>CM067222.1:104395175-104816145 GCA_034190945.1 Octodonta nipae | reverse complement strand
ACGAAAGGAATAAAAACAGAGAAATCAATAAATATGCCTCACTTGATAGTTCGCTTTCACCACAACAATTTTCTGATTTTTTGTCAGTATTGCTGAAAATATAATAGAGTCTTTACCAGCAATATCAGATCAAGATTTATTGCATTTCAGAAATCTTCCTTGTCCAAGTCACTCTCTTTACTTAACACCAGTCACAGAGAAAGTAGTTGCAAACACAATCCATGGTTTAAAAAAGTCTGGTTGTCTGGATTCCAATGAAATCAATAGTAGCATTATTAAGGAGACGTTTCATATCGTATTAAAACCATTGACCAATTTGATAAACTCTATCTTGATCACTGGGTTTTTCTCGACTCCTTTAAATTTTCAAAAGTGATTCCTATACATAAGAAAGGTGACACTGCTTTGTTAGATAACTACCGGCCAATATAAATTACATCTACTGTCAGCAAAATAACAGAAACATAAATCAAGCGTCGTTTAGTTTCTTATTTTGAAGAAAATAACTTTTAGATAATTTCCAGTTTGGAGTTAGAAAAAATCGTTCAACAACACAAGCAGTTTTGAGTGTTGTGAGTAGAGTGGTTGAGGGCATTAAGAAGGGTATCCATACAGCGATTACGTTGTGTGATCTTTCCAAAGACTTTGACTGTGTCTCGCATAACATTTTACTAATTACTACGGAGTTAGATGCTCTTCATTATCAGTATTTAAAGCTTACTTGACAAATTGCTTTCAAGCCGTCACCTATAATGATTCTACGTCTAAATTTAGATCTATAGAACACGGTGTTCCTCAAGGTTCCGTTCTTGAACCCATACTGTTCATTGTTTACATCAATGATTTGCCTAATTTCATTTGTCCCAATAAATCTGTGATATTTGCAGAAAAATAAGAGTTTTTAACCATTTCTAATACTGATACAGCTAGAGTAAAGTTACTAGGTATTTATTTAGATAGCACCTTATCGTGGAATGCTCACATACATACATACATACACTTAAGAAGTAAATTATCGAGTTCACTCTTTCTACTTAGTCATCTGAAAAATATTACAGACTATAATACCTTAAGAACTGCATACGAGGGCTGCCTTTTATATTTCGGGATTGGACAACCCTAGTGTTGCAATCTGACAACTGACAGTTCTATCGTATAGTTTGACAGTTTTGAGGTTATACGTACTCAGAACGTTTTGACATACGAGCGCTATGTGTTGTTTATAGTAACTTAAAGGATTCATCTCGGCTAAAAAATGGAATTAAATCGTGAACATTTTCGTGTGATTATTTTTTACAATTTTCGACGTGGATTAAGTCAGCAAGAGTGCATGGATGAACTTAATTTAATTCTTGGCGATGAAACTCCATCAAGGACCACTGTTTATCGAGGGTATAGTGAATTCAATCGAGGTTGTAGTTCACCCCAAGACGAATTTCGTGAAGGTCGTTCAAAAATAGTTGTTGTTCCGGAAACCATTGATGCTGTGCGCGAACTGATATTGCAAGATCGTCATGTGACTTATCGTGAGATTGTGTCAACCTTACACATTAGTGGGACCAGCATACATTTAATATTGCATAAACATTTGAATGTCAAAAAAAATTGTTCGGGTTGAATCCCACAGAATTTGTCAATCGTTCAAAAAAAAGGCTCGTGTCGATTGGTCGAAAGAAAAGCTCAAAAAATACGATCTTGGTGCTTCAAAACACGTTTATGATATAGTGACAGGTGATGAATCGTGGATTTACGCGTATGAGCCCGAAAGTAAACAGCAGTCGACTGTATGGGTGTTTCAAGATGAGCCAAATCCAACAAAAGTTGTTCGCGCACGAAGCACTTCCAAGCAAATGTCGCAACCGTACCACTAGAACAACGCAGAACAGTCAATTCTGAGTGGTACACAACCATTTGTTTGCCAGTTGTCTTCCAAGAAATGAGGAAAACCAACCGCCGAAGACGGATCACTCCTCACCACGACAATTCGAGCTCTCACACATCGGCTCAAACAACTGCATTTTTGACCACTCAAAACATCGATTTGATGAGTCATCCGCCGTATAGCCCTGACTTGTCACCAAATGACTTCTTTTTATTCCCGTACGTAAAAAACAAACTGAGAGGTTAACGTTTTTCGACACCTGAAAAAGCGGTTGCTGCGTTCAGAATGCATGTTTTGAAGATAACTCAATCAGAGTGGAAAAAGTGCTTCGACAATTGGTTCAAACGCATTCAAAAGTGTATAGATCTTCATGGGGAATATTTTGAAAAACAATAAAGCGATTTTCGATGACTAATATTTGTTTTTGTTCTCTAATCCCGAAATATAAAAGGCAGCCCTTGTATTTCTCACTATTTCACTCACATATCAGTTTTGGAATTATGATCTGGGGAAATTCGTCAAATGCTGTTCTGATATTCAGATTACAAAAAAGAGCAGTGAGAGTACTGGTGTTCGTGATATATTCATAATGGTAAAAATGTCCTAAAAGTGAAAGAATGTTAATATAACTCTTAAGCGGTATCTGTACATTTCCTAGTTCTCGTATACAGTTATTTCTAAATATAAATGTTGATTTAAAACAGCGCTTTGAATTGTTTTCTTAAATACACTTCAAACCCAGATATATTGAAAAATATCATTTTTCACTTGCCGATGAGCAGTAATTTTAAAGAAGATGGAAGTTTATATTAGTTCAAAGAAAGTAAGGTTTAGATGATATCCGCTCTTCCAAGAATAAACTAAAAAGAATTTAACCAAACTGTGTAACCGCACCAAACTGATACACCTGGTATTACGCTTTTGTAGAGGTAGAAACAATAATACGTGAAGTATTCTAAAAATACTCCTTCCGCTATGGATGTAAAGAACAGCTTGTCTTCCTAACCCCATGAACTGTATGGGATGTTTGTAACTGGTCTTATTTTTAGTTTAATGCTTTTGGGCTAGTTATAAAATATTTAATAAGTATCGGACATGTAGCAGTTTATATTTGTTACTGGGGAATATATTTGACTACTTTACACATTTATTTAAATAAGACATTGTTAAAGGGGATACTGAATAAGTACGATTCAACACAAAATCATTTTATTTATCAATTAATATTGTAAATGGTGTGGAAGTAGGTCCTAAACCTCACAAATCTTTAAAATGATTTTATTTAAAAAAATATTTATGTTGTTGTAGACAAACTGACTAGTTTCGGGGTAATAAGTGCCCGTCCTCAGAGTTAAGATATATGTTGAGGACGCGCTGGTTGGAACAAATTCGTTTAAAATTCAGGTGTTCATTTGTTTTTTATTTTATTTTTTAATCTGCCTTGAATTCTAAGTATTTTTGTTCTATACCGAAAATTATCAGTTATTAAAAACATTACATATATTTCAAAATGGAAAAAAAACATCAACATATCAAATTAAATTTCCAATTTGTTGACCATTAACTTCTTGACAATACCTAACAAGGTTTTCAAATTCTTGTAACATTTCATTTAGCGTTTGTGGCAGGATTCGTTGTATTTAGGCCCTAATTCTATTCTTTAATTCCTGGATATTTTCCGACTGATTGAAGTAGATTTTCGATTTCACGAAACCCCAAAGATAAAAATCTTACGGGCTTAGATCTGGAGACCTAGCTGGCAATTCGATATTACCTCTCCATCCGATCCATCTATTTGGGAAAATATTGTCAAGATAATCTCGCACTGTTCGCGAAAAAGTAAAGTTCTGTGGGTTAAACATTTTGCATTATGTCTAAATACTTTTCCGAGTTAAGTGTTCCTTCAATAGTATCCACATTTCCGGCTCATACCTTAACTTCTTGGAAAACTATGTATGACTTTCCATACTCCAATGTGGGTTTTCTGATGCCCAATATGGAAAATTTTGCCTGTTTACTGAACCATTTAAACAAAATGTTGCCTCGTCGGAAAAAACTATTTTATTTGCTTATTTCTTTCCATAATTATTTCGCAAAATTCTACTCTCCGGTCCAAATCATCTTCAGTAAGTTCCTGAACTAAATGAACTTTGTATGGGTGCCATTTATTTCTATGCAAGCATTTTAGAACTGAGGATTTTTTTTATTACAGCCAGATAAAAACTTGAAATCGTATTTGTTTTTACGAATTTAATCTCTTTATTTTAGCAAAAGCAGAGTGTTTGAACTGTTTATTAAGTTACTTACTTTGTGATTTTAAGAAAAAATGGTGAAATTAACTAAACGAGAACGAATTAAAATTGTTTGGCAATTTGAAAAATGGCTCTACATTAAAAATCCAAACTTGAAACCCTAAAATATAATATCGCACATGTCGATTTTAATTCAACAAAAATGGCCATAGTCACCATATCTTTCAAAATGATTCAAATACCAGTGAATATTTAATTCAATCATCTACTACTACGTACGTGAAAATTTTCGTACGGCCACTTCTCGTTAGTAAAACGTCATCATTACCCATAAATTCGCCATATGGCGTAAGGTAACATGTACACCTAGGCATCGAAACGAGAAGAGAGTCCCATTTTGCGTTCGGCTAGCGAATCAGAGAATCTCCTCACTAAAACGATCCAGACGACATTTTTACAGTCCACAGGACCGGCTTCAATCAATAACTACTCACAAGAGAAATTATGAGGTAGAAGATATGGATGAATCTAACAAGGTTTTTAAGAAGAAAGTATTTAAGGAATGGCTTCAATATTTCACATGTTACAATACTTTTTTTTCTTTTTTTTTCTAATCTAGCTAATGTAATCATATTTTTCAAGATCTGTACATAGATTGACACGCTCAGTCAATTAGTATGATCGAAATTGGCGAACGCCATTAAAAAAGAATTGTCCATGACATTATATCTCGAATATCGATTGCGTCGCATGTCAAAAAGTGTTTAAAACAATCGCTGTGTCAGAGGATTTTTTCAAAAAACTTTCACATTCAGAAATAATAAATTAATTACTTACTTTTCGAAAGTAAATTTTTGGATATGGTGTGCAATGAATAAGAATGTTTTGAGTGCATTGTATTATTTTGGACTTTTTAGTGTGTTGCTGACAATAGCGAGTGCTGTAGTTTATTAAACTATAATTTCTTGGGTAGTAATCCAATCTGCACTCAATTTCTATAGGCATTTCTATTATTACACTAATACTTCCTGCTGGAAAAGTTGAACATATGCGATTCCTAACATCTAAAATTAACTCGAGCACCTACTACTTCAGGTATTGCAAGTGAGAATAAACATACAATACATATTAAAATGAATGTTCTATTTTCGTTGGATCTAATTATCTGCTTGATGATAAAGCACACAAACTCAGGTACGACAACTGACCGGGATTTAGCGGGAGCGTGTGTTTAAACAAATTACAAGGGCTTTAACGTTGCATTCATCACAGAATTTTCTATTAATAAAACCGCGTTTGCTCATTTATATATATGTTCTCTGGTTGAAACCGTCGCACCTGGTATGTGCGAGCCCGATTGTATTTGTACCTGACGTCAAAGCGAATTGTGAAGAGATTTATTGTTGTGCTTTTACCGCTGCTAAAACCCCCGCATTTCGACCAAATCATGCATGAAATTCACGGCAGCCGTATTTATATAGACACCAGGACGATTTAAGGCCAAAGTTTAATTCCATTATTTTTGTTAGTGCTAAGTTGACCATTTTCTGTTTATTTTGTTCCTTAAACAATGAAGGAATAATTTCAGTAGGTATTATGTTTTACAAATTACCGAGAATTTGCATTTTGATTGAAGTAAATTTTTTTTTTGGTGAAATAATGACCAATAGGTGATATTAATATTTAGCCGACTTCCAAAAAGAGGAGGTTATCAATTCGTCGCGTATTTTTTTTGCTTTTTTTTATGTATGTTACCTGATTTCTTCTCCTGTGGTGAACCGTTTTGAATGAATATGGTATTGTAAAACTTCAAATTTTGGAAAAGAATTATATTGGTAAAGTGATGAAATTTGTGAATGAACACATGCGTGCATGGAAATTGACCAATATCCCTAATATTTTAGCCGATTTTTCGATAACTCCTTATGGATGTGTATAGTTTTTAAACGTTTAATCTATTAAGAAAGATCCCTAGGTGATCTCATATGCTTTTCTGCGACGTGCAACTTGCAGTTTTGCAGAAAATCGGCGAAAATTCCAAAATTCTTATCAAAAATTACCATCGAAATGACATAACAGACATTTCCTCATAAATATTTTAATTCCAACGTAATAGTGCGGGAATTTTAGGCACTGGAAGTTTTAATTGCGAATTTGAAAATTTTCTTTGTACATCTCAAGCATATAGGTAGTAAAGCATAGTATTTTCGGCTCCTTAAATCAATGAGTACCAAGTTCGTTTTGTTGGTATACCAGGCAAATACCTATTTAAATGTACATTTTTCCATTTTGTGAAGACGGTGCTTTTGGTTGTCACATTCTCCCGGCCTAATAGAAAATTCATTGACAACAGATGTCAAACTTTAAACTGCTATTTGGTGCGTTTATACACAGGGTGTTTAGTTATAGCAAACAACATCACAAAGTAAAGTGATAGAAGGAGTTGTTATATGATGATTGAAATATAGGACGGAGTAGAACGATAGTGGTCCATAGGCAGCCGTATATACAGGATGGACGTTTGGTGGTATAAAAATGTTGGAAAAAATGTAAAATTAAAATTATATAGGGTGATTAAAAAACTGTTATATGATGTGGACACAAGCAAATCATATACAGGATGGTTGAAATATATGCTAGAGTTGAATTATATTTATACAGTGTGATTAAAAAATTATTTCTTTTATAGCCCATAAGAAGTTGCATAAAGGGTGGAGAGCTAACAAATTTATGCTTGTCCGTGGGCAGTCGTATGTACATGATGGTTGGTTCATAGGACGGAGTGGATTTATCTATAGTTATACAGAGTTGTCAAAAAAAGTTGAAAAAAGGTTACATGGCGTGGTCAATAAAGCATAAATATATTTTGGGCTTATTAAGTCAACGCGTCCTAGTACATTTTGTTCGTAAACATTTACCCATCAATTTAAATTAAATTGTATCATTGTGCAATGTTGAGGCTTTCGATGTTACCTAGTTCTGTCTATTAAGGTTATACATACAAAATAAAAAATAAAGAATGAAAACTACCTGAGTTCAAAAAAACTAAAAAGTTTTTTTAAAACAAATATAACCGACTTTCACCTATAAGTAAAAAGCTAAAAATAATTATACCAAAATACAACTCTAGCAAATAAATAACACATTAAATGTTGATAGGTTAGGTTAGTTTGATGAAGTAGTAGATAAGTACGCAATGAAGGATTTTAGATTTGCTTGGCACCGACTTCAAAATATTGGTAGATAATTAATTTGTACAGAATGAGCATCTTTTAATGTTTACATTTTTTTATTTCCGGGGAGGTACTAAACAACATTGAATGTGTTATTTATTTGCTAGAGTTGTATATTGTTATAATTATTTTTAGCTTTTTAGTTACAGGTGGAAATCGGTTATATTTTTAAAAAAAATGTTTTATTGTCATAATATTTAATTTGACATTTGCATTATTGAATCTGACCAAGTCGCTTGTTTACAGCAAGAAAATAATTTATTTTAAAATATAACTGATTTCAAATAATTAAAATTATAAAGAGTTACAAACAAGGAATCAATAAGTATGTTCTGATATGTCCTGGCATTTAAATTTAGAGATTTGTATAGAAAATTTGTTGACTGTTTTAAATAGCACGTGGAATTTACCGTCCATGTGAGTAGTTTCGGTTAATGTTTCAGTAGCCGACTAGAATGAAATATTAGTCGTTAAATATAATTGTGGAGGCGGTTTATTTTCTGGCATGGTTTGAAAGTGCGAGTATGAAATGATGGGCCATTTTTAACAGAATTAACTCATCCATAAAGACACAAAAATGAAGTTATTGTAATGGCATTCTCATCATAAAAAAGTCAGTTTTTTTATGATCTAAGAAGTTATTAAGTTTTCTTGTTTATAGCAAAAAGCACATGTAATTACTAATAGTTACGTAACCCCTAGAGGTGGCGCCCTCGGTTACAGGAATGTCCTAACCGATCTACATGTAGTTAGAAAGATTGTTAGGTAGGAAAAGATGGAATATTTTAGTTGCAGAGAAAGTAATCGGGCTATTCCTTGACTCTTGAAAAAATATATGTCTTCTAGAAGAAATATATAAATAAGCGAAACCGAAGAAAGGATTCTTTCAGTAGTCAGTATTCGGTTAACGTTTACTATATAGTCGGTGTTCAAGATAAATTGTATATTGTTGTGTGAATATAAAAGAAGTGGAAATAAATTAAGGTACGTTCGACTGAATGTTTTAATAAATCCACGCACCCAGACTGTAACATTAAAACATTAAAATCACTATCTTAAAAATTACTTCTATTCAAAATATAAAATAATTTCACGTGTTTAGGATTTCTGGACAAATTTGACAGTTGATATTCTCTGAAAGTAACGCAAATCATCAAATCAAAACGAAAGGAAATTACATCAGTATTCGTTTTGCATATTTCTTCATTTGTCGTATCAAAATCTCCGAAAATATTAAGATATCGCTAATCGTTAATCGATATCCCTTAATTGCAAAAATCACGGTTGGAGAAAGAGTTTAATTTTAAAACTAAGGGGTAGATACGGATCAGCAATCACCTTACATTGCCTCGAACCGTACTTCTGATAAAGAACACGAATTTCTTTTAAAGTAGAAAAAAATATTGTTGACTTGATACCCTTAGACAATTAGTATAATCGGTTGTTTAGTGTTAAAATGTTTGAACCAAATCATGTTGTATTGGTGTGTATATGTTGTATGTATTTTTGTGCACATATACAGTGATGGGCAAATGTGTGGAACCAAGTAAATATCTCTGGAATTATTAGAGATATCAAAATGAAATTTGGAAGGTGGATACTGCAGTAGATTGCCTATTTGTTTCCAAATTTTTTTTACAATTTTGAACTTCCTGTTTTACCGAAGTAATGTCGATTTTAAAATTTGCAATGAAACACCCTGTTTAGTATTTTAGTTTCTGATTAAACATTTTATTGCGAATACAAAAATATCGGGTTTGATATTGTTTACGTCAATACCTACCGAGATATTAACAGAAAAGTAACTAAGGAAAGGAAAAATTCGATGGTAGCTAAACTCGGTTCAGATTTCATTTACGCCCGATATAAACAAACCGCTCGGTAAGGATTTGTATTTCTATTGGCCAATCGGTGGCATTATACCGTCACAGCCAACAGCACTGCTTGTTCCATAGTCGAATACATGTGCGTTTGTTTAAATCAGACGCAAATTATATTTGAATCAAGTTTAGTAGTCCATGAAATTCATTACAGAAGTGACAGTAATTGTCGAAATAAGTTATTAGTTTTTTTTATTTGAAGGTAAAAAGATTGTATTGTTTTAATTTGATCGTATAATGGCAGAATTAAGTGAAAGAGAAAGAATATCAATATTAAAGATGATTGGGTATGGGGAGAGGAAAAGAACGCATCAAGAAGTTTGCGACCTTTTGATAACGTTCATCCGAATACACAAAAATCCCTTTCAGTAGTGGCGAAAACTTTGCACCCTGTATAGTCACAAGTGGAACAGTTAGCAATTTACCAAAAAGTGGACGGTTAAGTGCAAGTAATGAAGGTGTCGCTCAAAATGTTGCTATATCTTTGGAAGAAAATCCTCACTTATCCACTACCGAGCTCGCCAATATGCATGGAATTAGCCGTCGTTCAATAGGAAGGATATTAAGGCGAGAAAATATCATCCATACAAAATGCGCCTCGTTCAAGAACTCTCCGAAGACGATTTCGACAGACGTTTGCAATTTTGTGAAACGATGATGAATATTTGTAACCGTGATAATAATTTTATAAGAAATGTGGTGTTTTCAGATGAGACTACATTTTGTTTAAATGATACGGTTAATCGACATAACTGCCGCTACTGGTCGCAAAGTAATCCTAATCAGGTACACGAGACTCATACACAACATCCTCAAAAATTGAACGTTTGGGCCGGCATTTATAACACCAGAATCGTGGGACTCTTCGTCCTACAAGAAACTTTAAACGGAGATGGGTATTTACAGCTCTTGGAGATACAAGTTATTCCGGCATTGGAGGTAAATGGACAATTACCAAATAATATCTGGTTTCAGCAGGATGGAGCACCACCCCATTACGCTCGCATTGTTCGAGATCATTTAGATAGGACATTTCATCACAGATGGAATGGAAGAAGGGGTACTTATGAATGGCCTGCACGAAGTCCCGACTTTAATCCACTAGACTCTTTTCTGTGGGGTTACTTATCGTCTAAGGTTTATATTGATAGACCAAATAATTTTCAAGAATTAGCTGCAAGAATAACTCAAGACATCCAGAGAATTACACCAGAAGTAATAGCTAATGTTACTAGAGAATTTAAAAACCGACTTGCTTATTGTCAAGAAGTAAACGGTGCTCAGTTTGAACATCTAATACATTAAGTTTAGTTAAGTTAAGTTTCAATTTTTTGAAAATCACTTAGATTTAGTTAATAATTATGATTATGTATTTCTTTAATGGATATTAGATTTTTCCTTTCCTCAATTACTTTTCTGTTAATATCTCGCTAGGTATTGAAGTAAACAATATTAAACCCGATATTTTTGTATTCGCAATAAAATGTTTTATCAGAAACTGAAAAACTATACAGGGTGTTTCATGGTAAATTTTAAAATCGACATTACTTTCGGTAAAAAAGGAAGTTCAAAATTGTAAAGTAAAAAAAGTTGGAAACAAATAGGCAATCTACAGCAGTATCACCTTCCAAATTTCATTTTGATATCTTTAATAATTCCAGAGATATTTGCTTGGTTCCACCCATCACTGTACATATATATCGTCTATGTGTGGACTGTAAAATTCTTTGCAAATTTTTTCTAACTTTGTTGAACCACCTAACGTAACTATAAATCTACCAATCCCGAATACGTTTCACTCAAACTGCACTGCTTATGGGCCACATTATATAACTCAAAACATAGAGTAATTATATATGGAGCGATCGTTAGATGCTGTTATATTCTTAGAGCATGTACTTCTGGAAGTGCCATGCAAGCGTTGTTACTGTTTAGTGGTAAAATAGTCAATGTAGTAGATCAGTTTTGATTTTTCGGAGGCGTTGCAGTAACTTTCATATTAAATATTCTGTTTTTAATGTGAATTTAATTACTTGTTTAATATATTATTATCATAACCTTCCCAAAAGTGTTGTGTAAAAAATTGTCAGACAGCGAACAAGAGAGAATGTATTAAATATTTAAGTTCTCCTAGGGTTGTTGGTCCTCTTTTTTCTTTAATATTCCTGAACTTGATTGAAACCGCAAATGACGAAAACTATTAGGTTGCAAAGAGCAATCTTCCAATTATTATACCGAATATTTTGCCAGGGGCGGTTCCAGTCAAAAATTTGAGGGGTCATTCATTTGTCAAAAATATTTCGATTACCGATATTTGATGACATTTTAATTTTCTTTTATTTCAATACATTTGTCAATATGAGTGAACAATTTTGGTCATTACATCTACTTCTCCAATTTCTCCACAACTCTGTTTCTATAAAAATATACTTTTTACAATTTCCTGAAGAAGGGTCGAGTTTAGACCACTGGGCAGCTACTTGTTAAATTTAAACAACTGCTTCTGGATGTTGTGATTTCTTTGTCAGTGGGTATATTTAAATATGCTGTAGATTGCTTATTCACTGACAGACGCATTACAATTTGTTTGAAATTGCTATTTCGAAATTTAATATTTATAATTTTCTAATAGAGCTTATGTAGGTAGCTGGCGCTGTGCCCGTTATCATAACAGTATTCAGACATATATCAGAACACAGTTTTTATTAAATATGTCAAAAATCTTTACAACGTTCTTCCGTTCATAAATTCAAACAACTTATGTACTAAAATTAATAATTCTGTGCTCATATTCCACCACAAAGTCGTTTCATGTCAAATAAAATATTCCAAATGACTAGAAAATATTCAACCTGGTGAGTAAAGTCAACGTAACAGTAAAAGAACAGAATTTAGGTTTACAGTTTTCGGTGATACCAATATAATTTCATTGTAAGACTAGTATGTAATGTTGAAATAAATTTATAAAGCAACGCACACATATAATTGAGAAATTCTATGATATAAATAATTTGGTCTTTGCGTTAAAGAGTACGTTGGTAATTTGAATTAATGTTTGATATGTGCTCCGATATTAGCTAATAATACTGAGGTCTTAGCTTGAAATTTTAGTAAATGTCAAAATATAAGTCATTGTGGAGGATATCTCAAATTGAGTACTGAATTATATACTCTCTTCGAGGTGTCATTCCTTTGTACGTAAGACAATATATATTATACATAAAACATATTGTTTCTGTTCAGAAAACCTTCATCAGTTGCGCTTCCCACAATTGAATGTCCTCTCGAACACTTCGTTATGTATTTGATACATTTCGTTAAATTTGAAGACGCGAGATGTAAGACCGACATCTAGGTTTTTCGAAAGAATTAGCACACAGAGGTTCCGAATCTGGAGCCGTTCCGTGTAATTGCTGTTCTCCCTTAACTCCTAGGACAGAATGTTACGATAAAATTTTCAGGTTACTTCACCTGTCAGAAATATTGAATACTCTCTTCGAGGTGTCATTCCTTTGTACGCAAGACAATATATATTATATATAATACATATTGTTTCTGGTTAGGGAACCTTCATCAGTTGCGCTTCCCACAATTGAATGTCCTCTCGAACACTTCTTTATGTATTTGATACATTTCGTTAAATTTGAAAAATCCTAGATATCGGTCTAAGATCTCGCGTCTTCAAATTGCCTGATATGTTTATGAAAACTAATTTTCTCATAGGAGAACTTGAAAAATTGGCCGAAGCAAGAAAAAAATATATTGTAGACAGGTTTATTACTATTAACTTACTTACTATTAATTATTAATAAGGTGGTTTCATCAGATGAAGAGGTTGCGCTCACTGTGTAAGGTAAGCTGAAGGCGTAATATTGGTGGATTATCTTCGCAAAGGATACAATAAGATTCTTTTAAAGAAAAACGTCTCTGAAAATTCCTTAAAAGCTGATTGTTCTATCACAACAATGCTCACAATCATATCCCTTCTGTCCATATGTGTCTTACAAACGAAAAGCAATAAAACATAAAAAACTAAAAGCTAAAAATAATTATAACAAAATACAACTCTAGCAAATAAATAATACATTCAATGTTGTTAGGTACCTACCCAGGAAGTAAAAAATGTAAACATTAAAAGGTTCTCATTCTGTATAAACTAATTACGTACCAATCTAGTATATTTTGAAGTCGGTGCCAAGTAAATCTAAAATCCTTCATTGCGTACTTATCTACTAATTCATCAAACTTGATTGTTGCTTGGCACCGACTTCAAAAATATATTAGATTTGTAGGTAATTAATTTGTATGAATGAGTACCATTTAATGTTTACTGTTTTTACTTCCTGGGTAGGTACCTAACAACATTGAATGTATTATTTATTTGCTAGAGTTGTATTTTGTTATAATTATTTTTAGCTTTTTAGTTAAAGGTAGAAGTCGGTTATCTTTTTTTTTAAATGTTTTATTTTCAACTTTTTAGTTTTTTTGAACTCAGGTAGTTTTCATTCTATATTTTTTATTTTGTATGTATAACCTTAATAGACAGAACCAGGTAACATCGAAAGCCTCAAAATTACACAATGATTCTTTCCCATTTAAACTGACACGTAAATCTTTACGAACAAAATGTACTAGTACGCGTTGACTTAATAAGCCCAAAATATATTTATGCCTTATGGACTACCCCATGTAACCTTTTTTCTACTTTTTTGACAACCCTGTATAACTATAGATAAATCCACTCCAACCTATGTACCAACCATCCTGTACATACGAGTGCCCACGGACAAGCATAAATTTGTTAGCTGCCTTCTGTAAACTATACGACGGAGTAGAATCCATCCCATATTTACGGAGTCAAATCCGTCCTATATTTCAACCATAGTATATAACTCCTTGTGGGCTACCCCATAAATTATTTCATTTTTAACATTTTATATTATCGCCCTGTGTAACATTAATTCCTCTCCACACTTTATGCAACTTCTTATGGGCTATAAAAGAAATAATTTTTTAATCCCACTGTATAAATATAATTCAACTCCAGCATATATTTCAACCATCCTGTATATGATTTGCTTATGTCCATATCATATAACAGTTTTGTAATCACCCTATATAATTTTAATTTCATCATTTTTATACCACCAAACGTCCAGTCCACCCTATATTCCAACCATCCTGTATATACGGCTGCCTACGGACCACTATCATTCTAGTCCGTCCTATATTTCAATCTTCATATAAATGCAACTCTTTCTATCACTTTACTTTGTGATTTTGTTTGCTATAACTAAACACCCTGTCTATAAACGCACCAAATAGCAGTTTAAAGTTTGACATGTGTTGTCACTGAATTTTCTATTAGGCCGAGAGAATGTGACAACCAAAAGCACCGTCTTCGCAAAATGGAAAAATTTGCATATAAATAGGTATTTGCCTGGTATACAAACACAACGAGCTTGGTACTCTTTGATTTAAGGAGCCGAAAATACTATGCTTTACTACCTATATGCTTGGGATGTACATAGAAAATTTTCAAATTCGCAATTAAAACTTCCAGTTCCTAAAATTACCGCACTATTACGTTGAAATTAAAATATTTATGAGGAAATGTCCGTTATGTCATTTCGATGAAATTTTTGATAGGAATTTTGGAATTTTCGGCGATTTGCTACAAAACTGCAAGTTGCACGTCGCGGAAAAGTATCTGAGATCGCTTAAGGATCTTCCTTAATAGATT
Source organism: Octodonta nipae (assembly GCA_034190945.1). Taxonomy (NCBI): domain Eukaryota; kingdom Metazoa; phylum Arthropoda; class Insecta; order Coleoptera; family Chrysomelidae; genus Octodonta; species Octodonta nipae. The sequence continues at coordinate 104,801,155 of CM067222.1, read as the reverse complement.
AAATTTTAAAAAACTATACATATCCATAAGGAGTTATCGAAAAATCGACTAAAATATTAGGGATATTGGTCGATTTCCATGCACGCATGTGTTCATTCACAAATTTTATCACTTTACCAATAGAATTCTTTTCCAAAATTTGAAGTTTCACCAATCCGGATATATACTCTATTAAACAAGACCATATTCATTCAAAACGGTGCACCACAGAAGAAGAAATCAAGTAACAAACATACAAAAAATAACCTCCTCCTTTTTGGAAATCGGTTAAAAACCAATTCAGACAATCCGATATTGTGGTGTGAAATAAACTTGAAATTAGAATAAATAAAAACGACAATTTTGATTTAATCTGAAAAGTGTTAAAATTATCATTCTAAAGACAATGCTGTTGAAATAGCCCTATTCAAAACAAAAGAAATTGTAATCATAAAGTGCTTGAACTTTATTATTAGATCACTAAATTACTTTCGTACATTACCGAAGGTATTTCACCTGGATGATGATGAACATAAAATGGCTTATACATTATTAGATTAACGGCTTTCATATAAATAAACGGAAAATCTTCGGTGAACATCTGCAGACAGCTTTATATAAATTGCTGTTTAGATCATCTCCCAATCTCCCGCAGGTCTACAACGTTGCTTCGATGAAATTTTGTTTATTCACACACGCACACCTCATGACGGAAATATTTGTAAATAAGGAGATGAATGATATATTTCAATTATCCGAAAATAAACAGTTTTGCTTTACGTGTGGCTTCGGTAGTTCCTTTGTTGGCTGTCACACATTCTTGTGAGTTATTTATTTCCAGGGAATTTAAGTTATCCAGTTTGAAGACGTTCACTTCTCATACTTAAATTGAAGTCTAAATTGAATTTCGGTTTAGTGGATCCCGAATTGGAAAGAGACGCAGGAACTGTTTCACAATAATTTCACTATACAGGGTGTTTCTAAAATATGGAACCCTATATAACTTCTGCTGTATTTTATAGATCTTTGCCTTAAGATGACCGCATAAAAAACAGTTCAGGGCGTTAAGGTCAGGGAAACGTGGAGGCCAGGGAACAGGACCTATTTTTCTCCATAAAACTCAGTTAAGTGTTGTCTTACATTATTTAAGTAACGAGGTGGCGCCCCTTCCTGTAAAAACCATATGCTTTGCCGTTCAATTAAAGGGATATCTTCCAGAAACCCTGGCAAGTCGTTAACTAAAAAGTTGTAATAATCGTTCTAACATACAAAATTATAGACCTATTGCTATTACCAGTAGTATATCTAAAATGTTTGAACGAATCATTTTCAATCGTATGATTGGATTTCTAAACATAAACAACACTACAACTGATGCTCAGCATGGTTTCCTTAAAACTAAATCCACTGAAAGTGCTACTTGTGATTTTTTCAGTTATGTGTACAAAAGCTTGGACCAGGGTGAACACGTTGCAGGTCTATTCTTCGATCTCTCTCGTGCTTTTGACTGTTTAAATTTCAATTTTCTTGAGCATAAGCTGCACCGATTAGGTTTTAGAGGTGACTTTTTATTATTCATTATGTCGTTCTTAAAAAATAGAGAAATTTGTGTCAAAATACATGATACAACTTCAGAAATGCATGAGCTAAATATGGGTGTTCCACAGGGGTCTGTGTTGGGTCCACTCTTATTTTTACTATATATAAATGATATGCCTCTCAATATGAACTTACATGACGTAAAAATTGTGCTTTTTGCTGACGATACATCTATAGCGGTCTCAGCAAAGAACTCTCAGCAATTACAAGCAAAAATGTGTCACATTGTCCAAGTTTTTAAAACTGGTATGATAAAAACAACCTTGTTTTAAACATTGACAAGACTGTTGGCATAACATTTTATAATAGACTGAATATAGATAATATCCAAGTAGACACAAAATTGGAAACAAAATTTTTGGGTGTCTATGTAAACGACAACTTAAGATGGATCTCTCATATAAATCACGTTTGCAAACAACTAAACAATGCATACTTTGCAATAATCAATCTAAGATATACTTTACCAACAAACTATCTTAAAAACATTTATTATAGCCTCGCTTATTGCCATCTTTCATATAATATCATGCTTTGGGGTAGTTCTTCTTACGCTATCCGTGTATTTCTAGCACAAAAAAGACTATTACGTCTAATCTTTAACTTAAACTACACTGACTCATGTAGGCCTTCATTTATAGAATGACAGTACCATCTATATTTATATTTAAATGTATTTTATTTGTAAAAAGCAATAGTAATAAATTTGTTAGAAACTCCAGTGTCCATCATTACCCTACTAGGTATAATAATGAATACAGAGTAGAAAAACATAACACCACATTGTATGAGAATTCACCCTACTTTTTTGCCACAAAATTGTTTAATCATTTACCTAATAAATTGAAAATACTCACTGGCAGGAAAATTAAAATTTACTTAAAAAAAAATGTTGTTAGAAAAATGTTACTATTATGTTTCTGAGTATTTAGAAGATTCTATTATGTTCTAAATTTGTTTTTAAATATGTATGTGTAACTTGGGTAATGCTTATTGGTATATATGTGTATATATGTGTGTATATGTTTATATGTACATTACAATTGTAATTAATTTTCTATTTGTAATGACGTGTATATCCATTTGTAATGGCTGAAATACAAAATAAATAAATAAATCCTCACCATTCAATGGATTAGGTAACACAAATGGTCCGATTAGCCGATTGCCTAAAATGCCTGCTCAAATGTTGACGGGAAACCAATGTCTGGGCTGAAATATGCACTGTGGGTTTTCATCAACCCATTCATGAGCCTTATGAAAATTGACAACCAAAACAAAATAAGAGTTGCAAAATTTGAAATCCGCTTCGATTTTGATACATGATAGACTAAATACCGTTGCGAGTGAAAGTTTAAAAAATTTAAAAAAAGTCTTTATTCATTAAACATTTGTTGAATTACACACTGAGTGATATATCTATTTATAAATAGGCAAAGACAAAACGATTAGGTACTATTTTCTCCTCTGTCTCTCAACCGATTTTCTTCATTTTTGTTTTGTTTAGTAACTACTGACAACCTTCAGTGCAGAATGCTAATATTAATTTATATTATTGGTTCATTCATTAAATAAAATATAATAAAAATTCATTAATTACGTCCATAATGTCAACGCCAAACAACTGAATGTGCCGCCGCCGCCAGACTCAAAACATTGAGTAATTATATATAGAGGAACCAATGCTGTTATATACTTAGAGCATGTACTTCTGGAAGTGGCATGCAAGTGTTGTTATTGTTTAGTGGTAAAGTAATCGTTGTATATTATAATTATACAGGGCGATTCTAGATATGTTAGAAATCATTTTTTTCGTGCGTGGCATTTGCATATATAGGGTGTTTAAAATATAGAGTAGAGTGCAATTATAACTAATAAAATAATTATATAAGGAAGCCCATTAGCGGTTGAATTTACAGGGTTCTTGGAATAGAAGGTGCATTAGAATTACAGTTATACAGGGTGGTGCAAAAAATATTATACAGAGATGTATATATAGGGAAATGGATATGCAACATTTCGTAACCCATAAGCAGTTGTATATATAGGGAAGCTGAAATATAGGGTGAGAGGAATTATAGATATACAGGATGATGATAAAAAATGTTAGAAAAGGAAATGATTTATAGAGTAGCCCACGAAGAGTCACATATATATGATGATTGAAATATAGGTCGGAGAAGAATTATAGTTACAGAAGATAGTTAAAATTTTCATAAACAAAAAGAGTAAATACGGTGGCTCATAGGCAGTGGCATATACAGAATGGTTTATCGGGTGGTTCAAAAATGTTAAAAAATATTATGCGTGATCCATGAGCAGTTGCATATACAGGATGGTGGAAATATATAATGAGATGGAATTATTATAATGGGGATTTTAATAAATGTTAGAGAATTGAGTGCAATTATAACTATACAGGGAGGTTAGAAAAAATAAATATGTAGGGTAGCCCATTAGCGGTTGAATTGTTGTCATGTTAAATTAAGAATTACGAATTTGAACACAAATAAAGTCCTATGAATTATATCTGAAAAAAAAACTTGAATTTCGTTACTTATTTGTAGAAGCGAGATGTAAGACCGATATCTATAATTTTCGAGGAAACTATCACACAGAGCTTCCGAATCTGCATCAGTTCCGTGTAATTGCTGTTCTCCCTAAAGTCCTAGGATAGAATGTCACGATAAAATTTTCAGATTACATAACCTGTCAGAGATATTGACACAATTGGTCGAATTTCGACCACTGGGCGACAGCTAGTAATTATAATTGTTTTAAAAGAAATTGTGTAAATTTACATGTCCTATGTTCCTTTGCAGGTATATTTACCTTTTGTACAATTAATTAGAACGTATGATAATTATTTTTTTCAAAAAAAAAACAATAATACCCTGCACGACAGAACTTTCGATAATACATAACGGCTGGACTGCTTCAGAGATTGCGATTTCACGAAATATAATCAAAACCACCTGATATCTCCCCTTGTCAGCGATTCACCCTCGAATTTACCACATTCGCAGAAAAACAAGGCGAACCGTACTGTTTACATCGGCGAGCATATCCACAATACACAACGATCTGCCTGAAAGTGGAATAAAAACACAGTAAAATGTTTGCTTTTTTTCGAATTACTTTTCAATGGTGCCAGTCGGGTCGGTTATTTATTGCCTTTTTGGCGAGGGCTTTTGTTCTACAAACAATAGCCTTAGGTGTCAAGGTAAAACCTGAAAATATGAATGAAATTTGGAAGGCGCTTCGTGGAACTGCAAAACTTTTCATGTTTCTTGCCAAAACGAGTAGTGATTTCATCTTTTTATGGAATGGTGAATTGCAACTTTCTTTACTCTAGAAGTTAGTTTATCTTTTCACAGTTTTTTGAACGGACAGGATATTGGGTGTTTCTTAACTTTTAGAAAACATTACAGAACTAAGAATTATTAACACTACGATGTCTGCTCAAAAATAAGGTATATTTTCAATTTCTCGGGCTACATACATTCAATTATTGTTCTTTTTGTTATGTTGGTACACTCGTCTCGAACAATGTTCAAATTTTCGGCTATACAGTGATGGGCAAATATGTGGAACCAAGCAAATATCTCTGGAATTATTAGAGATATTAAAATGAAATTTGGAAGGTGGATACTGCAGTAGATTGCCTACTTGTTTCCATTTTTTTTACAATTTTGAAAATCCTGTTTTACCGAAAGTAATGTCGATTTTAAAATTTGCAATGAAACACCCTGTATAGTATTTTAGTTTCTGATGAAACATTTTATTGCGAATACAAAAATATCGGGTTTGATATTGTTTACTTCAATACCTACCGAGATATTAACAGAAAAGTAACCAAGGAAAGGAAAAATCTAATATCCATTAAAGAAATACATAATCATAATTATTAACTAAATCTAAGTGATTTTCAAACCATTGAAATTTAACTTAACGAAACTTAATGTATTAGATGTTCAAACTGAACACCGTTTACTTCTTGACAATAAGCAAGTCGGTTTTTAAATTCTCTAGTAACATTAGCTATTACTTCTGGTGTAATTCTCTGGATATCTTGAGTTATTCTTGCAGCTAATTCTTGCAAATTATTTCGTCTATCAACATAAACCTTAGACTTTAAGTAACTCCACAGAAAATAGTCTAGTGGATTAAAGTCGGGACTTCGTGCAGGCTATTCATAAGTACCCCTTCTTCCAATCCATCTGTGATGAAATGTCCTATCTAAATGATTTCGAACAATGCGAGCGTAATGGGGTGGTTCTCCATCCTGCTGAAACCAGATATTATTTGGTAATTGCCCATTTAACTCCAATGCCGGAATAACGTGTGTCTCCAAGAGCTGTAAATACCTATCTCCGTTTAAAGTTTATTGTAGGAAAAAGGGTTCCAAGATTCTGTTGTTATAAATGCCGGCCCAAACGTTCAATTTTTGAGGATGTTGTGTATGAGCCTCTTGTACCCAATTAGGATTACTTTGCGACCAGTAGCGGCAGTTATTTCGATTAACCGTACCATTTAAACAAAATGTAGCCTGATCTGAGAACACCACATTTCTTATAAAATTATTATCACGGTTACAAATATCCATCATCGTTTCACAAAATTGCAAACGTCTGTCGAAAACATCTTCGGAGAGTTCTTGAACGAAGCGAATTTTGTATGGATGATATTTTTCTCGCCTTAATATCATTCCAACTGAACGACGGCTAATTCCATGCATATTGGCGTGGTCGGTAGTGGATAAGTGAGGATTTTCTTCCAAAGATATAGCAAAATTTTGAGATACACCTTCATTACTTACACTTTTTAACCGTCCACTTTTTGGTAAATTGCTAACTGTTTCACTTGTGTCGTACCTTCGCAAAGTTTTCGTCACTATTGAACGGGATATTTGTGTATTCGGATGAGCAATGTTAAAAAGGCCACAAACTTCTTGATGCGTCCTTTTCCTCTCCCCACACCCAATCATCATTAATATTTCTATTCTTCTCTTTCACTTAATTCGGCCATTTTACGATCAAATTAAAACAATACAATCTTTTTACGTTCAAATAAAAAAAAACTAATAACTTATTTTGACAACTACTGTCACTTCTGCAATGAATTTCATGGACTACTAAACTTGATTCAGATTTAATTTGCGCCTGATTTAAATAAACGCACGTGTATTCGACTATGGAACAAGCAGTGCTGTTGGCTGTGACGGTATAATGCCACCGATTGGCCAATAGAATTACAAATCCTTACCGAGCGGTTTGTTTATTTCGGGCGTAAATGAAATCTGAACCGAATTTAGCTACCATCGAATTTTTCCTTTCCTTAGTTACTTTTCTGTTAATATCTCGGTAGGTATTGAAGTAAACAATATCAAACCCGATATTTTTGTATTCGCAATAAAATGTTTCATCACAAACTAAAATACTATACAGGGTGTTTCATTGCAAATAGGCAATCTACTGCAGTATCTTCCAAATTTCATTTTGATAGCTCTAATAATTCCAGAGATATTCACTTGGTTCCACACATTTACCCAATACTGTATAATAAAAGTTATGTGCCGAATTTCTGCTCTCGACAAAAATTGGAAAGAGCCTAGCAGAGCCAAAAAAAGCACTCTAAGCTGGATTAGATGTCAAGGTTTTGCTTAGTTTTCTTCAGTTACCGTGGCGTACTGTACCTATCAGGAGTTCTTACCACATGATTTTTGCTTGACGGTAATCCACCTGCTCACTCGTCATTGCTTGTTCGTATTTTTTTTGGCCAAAAACAACACCGTAATCATGCCTCAGCCACCGCATTCACCAGATTTCCCGCCTGCGACTTTTTCCCCTTCCCAAGATTGAAGAGATCTATGAAAGAACGGCGTTTTTGCGACGATTGGGGATATTAAAAACTGCTTGGCTGAGAGAGCTTAGGACATACCAAAAAGTGCATATCAGAACTGCTCCGATGATTACAAAAAACGCTGACCCAAGTGCATATCTGAGGGGGACTACTTTGAATGGACAAAATAGAAATTAAATAAATCAATATTTTTTGAGCAAAATGAAAATTCACCTTATTTGTTGAACAGACCTGGTAAATGAGGAATTATTATAGGATAAAAAATCAATACCTTCTACATGCTTGGCCAGGGAGTCAGCATTTGTTAATCTGCTGAATGATAATTCTAGCAACTCTAATTTGTGCATATGATTTTTTGGGGATAAGCCCACATTTTCTAATTTCTATTATAATTTTCCTAATGAGTTATAACGTCAAAGTTTAACGATACACTGCTCTCTATAATTTCATTTAAAACAGTTAAAAAAACAATTATCTCTATTATCCAAATACAGCACAAACAGGTATCATTAACAAGCAAAATAAATAAAAATTATTTTTTCTCAAATACCTCAAAAATTCATTATTAAAAAATCGTGAGTAACTGCTTCAAATAATAATGAAGTAATACGTTTTATATAGGAGAAACGTACATGTCTCTAAATATACGACAGAATGAACATAAAAACAACAATTCGAGCAGTCCAAAGTTAACTAGAGATCTAGATCGTAAAATACAATTTCCAAATTGAATCATATCCTACTGAGCGAACCGACACAAAACGAAAATGAAAGGAGTCTGCCTCAAATTTATAAAATGAAAATGATTACACCACTTCTGTCTTCGAATTCTTTCATACATGGTTTCAATAATTATCGATAAAATTAGTAATTGTTTCTAAAATTGCCCAACATTCCATTTCCTAATTTTAGAATGTAAATTATAATATACAGTCATTTACTCGAAGCATCCTAGTTATTCCCAAAAAATCATAGATATAAACAGAAAGATGAAGAGTTATAAAGGCAGTTGCTTTTTAACAATTATTATTCACTAGACAACAATAATAACTGTTATTGTCCGCTCAAAATAACAGATATACGTTTACTATTGCTTACTGCTTATAGAACAATATCGTAAACAGCCCGGGTTTAAAAAAAACACCTAACCTTAACTGCTTTTTTTACCAGTATTAACAACAGAACCTATACGACTGGAAATAATTGTTCTGTTTCACCGGATAAAACAAATATTAGATAGCAATGGTTTTCATACTCATCTGATAGTGGTTGTCGTAAAAAAAAGTAGGCGGAATAGCAAAAGCTGTTAACTGAATCGTACTGAACAAGCTGAACGACCAAACAGAAAAGGATTACTGAAAAATTTAACAGTAGTTTGTTTGATCTTGATTGCTATGTAATACAAACTCTATTATGGGTATATATTATTATTATTATAATGGAGGGTGTTCGAAAACAAAGTTTTCTTTTTAAAGGGTTAAATAAACTCGAGTACCTAAAGAGAGATTCGTAGTAGCGCACTCTAACGGTTGGTTTAGTCAATATCGTAACTTGGCATGAACATCAAAACTATTAGGCAATGAATTCAGTTGATACTAATGCTCAATTGGCAGCAATGTTATATTTTAATCTGGAACCCAAAGAAAATAGTCTTCAAACCACTAGTAATGTAGAAATGGAAAGAAGGGTGCCAATTATGGTGTCGTGAAGCACAGTTTGCAGATTGCGTATCTAAAACGATGCAACTGTAGTTTTAATGGTAGTTTGTTTGAGTTTGGTTTTCAACTAAGGACGTAAAGCATTTTGGGAATATAGGCCGTTGAAATATTTCTTTGTCTTATATATATATATATACATATATATATATATATATATATATATATATATATATATATATATATATATATATGTGAATCTGTTATCTCTTATTTTCAGTTATTATATGAAAACAGCAATAACAATAGCAACTGTTATTTAAAATAGCAGTTTTGCTCATCTCTAGAAAATTCCAAACCCAAATTCCATACATTCGGCATTTCTTGTAGTACACAGTCGTTTTTCAGTATCTTCATTCATTCATTCATTATCATTAGTAGAACAAATCCGATAGTGCATCTGCTCTCACCAGAGGCGCCGTCAGTGGCCATCGTCGCTCTCAGCTAATTGATAGGATGTCAGCCTGACGTCCCGTCATCGAGATCTCGCGGTTGACAGTTGACGTACGCCATAGAGATCAAGCAAGGACTACCAGCAACATGGCGGCGAGGGGTACGATGTCATCAAGTGGTGGTACTAACAAAAACATGGCCGCCGTGACGAAAATGTGGATACATTGAACGTAGTATATATTGTTCTTGTATGTACTAACTCTATATTTTATTCCATTTATTCGGCATTTCTTGCAGTACACAGAATATGTGCCAGTCGTTTTTCAGTGTGTTCATTCATTCATTCATTATCATTAGTAGAACAATGCCGATAGTGTATCTTCTCTCACCAGAGGCGTCATCAGCGGCCATCATCGCTCTCAGCGATTGATAGGATGTCAGCCTGACGCCCCGTCATCGAGATCTCGCGGTTGACAGTTGACGTTGGCCATAGAGATCAGCAAGGACTACCAGCAACATGGCAGCGAGGAGTACGACGTCATCAAGTGGTGGTACCAACAAATACATGGCCGCCGTGACGAAAATGTGGATACCATCAAGTGACACTGAACGTAGTATATATTGTTCTTGTATGTAGTAACTCTATATTTTCTTCCATATATTCGACATTTCTTGCAGTACACAGAATATGTGCCAGTCGTTTTTCAGTGTGTTCATTCATTCATTCATTATCATTAGTAGAACAATGCCGATGGTGCATCTTCTCTCACCAGAGGCGTCATCAGCGGCCATCATCGCTCTCAGCGATTGATAGGATGTCAGCCTGACGCCCCGTCATCGAGATCTCGCGGTTGACAGTTGACGTACGCCATAGAGATCAGCAAGGATACCAGCAACATGGCAGCAAGGGGTACGACGTCATCAAGTGGTGGTACTAACAAAAACATGGCCGCCGTGACGAAAATGTGGATACCATCAAGTGACATTGAACGTAGTATATATTGTTCTTGTATGTAGTAACTCTATATTTTCTTCCATATATTCGGCATTTCTTGCAGTACACAGAATATGTGCCAGTCGTTTTTCAGTGTGTTCATTCATTCATTCATTATCATTAGTAGAACAATGCCGATAGTGCATCTTCTCTCACCAGAGGCGTCATCAGCGGCCATCATCGCTCTCAGCGATTGATAGGATGTCAGTCTGACGCCCCGTCATCGAGATCTCGCGGTTGACAGTTGACGTTGGCCATAGAGATCAGCAAGGATACCAGCAACATGGCAGCGAGGGGTACGACGTCATCAAGTGGTGGTACTAACAAAAACATGGCCGCCGTGACGAAAATGTGGATACCATCAAGTGACATTGAACATAGTATATATTGTTCTTGTATGTACTAACTCTATATTTTCTTCCATTTATTCGGCATTTCTTGCAGTACACAGAATATGTGCCAGTCGTTTTTCAGTGTGTTCTAGCAGCAACATTTACCTTTTTCATACTTCTTGAGTAGACTTTGAACAATGGTAATCCTTCGTGTTTTATTATATACTATACTATACAAATATACTATATATACAAATAATGAACTAAACTTCATTATTTGGAGATAAGAAACTTTCTTAACTTTGCATAGACAGTAATTATTTGTTTTAAGAATTTCATTTATTAAGAACTTCGTATTATAAAGAAATATGAGTTAACCGAACCTGTCTATTAGAAAATTATATTATTTCACTTTTGTTAAAAATACAAAACAAAAAAACATTAATAAATTGTTATCCCAAGGTTGACAAAGTTACGTCAGCATGAAAAATTTGGTGTCGTGTGCTTTTGTTCAGAAGATTCATTGTTTCTTGGACGGCAGGAAATTCCAATTTTTTCCCATCCAAAAAATGCTTCTGGCGGCATCCATTTACCCTCCTGAATCTGGAGCGTTATAAAGTTTTCACCTTTCCAGGAAGGACAAAAACAGGAAACAAGTGAAAAGCCGCATAATGGGTCTCCGTTCCAGGCACGTTGCAAAAAACATAATTCGGATAATAAATTAAATCAGAATAGAGGTGTTCCGGCTTAGAGTGTCAGGAGAGTTTTTGCAATCCGGAATTAGTAATATCGCACATTTGTAACACCTGCAATTTGCCAGTCGGGATGTAATTAGTGTTTTTGCGTATATCTCACGTTCCTCGACGTTTAATTACGCGTCCGACAGCCCAGAGTTTTAAACTCATCGTTGATTTATTAACAGGTCAGCCTGTCGGCAGGCAGTTGTTAGACTACGCGAACGAAAAGTTTCAAACTGCATCGATACAGGATTTCACATGTTACATGTCCTTTCCCTTCCACTCACATCTGATATCTAACACTAGTAAACATGCTTATTAAAGGATAAATGTTATTATAATTATAATATATGATGAGCAATTTTGACCCTATTTTTACATTCACGTACATATAATTTTGTTTGCAAAATGCTTATAAAGCTTGGTATATAAATTCTAAACAGTTTCTATGCCTTTACTAATCCCAATTTCATGATAAAACCATTTTTTCAGTTTTCAAATTAAATGAAAACTCGACATAAATCTATCGAATAGATATGGCAACGTGGCGGCGCCACATGTTTATAAAGTTTAACCGTAGTTTTTTTTTAAATTTTCAACGTCTATTTATTTACTAATGTGGCATGTAAAAAAACTGGATAAAGACGTGTAGTTTGTGCATTTATGCAGTTATGTGTTTGAATACTGATATGATAGTTTTGTAATTTATTGATTGTGTAAGTAGGAACTTTATTATCCAACATAAATAATAATACGAATTAATTAATTACTTTCGAAATATGCAATTTAAAATATGTATTCGAGAGATGTTTTGAAGAATTTTGTCAAAAGTTAGTTCTAAATCATAAGTAAAATGCTTTTTATTTTTGTGTACTTTAACTGAATACATAAAAGAGTTACGCAAATTTTAAAGGTTACCTCCAAACATTAGTTTTAAGAACGATAATGTTTTGAAACCGTTTATTTCTTAAATGTTTCATTTACCCAAATAGACCAAATCGCCTACAAAACATAATATTATTCAATACAAAACTCAGCTGTGCAATTTTCCTGGTCAAGGTAATTTTTTCTACTAGTAAGAGAAAAGAGTAAAAGTGAGTGTATCGTTCGATAAACGATGTTGTCGGATTGCCAATAATTTACTTAATACATGTTGTCATAATTTGGTTATTAAAGCCCATGGACCATTGATTTAATGTCTAAACCTAAAATACATATACATTGTTATCATCAATATTGTTTTAAGTTTAAATTAAACCGTTGAACTTAAAAACCCTTTTTACTTCATTTATTTTCAAGTTTCGGTTTTTTATTTTATTAGATTTTACTCCTCATTGTATATAATTCCTTAAGTGCCTCATTATTACTGAGTTTGTTCCCTGGTAATTTGTGTCCGTCTAACTCCTCAATACATAATCGTTCCAGAAAATTTACCCGACTCAGGGCAACGTATGCCTGTATTTCTTCAAACAATCTCGAGCCTAAATGTACAACTGCGTTTTCTAGAGTGCTGGCTTGCATTTTGTGGACAGTGGAAACCCATGACAAAATTAAAGGCAACATTCTTCCAGCAGCCAGCCCATAATTGCACTTGTATGGCTTTAGGGTGAATAAGGTGTACGCTGTCTCTTCCAAAGTCGATCTGAACTAATGGTATGAAGAAACTGAGGCCGATACGTCAATATTGGATAGTAACATTACTTTTGCTCCCACATATATTTCCATTTATGCAGGTATTATATTAGCTAGACTTTAATTATCTATATTTCTTGTTCCGTCAATTAGCTGGTCCTGTGCTTTTATTTTATAAATTCGACCACCCTTGTTTCGAAACAAATTCAAACAGCAGTGTTGTGGACATTTACTTGCTAATATGAAATATGTCGTAGGTATGGGTCGACCCCCATAGAGGGGCAAGACTATAAGAACAACATGTGCCCAAGTCTTGAGGGGCAAACGCTAATCATATCATAGATATCATTTGTAGCCACCCTAACGCCACAAAGTCCTCGGAGCGATACAAAATCTTTATTTAGGTGGGAGATCCATGATTGTATCAAAGCTCTTTCACCTGAAACCCATAATGAAGGGTTGTGAAACAATATATAAATATTCCGCCATTTTGTTGGCGGTCATATTGGATTTTCTTTTTTTTTTCATAGTGAACTTTATTCTTCTAGTCTCGCCCTTTCATTTGATACTCATATTGAAAGGGTGTGAAAAAACCTATATTTAATCCATCATTTTGTTGGCAACCATATTGGATTTTCTTTTTTTTCTATAGTGAAGTTTATTTTTCAATTCTAGCCTCTTCACGTGATACCCATATTAAGTTAGTTGTGAAAGACTATGTAATCTGCCATTTTGAAATGGCGGCTATCATGCATTTACAATGATACAAAATGTCAATTAGATTTGACCCAAACAGATAAATAAACAGGGCAAGCTAATTAAAACTGTTAAAAAGACGAAAAAAACACTCTCGGACATGCCAATATTAATTTAATAATGTGCAAATTCGGACATAAAAAGAACGTATTAAATTTTATTTATAACCTGTTATGGAGATAGGACTCGCCTATTACAGGATCAACCATAAGTAAGGTACAGGCCAAATTTGTGAACCCAGATAAAAACAAATGAAATCTATACAAACACGTCAAATATGTTTAACCCACCATATAAAAAATATGTTCAAGATAAATACGTCAAATATGCCCATTTGTCTAGCCTTTGCGAACCCAGGACGGGTTATCTAGTCATATTATAAAGTAAACATTTCATATTAAAACTCCTGAATAATAATTGAAATAAATATAATAAATTATTTACCAGGGTATAGTTAAAAAGTGGAACGACGGTAATCTCATCGCAATGCTAAATCTATTACTAAAAGTTCTTTAACGAAGCAACTGCAGAGGCCTCCAAGTGCCTCATCCCTGTATGTTCACTGCATATACAGGGTCTTTCACCTTATTCGACCAGGAATATCACGACTAACCGAATCAATTTTGAAAAAAATCTATGAATAACATCTAACATTGAACAAGAAGCTTTTGGATAATAATAATTGTAACTGTTTAAAAGAAATTGTGCCAATTTAATATAAAAAATTGTGTATTTAACATTTTAAATTAACTTATCGCCATATGTTCCTTTGCAGATATATTAAAATTAAGAATTAAACTATGCATCAGGTGTTTGTAACGAAATAGTGGCAATTACTTTAATTCACCTGAATTTTATATCTATTACTAAGAATGACACAAAGAAAGAGACACAGAGACAGTGAAATAACGAGAGAAGGGATGATGTTTCGTAAGAAGCTCTCGCTTGCATCATTCAGTCTGAAATGACTGCCGTTTTTCTTTCGTAACACTATCGCCTCACGCAAATTACAAACTCCAGTACAAAAGCTCAATAAAATCCCACCTCAGCCCGTCAAAAAAGCAAGCTTATCCGATCATTACACCTTTCAAAAATAGCGTCTCCACGTGAAAAGCAATCCCATTCACAACGAAATTGACACAAAATCAAATTTTCCTCCCATACAACAATTGCCATTGAAGTTCACCCACCATGCTAATCTGAATTTGTAATTTAAGTAATATTGAATTGAGCAACTGCCCAAGTTTTCTACCTACGTCGGTCGATATCGTTCCCCAGAGGCAATAGATTCGACTTAACCATCCTTATCAAATTGTAAAGAGCTCTTTTATATAAAATCCTATCAGTTCACCAGAGCGGTCATCGTTTATCCTCTCTAAATTTACAGGGGAATTCAGGTCGATATACGCTGCACACCTTTGTTCTGTTGGGGGAAACGATACCGTTTGTATAGGTTTCTGCAAGAACTGATATTGTAAGGGATATTATAAAACACTTATGATATTGTTATAGAAAGGGTTCAAGCAAGTTGGTCACTAAAAAAATTAATTAAAAACTTTTAAACAGGAATGACTGTTTCGGCCTTTACTTGAGAAACATTTATTTTAATTTAATAGCAACAAAACCACTTTGGCCAATTTTCACTTTTATATTTTTCAGCTATATTCCTTCACCACCAATACCGTGCATTGCACCCATGAAATCTACAGTATAAAAAAATATCGAAAGATCATTCAAGATAATATAATCAGTTAACCTTTGCCGATCATGTACTGAATGAAAATCACATACCTACTAATACGTTTGAAAGATTACATTTACAACAGAAAAGTAAAAAATTATATCTTTTAGAGTCATTAGAAATTAACATAAATAAAAATTAGCGATACCTCTTGAATGATCAAGCCAAAACCTATGCATCCCTAGGGATGAAACGATACGAGTAAATACAAGTATATACCGATACTTTTCTCCGATACCAAGTACTTTTAGTATCGATACTTTGTAATTAAGTATTGAGTAGGTATCGGTCAAAAGCAGTGAGTAAGTATACATGTATTTACTCACTGGTCAAAAGTACTCATGTACCCATGCAAATGTCACTATTTCACTTAAACATGCCTTAATAATTGCATTCTTAAATTCTTAGAGCATACACCTTCTGAGGTAGCCTGCAGTAAAGAAATGTCATGGCACGGATAGAAAGAGAGGGCAATAGAGACTCAGAGTATAGAGGCTATTTCACTCGATTGATAGGTGGAGCCAATGAGATTATGGGATGCAGTTCCCAATCGAGTGGAATAGCCTCTTACCCTCTATATTGCCATCGCTTTCTAGCGTTGCCACGATTGTTTTCGTTCGGTTGGTGTTAACACCATAGAGGTATTATACTGTAGAGTGAATTAGGTATGGTAGGTATGGGCGTTAGTGTAAGTGGCAGTGTAATAACAATAGAAAGACAATATCAGAGTGCCCTTGCTATGTCTCTATCCTACCAATAGTCGAAGTTGTAGGCGTCACCACTGAGACTGACCAATCAGGAACGACCCGCTTATTCTCTCTCTCTTTCTATTGCTATTACATGAATTTCGCTCCTTCACGTGCTCTACAGTATAATACCTCTATAGTTAACACTGTTAACCTAAATAGTACTGACATTAGTCGGTGTTTGTTTAAAGTATTTTAATTTTTTGACTGATTGAAAATGGGGCCTCCAAATTCTAATGTGTGACTATATTTTACAAAAAAACGATGACAAAATCGCAAACTGCAAAAAATGCTTTAAAACCGTGCGGTTTTGTTGCAATACTTCTAATTTGCATAAGCATTTAAAAAGTCACTCTGATTCGATACGAGTAAGTATCGATACTTTTCAATTAATACAGAGTAAGTATCGATTCTTGACGACCGATACGGTATCGAGTAAAAGTATCGATACATTGGTGGTATCGTATTATCCCTATGCATCCTCTTTACTTAACCATAATTTCATACATTAGATCTAAGTGTATCGGTAATTAGATCCGTATTTTTTTTTATAATAAACATTAAAAAAAGAAAATTATTTTATTTCACAAATTCGGTACATTACACTTAATACTTAATTCTCATTTAGCTCTTGATATAGAGATAGTAAGCAAAAATCATTCCTGCGTTCCTTTTTACTGATTTGAAAAAAAAAACAATTTGTTTATTTTCGTCAAAACTCGTAGCCTTCGCATCTTTTTGTCTGCCTGCATGACAGTGGTGATCAGTGGTATTGTCGTTTGAATTTCGTTAACTGTACGTAATAATATCAGGAAAATGGTTAATTTAACAGAAAACACTTACAATTTCCGAAACAGCTGAAGTTAAGTGTAGGACATTGTACATGAATTATGTCTAGAATTTTCTGGAAAATCCAAAAAAGGATCATATAAAGGGGCTTGTATTTAAAATAAGAAAGTTGGTATTGGCCAGTGTCATATGACACACCCTATATAATTTTTTTGTTGAAAAAATGCGCATTTAAAAATACAAATTGAAGTGTCCAAGCGTTTTTCCCAACACGCCCTCCTTTATTAGTTATCGAATTTATTCCATTTGGTTGTTCCACACTGTATAAGAAAGGTGGCTAAAATGTTTTTGCCAAACTTTCTAAAACCAGTACGAACATCCTTCTTTTTGAAATGGGTTAACGATGGACGTCAATTGTTCACATATTACTTACTTTTTGTGCTTAAACTAGTTTTTCTATTTATCATTTGACAGTTTTTATATAGCTTCCTTGGATTTTAATTACTTTACATTGGATATCAAATAATAACTAAAGACTTCTTAGCGCACTTTAGTTAACTTTGTTGTAATATCATTTCCTATGAGTAATCTAAAGCTTTACTCGAAAAGACAATCGTAAATCCCATCTTCATCAACTTCCCTACTTCCCTCTTATACCTGTTTGCAATAGACTCAAAATTTCCTCCGTGAAAATCATTACTTTCCAGTCCCCCATCCATAATATTCAGGTAGCTCGATCATAAGTCCTCATTTTTATGCATTAGGCATTTTCCTTATTTAACTTTATACTCGTTAACATCCTGCAACATAATTTTTAACGAGTTCACGAATTTTCTTAGACCTTTTACATCGTAAAATGAATGACGGCATTTGCTATGCAAAGTTATTTCCCTCATAGGTATGACGCATCGGCTGTAGACATATAGAACTTCTCGAAATAGCTTGTGATATACCTTCAACAAATTGATTAAGATTTAGTTTACCTCATCAAAAAATCCACAGAAACGTTTGATATTGATTCAAAATTAAACACTGACGAGTATAATTTATATTTAAAAAAGAACCGACTGTGTATGCGTCACCCCTATATAATTTATTTATTATAGAGGGCGATTCCAGATATGTTAGAAATCATTTTTTTCGTGGGTGGCACATAAGCAGTTACTTATATAGGTTGTTTAAAATATAGAGTAGAGTGCAATTATAACTAATAAAATAATTATATAGGGAAGCCCATTAGCGGTTGAATTTACAGGGTTCTTGGAATAGAAGGCGCAGTAGAATTACTGTTATACAGGGTGGTGCAAAAAATATTATATAGAGATGCATATACAGGGTGACGAAAAAGGAAATGCAATATTTCGTAACCCATAAGCAGTTGTATGTATAGAGAAGATGAAATATAAGGTGAAAGGAATTATAAATATACAGGATGATGATAAAAAATGTTAGAAAAGGAAATGATTTATAGAGTAGCCCACGAAGAGTTACATATATATGATGAATGAAATATAGGACGAAATAGAATTATAGTTACAGAAGATAGTTAAAAAATTCATAAACAAAAGAGTAAATACGGTGGCTCATAAGCAGTGGCAAATACAGAATGGTTTACCGGGTGGTTCAAAAATGTTAAAAAATATTATGCGTGGTCCATGAGCAGTTGCATATACAGAGTGGTGGAAATATATAGTGAAATGGAATTATTATAATGAGGATTTTAATAAATGTTAGAGAATTGAGTGCAATTATAGCTATACAGGGAGGTTAGAAAAAAATAAATATGTAGGGTAGCTCATTAGCGGTTGAATTGTTGTCATATTACATTAAGAATTACTAATTTGAACACAAATAAAGTCCTATGAATTATATCTGAAAAAAACTTGAATTTCGTTACTTCTTTGTAGAAGCGAGATGTAAGACCGACATCTAGGATTTTCGAGGAAACTAGCACACAGCGTTCCGAATCTGGATCCGTTCCGTGTAATTGCTTTTCTCCCTAAAGTCCTAGGATAGAAATTCACGATAAAATTTTCAGGTTACTTAACCTGCCAGAGATATTGACACAATTGGTCGAATTTCGACCACTGGGCGATAACTAGTATAATCAAATTCACCTTTTAGAACCACATTTGATGACAATAATTTTGCTGTACTGTATTTCAAGCACCCTGTAAATGCAACTGCTTCTAAAAATTTTTGAACCCATGTTTATAATTATACCCCGTCCTACGTTCTATAATTCAAATATACTAACTGCTTTTGATACACCCTGTATAACAGTAATTTTACCGCACCCTTACTTCAAACACCTTTTATAAGCAACTACTATGTTCCAAACTATATAACTTTTTTAAACCGCCCTGTATAACTGTAATATAACTGTAATTCTACTCCACTCCATATTTCAACCATCCTGTATATTCATCTGCTTCAGACAATTTTTTAAGCCTTCTCAGTGCGCCTGTATTGTCGACCTAGCTTGTTCTCTTCATCTGCAGTGATTGGTTTTGTTCGAGCTGTATTGTTTTGTTTAATTTTTCATGACGCGAGTTTCACTCCACCAAGGTACAGCTGTAGAATTTTATCTTCTAGTCGGTAAAAATGCTGCTAAAACTGCCAAGATGGCGCTATGGGAGAATCTCAATCGTTCTGGTCGTCCAACACTGCTCCAATCGAAGAAAATGTTGTAAAATTGTGCTCACAGACCATCGACCAATAATTGATCAACTGCCTAAAATCAGTAGGATATTTTGGAGTCTGGTTCAGTGAATTTTAACTATACATTTGGGAATGCAAAGTCTTGCTGTCTAGATTGTTTCTTGGGCTCTGGACTGGCAATCAAAAAGAATGTTGCGTTGAAATATGTTGTGCTATGAAACAACAGGTTGAAACTGATGTAGATTTTTGGTCAAAGGTCATTACCAGCCGTAACATCCAATAGATGACGGTCATTGTCACTATGGCCACAAATGTCGTTAAGTTAAATCAAACGTTCAAACAATGCTGGTTTGCTTGTTTGATGATGCCCTGGGCTCACAGATGGATTCTTACAGAACAGCTGATGAACAAACTATGAAAGATCACAAAACAAATAACAGACTGTTGTGTAAACTTAACAAAAATAAAGAACCTCACTGAAGTACTAAAAACTTAAATAGATGCATATAGGGCTTGTGGTAGGAGATAGAGATCAAAATGAACCATGATAAGCTTGAAATGGATAGACTGTTTGGGAGAGGATCTAGAGAATGTTTCCAACATTAATGGTCCGACGATTTACAGTTACAGACTAATAAATGCAGTTCAATAATGGACCAAGAAAGAAGCCTGATGAGATTAGATGGGAGTCCTAAATGTTCGGAGAACTAGGTTATGTGTGGAATTGAAACCGGTTTAAGCTCGTAGTTAATGCTAAGAAAACGGCAGCATAAAAAGACGAGTAGGCCATACTGAGGCACAATAATTTTTAAAAGACTGTTCAAGGTCAAGGTCGCTGTTTTGCCGACAAATTTTTATATTCTTGATATATTTATTATTAAAGCTGGTATATACAGTGATGGGCAAATGTGTGGAACCAAGAAAATATCTCTGGAATTATTAGAGATATCAAAATGAAATTTGGAAGGTGGATACTGCAGTAGATTGCCTATTTGTTTTCAAATATTTTTGCAATTTGAACTTCCTGTTTTACCGGAAGTAATGTCGATTTTAAAATTTTCAATGAAACACCCTGTATAGTATTTTAGTTTCTGATAGAACATTTTATTGCGAATACAAAAATATCGGGTTTGATATTGTTTACTTCAATACCTACCGATATATTAACAGAAAAGTAATTGAGGAAAGGAAAAATCTTAGATCAATTAAAGAAATACATGAACTAAATCTAAGTGATTTTCAAAACATTAAAACTTAACTTAACTAAAGTTAATGTATTAGATGTTCAAACTGAGCACCGTTTACTTCTTGACAATAAGCAAGTCGGTTTTTAAATTCTCTAGTAACATTAGCTATTACTTCTGGTGTAATTCTCTGGATGTCTTGAGTTATTGTTGCAGCTAATTCTTGCAAATTATTTGGTCAACATAAACCTTAGACTTTAAGTAACCCCACAGAAAATAGTCTAGTAGATTAAGGGCGGGACTTCGTGCAGGCCATTCATAAGTACCCCTTCTTCCAATCCATCTGTGATGAAATGTCCTATCTAAATGATCTCGAACAATGCGAGCGTAATGGGGTGGTGCTCCATCCTGCTGAACCAGATATTATTTGGTAATTGTCCATTTACCTCCAATGCCGGAATAACTTGTGTCTCCAAGAGCTGTAAATACCTATCTCGGTTTAAAGTTTCTTGTAGGAAGAAGGGTCCCACGATTCTGTTGTTATAAATGCCGGCCCAAACGTTCAATTTTTGGGGATGTTGTGTATGAGCCTCTTGTACCCAATTAGGATTACTTTGCGACCAGTAGCGGCAGTTATTTCGATTAACCGTACCATTTAAACAAAATGTAGCCTCGTCTGAAAACACCACATTTCTTATAAAAGCATTATCACGGTTACAAATATCCATCATCGTTTCACAAAATTGCAAATGTCTGTCGAAATCGTCTTCGGAGAGTTCTTGAACGAGGCGAATTTTGTATGGATGATATTTTTCTCGCCTTAATATCCTACCTACTGAACGACGGCTAATTCCATGCATATTGGCGAGGTCGGTAGTGGATAAGTAAGGATTTTCTTCCAAAGATATAGCAACATTTTGAGCTACACCTTCATTACTTGCACTTTTTAACCGTCCACTTTTTGGTAAATTGCTAACTGTTCCACTTGTGTCGTACCTGCGCAAAGTTTTCGTCACTACTGAACGGGATATTTGTGTATTCGGATGAACAATGTAAAAAAGGCCACAAACTTCTTGATGCGTCCTTTCCTCTCCCCATACCCAATCATCATGGTATATATAACAAAATCAGTTGGAATCAACTGCGAAATATGAGTTCAATATATTGTAATGTTTCTGAAATTGATGTTTAGTATTCCGATTTTCACCTGTTAATTCCGCTGCGGTCAAATTTCAAATTCCACTTACCAGCGACAAAGATTTTAGCATGCAAATCGACATCAACCGTTGCCATGGTGATGACTAACACGCTTGGCAGGTGAGGGTCCTGGAGTAATTATTCAATTGTCTTCACTGATATTGTGTGAAAAATATCTCTTTATTCAGGTATTATACTGAAGGGCATGGAGATGAGTGCATGCCTAGAGATAATCAACTATTTCACCGGGGATAATAAAATGGTTATAAAATCTTTAAAGGGTGAACTTCGAGTCTCTTTTAAAATGGGGAACGTTGGAGATATTTCAAAATATAATGAATGCTTTTATTAAGGGGAATTTGCATTTATATTGTGGTGGGCTTCCTTCTCTTCCTATTAAAAGGTAGAGGCTATGACATGGTTTTTAATTATGTACATGTTGTATTACTCATTCGCGCAAACCCTATGAGAATTGCGTTACGGTGTTTCCATTAGCTTTTATTTTTCTCAATATCAAATTTTTGGTATTGAAATTTTGAGGACAAAAAAAAATGGAAAGCCTTAACCAAACAACAACAGTTTTACCGTTAGTATATACTTTATCTTTTTTGAGTACTGCCTGGATTGTTTTTATTAATGAAAATTATTGAATACTCTCTTCGAGGTGTCATTCCTTTGTACGCAAGACAATATATATTATATATAATACATATTGTTTCTGGTCAGGGAACCTTCATCAGTTGCGCTTCCCACAATCGAATGTCCTCTCGAACACTTCTTTATGTATTTGATACATTTCGTTAAATTTGAAGAGGCGAGATGTAAGACCGACATCTTGGATTTTCGAGAAAATTAGCACACAGAGGTTCCGAATCTGGAGCCGTTCCGTGTAATTGCTGTTCTCCCTTAACTACTTAAATTTAACGAAATGTATCAAATACATAAAGAAGTGTTCGAGAGGACATTCAATTGTGGGAAGCGCAACTGATGAAGGTTCTCTGACCAGAAACAATATGTATTATATATAATATATATTGTCTTGCGTACAAAGGAATGACACCTCGAAGAGAGTATTCAATATCTCTGACAGGTGAAGTAACCTGAAAATTTTATCGTGACATTCTGTCATAGGAGTTAAGGGAGAACAGCAATTACACGGAAAGGCTCCAGATTCGGAACCTCTGTGTGCTAATTCTCTCGAAAATCCTAGATGTCTGTCTTACATATCGCGTCTTCAAATTTAACGAAATGAAAATTATGTCAGTTTGGTTTCCTTTTGGTCCTTTAGTAGATCATTTTATGCCGTCGGTTACTGTTGTCAAGTTTTTAGTTTGTTTGCATTTGATGCTGAGTATAGTGATTTAATACATCTGTTTTGCAAGCTGACAAAAGAAAAAAAGAAGAGTTATCTGTTGGCCTTTTAATAACTACTTTCAACACTTACTTCAGGAAGATAGGTGCTTCATCATCAATAAAAATATTTGATTTTATTTGCCAACAAGCTGAACAAGATTTCCAGACATGATTGGAGGAAGAAATAGCTTGTTTAGAGCTAGTAGACACCGTCAGCAATTGCGAAAAAGTTTACCAGGCTTCGGCAAAGAAGACACGTTCTAGTAAAGAGTTTATAGGACAGTGTGCTTACCATTTGACAGACGTTACTTCAGAGGAACAGCCGAAGGCCATGGAAGGTTTAACCCATAGGAATGCCGCCTATGTGACTACCATTAGGGCAACCACAGGCAGTCGAGGACAAGGTATTTACCTTGTCCATTTTTGGATTACAGGAAATTGAACGACTTGACGAAGAAAGACAGCTATCCATTCTCTAGAATTGGTCAGAACCGATAATGCGTCGAAAGGACAACTGGTCAGATGGATGGAGAAATCACAGCAATACGATTAAGAGGTTGAACACCGAGCTGGCAATAGCAAATGTCTTGTCAAGAAGATCCTTTAGAGCAGATTGTGGACATTCCCTTGAAATGGAACAGCTGAGGGTATCTCTATCTGAAAGATTCGACGTTTTCTTATGTACCAGATCATATTATATTACACATTTTCTTTATATCTATTATTTACATATGTACATGTAAATGCCTAAAAAAAATACTTCCCTATTTTCTAAAAATATCTGCTTTAACGCCTAATGCTTTGCCCGTGTAAAACAAACACTTGAAAATGTGATTTTTTTTAACAAAATCATCAGCGATGAAGCCCATTTTGAATTGAGTGGATTTGTTAACAAGCAAAATTGTCGAATCTGGGGTGAAGCAAATCTACGAGAAATAATGGAAAGACCGATGCATCCACAAAATTTGACTGTTTGGTGTGGTTTTTGGGCTAGTGGAGTGATTGGTTGAAATGCTGTTACTGTGAATGGTGATCGATATCGAACGATGATTACGAACTTATTGTGGGATGAATTAGAGCATATTGATGTGAAGAATATGTGATTCCAACAGGACGGTGGAACATGTCATTTAGCAGCAGAAAATCAATCTTTTGAAACAGAAATTTGGTAATCGAATAATTGCTCGAAGAGGAAACATTAATTGGCCCCCTAGATCTTGCGAGCTAACACCTCTAGATTTTTTCCTATGGAGCTATTTGAAAGAAAACGTCTATGCCAACGAACTACAAACAATTGATGAACTAAAGGAGAACATTATTGACTGTTTTCAAGTTTATGCCATGAAGTTATCGAAAATTTTGGCAAAAGATTAGAAGCTTGCCGTACAGCAGCAGGCGGTCACTTACAAGATACTGTTTTCCATTATTAAACCGAAATAATTGTACAATCATTTGAAATAAAAGATTTGCTCATTCTCAAATAATTTGTATATTTTACTAAAAATTTAAAAATTAACCTCAATTTGGAATACCTTTTATATATACGGGGCTGCCTTTTATATTTCGGGATTGGACAACCCTAGTGTTGCAATCCGACAACTGACAGCTCTATCGTAAAGTTTGACATTTTTGAGGTTATACGTACTCAGAACGTTTTGACATACGAGCGCTATGTGTTGTTTACCGTAACTTAAAGGATTCATCTCGGCCAAAAAAATGGAATTAAATCGTGAACATTTTCGTGCGATTATTTTTTACAATTTTCGACGTGGATTAAGTTAGCAAGAGTGCATGGATGAACTTAAATTTAATTGATGACGATGAAACTCCATCAAGAACCACTATTTATCGATGGTATGGTGAATTCAATCGAGGTCGTAGTTCACTATAAGACGAATTTCGTGAAGGTCGTCCAAAAACAGTTGTTGTTCCGGAAACCATTGGTGCTTTGCGCGAACTGATATTGCAAGATCGTCATGCGACCTATCGTGAGATTGAGTCAACTTTACACATTAGTGGGATCAGCATACATTCAATATTGCATAAACATTTGAATGTCAAAAAAATTTATCAATCGTTCAAAAAAAGGCTCGTGTCGATTGGTCGAAAGAAAAGCTCAAAAAATACGATAGCGGTGCTTCAAAACACGTTTATGACATAGTTACAGGTGATGAATCGTGGATTTACGCTTATGAGCCCGAAAGTAAACAGCAGTCGACTGTATGGGTGTTTCGAGATGAGCCGAATCTAACAAAAGTTGTTCGCTCACGAAGCACTTCCAAACAAATGATCGCCTGTTTTTTTCAGAAAAACTGGATATGTCGCAACCGTACCACTAGAACAACGTAGAACAGTCAATTCTGAGTGGGGCACAACCATTTGTTTGCCAGTTGTCTTCCAAGAAATGAGGAAAACCAACCGCCGAAGACGGATCACTCTTCACCACGACAATGCGAGCTCTCACACATCGGCTCAAACAATTGTATTTTTGACCACTCAAAACATCGATTTCGATTTGATGAGTCATCCGCCGTATAGTTCTGACTTGTCACCAAATGACTTCTTGTTATTCCCGTACGTAAAAACAAACTGAGAGGTCAACATTTTTCGACACCTGAAGAAGCGGTTGCTGCGTTCAGAATGCATCTTTTGGAGATACCTCAATCAGAGTGGAAAAAGTGCTTCGACAATTGGTTCAAACGCATGCAAAAGAGAATAGATCTTCATGAGGAATATTTGAAAAACAATAAAGCGATTTTCGATGATATTTGTTTTTGTTCTCTAATCCCGAAATATAAAAGGCCGCCCTCGTATATATAGATTTTGCATATTTTACAGGGAATACAAATGAAATTTGAAAAATATTTGTTGGTATTATAAAATGTTTGACTACGTAACGTAAACACGAAATCCATCTCTGTCCACTAACCGAAGTAGTTACAAACTAATCTGAATGATAGTTTCAGTGTTCCGTTGTCTTTCTGGTCTAAAGGTTGCATGTAAATTCGCCGTCCAACTGAAACTACAAGGACCCAAAGGCATTAACACGTTTTATGATCACTACATTGTGCGGCATTATCTCAATTCTCAACTTCCTTGCTTGCACCAAACGTTTACATTTTCAGATCGTGTTTACTGATTCGTTATTTTTATATTTTGTGGTGAGGAGGATTGGAAGAAAATTTGGGAAATCCAGGGAACCTTCCGAGGGTTTTAAATAATAATTAAACCCATATTTGAATTAATTAGTAACTAAATTTCAACAACATAAGTAATAATTATTCATTTATTTGATATTTATTGAAACCTGTCTATATCTCGTTACAATTTTTATGATTGTTTTTCAAGGATAACATATTTTGCCATACTAACACTTAAATAAACTGCATCCTGTTCACCTCAGCTGTCATTCTAATAGTTTGTTTCTCAGAGGGTTGTTGTATTTTAATGGATTATCTCAGGAGATAAAGAATTGTGACAACATATAAATATTCAAAAAATTGTGTAGTGACTATGTTTAAAAAATATTTAGTTATTTAAATTTCATGATGAGTTTGGAGGAATGTGTTGTAATATATCAGTTGACATTCTGTAATAGAATTTATGTAATTTAATCTAATGTGAGGCAATATAGTGTAATAAAAATCTAATGCAATGTAATAATGTAAATATAATGTAAGTTAAATGTAATGTAATATAAATGTAATGTAATATATTCAATAGCTTGTACTAAATAAAGATAACTACTACAACTTGCCACATTAATGTCAAAAATTAACAATTTTGATTCATCTACAATTTCAGCACTATTTACAAACAGTGTGGAACAGCCAAATGAAATAAATTCGATAACTACGAGGCTGCCTTTTATATTTCGGGATTAGAGAACAAAAACAAATATTAATCATCGAAAATCACTCTATTGTTTTTCAAAATATTCCCCATGAAGATCTATAAACTTTTGCATGCGTTTGAACCAATTGTCGAAGCACTTTTTCCACTCTGATTGAGGTAGCTCCAAAACATGCATTCTGAACGTAGCAACCGCTTCTTCAGGTGTAGAAAAACGTTGACCTCTAAGTTTGTTTTTTACGTACGGGAATAAAAAGAAGTCATTTGGTGACAAAGTCAGGACTATAAGGCGGATGACTCATCAAATCGATGTTTTGAGTGGTCAAAAAATTGTCGTGGTGAAGAGTGATCCGTCTTCGGGGGTTGGTTTTCCTCATTTCTTGGAAGACAACTGACAAACAAATGGTTATGTATCACTCAGAATTGACTGTTCTGCGTTATTCTAGTGGTACAGTTGCGACATGTCCAGTTTTTCCGAAAAAACAGGCGATCATTTGCTTGGAAGTGCTTCGTGCGCGAACAACTTTTGTTGGATTCGGCTCATCTTGAAACACCCATACAGTCGACTGCTGTTTACTTTCGGGCTCATACGCGTAAATCCAGGATTCATCACCTGTCACTATGTCATAAACGTGTTTTGAAGCACCACGATCGTATTTTTTGAGCTTTTCTTTCGACCAATCGACACGAGCCTTTTTTTGAACGATTGACAAATTGTGTGGAATCCAACGCGAACATTTTTTTTACATTCAAATGTTTATGCAATATTGAATGTATGCTGGTCCCAATAATGTGTAAGGTTGACTCAATCTCACGATAGGTCACATGACAATCTTGCAATATCAGTTCGCGCACAGCATCATTGGTTTCCGGAACAACAATCTCTATAACCAATCATTTGTAGAATAGTTATTTTGTGCATTTCTGTTATTACGTACAGTTCAAACGAAAAGAGCACTGCTTTTTTTTTCAAATCAGTAAAAAGGAAAGCAGGAATGGGTTTTGCTTACTATCTAAATATCAAGGCCTAAATGGGATTTAATTATTGAGTATAATGTAGCGAATTTGTGAAATAAAACAATTTTCTTTTTTTAATGTTAATTTTTGTAATAAATCTGAAAACACATAATATTTCTGAAACAATGACAGATAGGTATCAGTTTGTAAGAATTACTAACTACAAAAGTAGCAAAGATAAACTAGCTACGGGAGTACCACAAGGCACTATACTAGGATCATTACTGTTTCTCCTATACATAAATGACCTTTTGTTTAGCTTAGCCAATAATTCCATATTATCTTATGCGGATGATACCCTAGTAATAAGCAGCGGTAATTCTTGGAGCGAGACCCAACTCATTACGGGGAACTACATAAAAATAATCAGTAAATGGCTCCGCAGTAACCAGTTATCATTGAACCTGAATAAAACAGTTTATATAACCTTCGGAAGCTACATAGATAGCATACCAAAAAATTTAGGAATAAACATAGATGGCCAAGAATTGAAAAGAGTAGACACATGCAAGTATTTGGGTGTATATTTCGACAGACACCTTAAATGGGAAAGACACATAAAGCATGTAGTTAGCAAATCTACATATTTAATCTTCATATTCAAAAAACTGTCTGAATTTATGCATGCAAAATAATTACTAAGGATTTACTATGCACTATTTCATAGCATTGCAACGTATGGGATACTAGCTTGGGGAGGAGCGTACAATAAAGTGATTAATGTACTAATCAATATACAAAACAGGTTACTAAAAAGAGCCAAAATAGATAAGCTAACACTAGATCAAATTCCTTTAAGCCTAAAACAATGTTTTATATTAGAATCCCTCAAGTTTCATTATGACAGCTTAAAAAATAAATATTTTCAGTCGAATAGTATAACAAGAAATAAACCACTGTTACTTCCAAAAATAACTAAAAACTGCAGTATACAGAATTCTAAATACCAAGCCATTAAATATTTCAATAAACTAGACAACAATCTTAAAGCTATGAATTGTAGAAAACAAATGATAAAAAAGCTAAAACTGTGGGTTTCAAATACAACGCCTAGATAGTGCAAGTCCATATATTATAAGAAATAGGTAGAAATTAATTCGAACACTATAGATATAAATGTAGAAGAATGTTTGTATAGCGTATGTATGTATGAGTATAGAACGTAAAACAGTATATGTGTATTTTAGATGTGCGTATGTATAAGTATATGTTATTACTGATATAACGTAATCACTTAAATACTGTAATTAGCAAGTAGGATCATTGGGCCATGTTCGCCTCAGTACGAGAATATCATTTGCCTAATGTCACCTTTTGGCATTCATTAGAAATAAATCTTTTACCGTGTATTTTGTATTAGTTTTTATTTTTTTTTGTATTCTCCTAGCTCCTGTGAAAGTTCATCTCTCTCTTACAGGATACATTACATTGTATTATTGCTTAGGTGATTTTCTAAGGATTGTGTATAGAATTTTCTGGAGAATCCAAAAAATAATAATGTTCAGGGGCTTGCATTTAATATAAGAAAGTTGGTATTGGCCACTGTCACAATAATTTTTGTTTAGTTGAAAAAATGTGCATTAAAAAATACTAATAGACGTGTCGAAGCGTTTTTCCCTACAAGCCTTCCTTTATTGGTTATCGAATTTATTCCATTTGCCTGTTCCACACTGACGAATAATAGGTTTTCTCGAAAATTCTCGAAACTTCTTTTTTTCGCCCGATCCTTCCAAAGTTCGTCGATGATTTTAATTTATGTTAACAATGAATAAATATTGAGGATATTCTTAAGAATTACCGAGTGACGTCATCGATATTAATTTACACAAGTTCCACTATTCATGCAAGAAATAGTTATTTAAAGACCGTATGATTTCCGAACAATTACCAGTTAAGAACTTTTAATAGGGACTGAATTCCCTCAACTGCTCAAAGCCATTGCACTAAAATAAAATTTTAAATTCCCACTAAAACAAATTAAATAATAAAAAGCATAATCGCTTATTTGAATGACAATTAAACTTTTTCCAACGACAAGAGGCAAATATCATATTCCAAGATTTAAAATTTAAAAGCCCAATAAACTTTTAAGGTTGAAATAAAATTAAGAAATTCGATTAAGAAACCCTTACCTGTTCCCCGAGTGAGTTCCATTAAGCTTTCTAATCTTTGAAAACGATCCTATGATGCTTTGATCTAATAAAGGTCATTATTAAAATAGCGAAGTCGGAATAAATTCAATGGGTATTGTTACGGCGTACCTAATTACTCGGGAGAATTGATAATAAGCGAACTCCGACGAAGCGAAGGTAAAATATAATGGCGATAATAAAAGTGAAAAAGATATAAATATTACAGTTGAAATTTGGTTGGAAGTGTGGTTCAAAAGGGTCATGAAATGGCCAGTATTAAACGGAGAAAATTCAATTTGATGAGAACGCGACTTAAGATAGAAATTTTGTTTAATTTTTTACTTCTGCGTTTTTTTTTCTGCAATTACAGTTTACTTGTGTAATAAATACACGCTAATTATAAGAATTTTTTCTTATTACATTAGATTATGATAAAGCAGATTATGAAAATTTGTTTTAACCGACATTGGATCGTTTGAATTGGATTCTGTTAAGGGGTATCTCGAAGTGGTCGTATATTTTTTTCAGGCTCATAGCTTTTACCGTTTTTTTGAAAAACTTTTTAGCCTACTTTCTGATATAGTTAAAACTTCAAATTTTGGAAAAGAATTCTATTGGTAAAGTGAATTTGTGAATGAACACATGCGTGCATGGAAATCGACCAATATCCCTAATATTTTAGTCAATTTTTCGATAACTCCTTATGGATGTGTATAGTTTTTTAACGTTTAATCTATTAAGATCCTTAGGTGATCTCATATACTTTTTTGCGACGTGCAACTTGCAGTTTTGCAGAAAATCGCCGAAAATTCCAATATTCTTATCAAAAATTTCATCGAAATGACATAACGGAAATTTCCTCATAAATATTTTAATTCCAACGTAATAGTGCGGTAATTTTAGGCACTGGAAGTTTTAATTGCGAATTTGAAAATTTTCTATGTACATCTCAAGCATATAGATAGTAAAGGATAGTATTTTCGGCTCCTTAAATCAATGAGTACCAAGTTCGTTTTGTTTGTATAACAGGCAAATACCTATTTAAATGCAAATTTTTCCATTTTGCGAAGACGGTGCTTTTGGTTGTCACATTCTCCTGCCCTCATAGAAAATTCAGTGACAACACATGTCAAACTTTAAACTGCTATTTGGTGCGTTTATAGAGAGGGTGTTTAGTTATAGCAAACAAAATCACAAAGTAAAGTGATAGGAGTTGCATTTATATCAAGATTGAAATATAGGACGGACTAGAATGATAGTGGTCCGTAGGCAGTTGTATATACAGGATGGTTAGAATATAGGGTGGACTGGACGTTTGGTGGTATAAAAATGTTGGAAAAAAAGTGGAATTAAAATTATATAGGGTGAGTAAAAAACTGTTATATGATGTGGACATAAGCAAATCATATATAGGAAAGTTGAAATATATGCTGGAGTTGAATTATATTTGTACAGTGTGATTTAAAAATTATTTATTTTATAGCCCATAAGAACTTGCATAAAGTTTGGAGAGGAATTAATGTTACACAGGGCGATAATATAAAATGTTAAAAATGAAATAATTTATGGGGTAGCCCACAAGGAGTTATAGACTATGGTTGAAATATAGGACGGATTTGACTCCGTAAATATGGGATGGATTCTACTCCGTCCTATAGTTTACAGAAGGCAATTAACAAATTTATGCTTGTCCGTGGGCAGTCGTATGTACAGGATGGTTGGTACATAGGTTGGAGTGGAATTATCTATAGTTATATAGGGTTATCAAAAAAAGTTAAAAAAGGTTACATGGCGTAGTTCATAAGGCATAAATATATTTTGGGCTTATTCAACGCGTACTAGTACATTTTGTTGGTAAAGATTTAGCTGTCAATTTAAATGAGAAAGTATCATTGTTTAATGTTGAGGCTTTCGATGTTACCTGGTTCTGTCTATTAAGGTTATACATACAAAATAAAAAATAAAGAATGAAAACTACTTGAGTTGAAAAGAACTAAAAAGTTGAAAATAAAACATTTAAAAAAAATATATATAACCGACTCCTACCTATAACTAAAAAGCGAAAAATAATTATAACAAAATACAACTGTAGCAAATAAATAACACATTCAGTGTTGTTAGGTACCTACCCAGGAAGTAAAAAATGTAAACATAAGAGGTGCTCATTCTGTACAAATTAATTACCTACCAATCTAGTATATTTTTGAAGTCGGTGCCCAGCATCAATCAAGTTTGATGAATTAATAGATAAGTACGCAATGAAGGATTTTAAATTTGCTTGGCCCCGGCTTCAAAATATACTAGATTGGTAGGTAATTAATTTGTACAGAATGAGCACCTTTTAACGTTTACATTTTTTACTTGCTGGGTAGGTACCTAACAACATTGAATGTGTTATTTATTTGCTAGAGTTGTATTTTGTTATAATTATTTTTACCATTTTATTTATAGGTAGAAGTCGGTTATATATTGTTTTAAATGTTTTATTGATTTAATAGATATACTAAGAAAAAAAAAACGTAATTTTCTTCCGTCAATTGTTTATAACAAAGTAAAAAACCATAGTTCCGAGTAGAAAACATAGCAAAATATCGCTAGGAATCTTTGTTAATGTGATGGCACAGTCGGTATCCTGATAGTATTTTTACACATTATTATTATTTTTGCTCTATTGAAAGGCGTATAATGTAACATAAAGTTTTTATTGAATTTTGCTTTCATGACAAACTCAAAAAGTATAACTCAAATTACTGCCTACCATATTAGATTGAGATATACGCATTAACTCTCCTCAACTATGAGTTAATATTATAATTTTCCATGATACCTGATAAAGTAAAATATCAAGGGTGCGATACAAAATTTCGTGGAAACTAAGGTAAAGCATAATAGCGATAATAAAGGTGAATGAAAAAGTTGGTTTTTCAGCTGTAATTGGGTTTGAGGAACAAGAAGGTACGAAGTATGGAAGTTCTTTGAGATCGGCTCATGTCCGGGAGATGAGACCAACCCTCAGGGATACTTAATTAATTAAAGAGTAGTTGCTATAGCTACTAATAGCTGACGGGAATGACCTGCACTTATACGCACCTTCGTCGTGGTCAGAGAGTAAATACCGTGTCATTGCTATCCATTTACTGTCCAGGGTCGGTTAATTTCAATTTACTGGGACTAATACTTTCAATTACTTGTGAACGTAAAGAGGCAATTTATAAATAATAAAAAAAACAGCGATGTAGATATTAGTAAGGTGGCAGTTACAGAAAGAAACAAAAAACTGTACACACGAGGGATGTTCTCCTTTCATGATAAAAATAATGGACAATTCTTTCAAATAGCTATAGAAAAAGAAAGTAATTCCAAAAAACTTTATAAGCATTATGTACTACAAATATACTTCGAACGTGCAAAGTTTCTTTCTATATCTTTACTATACAGAGTGAGTTTTTTTCTTGATGATCAGTATGGGGATCTCGGAAACTAGCGGAGATAGAGCAATGGTTAAATTGGGAAAGATTGGCAGTTTTACTGGCCCAATTTAATGACACTTCGGGATTTTTGTAAAAGTCATGGCTTACTAGATATTTTGATTTTATAAAAAAAGTGTAAATATCAAATTTGAAGGGAATTGTATCCCGAATATGGTTGTCATATCCTCGTTTGCGTGACAGCTCTCGTTTTTGAGATATGACACAAACTTATCTTTTTTTGGATGGAAACCATAGTTGGCTATGACCTCAAAAATCGGACAATTTTAGAGCTTTTCAACGATATAATACTCGATATAGTTATTCATAAAAATAACAGAGTTATGGATGCTTTTCTCTCTTATTTTCACTTTTAACCTAGGTAGCCATGAAAAAGATTGTTTCCACTTTGACGTTTCCTCATTTGATAGTAATTCCATTAGTAGTGCTGAACTGACAGTCGATATTGACAAGTTTTTGTGATAAAATGGAATATTCTAACGAAGAAAAACATATGCCATAAAAATTCAGTTCGTGCAGCTGAGGAATAGTTTCATAGATATTTTAATCGTCGTCAACCTGCTTTATGTACATTTAAGAGGCTTTACGATAGTATACGCAGATATGGATCTTTTACTAAACCACCAAAGGAACGTAATCAAATTAGCAGCACAAATAATTGTTTTGGCAATGGTAAATCAAAATCCATCTACATCAACGGCAGAAGCTGGTATATCTCAACGAACTGTAGTTATGGTACTGAAAGCGCACAAGTTCCACCCGTACTAACTTTCAGTTTCTCAAACTTTGAATGCTGGTGACGAAGATCGACGTATTTTGTTTTTTACATGGTTTAGAGACATGTGCTTTGACAATCCCCAGTTTCCATTAAAGGTGTTATGGTCAGATGGAACTAGATTTACTAACTGCGGTATGTTCAATAGACACAATGAAGAAAACCTAAACCTAAAGAAAACCCTTTCCATGTAAAACAAAGACGACTCCAGATAAAATTTGGTTTTAATGTTTGGTGTGGTATCATAGGATCTACTATTCTGGGGCCTTTTATCTATGACGAATCACTTACTGGGGAGCGCTACTTGCATTTCCTGCAATACACTTTTCAAGACATGTTGCATAATTTGAATTTGAGAACTCGTTTAGAAATTGAGTGGTTCCAACATGATGGAGCACCTGCTCATAACCCGTTATTAGTAAGACAACACTTAGATAATATCTATCCAAACTCTTGGATAGGAAGAAATGGCCCACGCGAGTGGCCACCCTGGTCTTCCGATTTGGCAGTTATAGACTTCTATATATGGGATGCGCTAAAAAATAAAGTATACAAAAGAAAGTATGAGACAATTGGTGACCTAAGGGAGGCGGTATTACAAGCAATTGAAGAAATTGATAGGCGGTCTGTGAGGAAAGCGGTAATGTCAATCTTGAAAAGATGCAATTTTTGTCTAAATAACAATGGCGGACTTTTCGAACATAAATTGTAACCATTATTTTTTTTTTCGTTATAACTGATATACCTAATAAAAAGTCCTTCAATGTTTTTTGGAATAGTTATTAATAAATCAATCTATTTTATGGCTAATGGCTAACTACGTTAAAAGTGAAAATAAGAGAGAAAAGCATCCATAACTCCGTTATTTTTATGAATAACTATATCGAGTATTATATCGTTGAAAAGCTCTAAAAATGTCCGATGTCAGATGAAATCATAGACAAAAAATTGAACGATTTTTTCAACAATATACTGAAAGATCAACGATAGCCAATGCAGTAGAAATAAGCGGAAATTATAGTTAGACCCCAAACAAGGAGAGTCGGAACTCTCACAAAACTGTAGACCTGTACTCTTATTAAGCTAAATGATGGACAACATCATTTTGAAGAGGATTAAGGAAGAAGGGAAGCAACTAAGGATTATAACCAGCGACCAAAGAGGATTTAGGGACACAGAAGACCCAGTAATGCAGGTGGTAGAGCAACACAGACAACAAGAGTGCACCATGCATACTATTCCTCGGATTTTGAAGAACCACTCGGAAAAGAACAGGAGTACTAACCAGGCGGACATTCTGAATCAGGACGGATGGAATTACGTCATAAACGACTAGGTGGATCAGAGTATCACAGGGTCTAGCACTATTACCAGCATTACAGAATATGGAAAGTATAAAAGAAGATACGTATGGGCAGATGAGGCACTAAAAATGGCAAAAGCAGAGAGGGCGATCCAGAAGAACAGTCTTCTATAACAAGTAGTCGAAGAAATGGAACAGTGGGCGAAGAAATGGAAGACCTGCACAACACTGAGAAGGCACAGGCAATTGAGATAAGATAGGAAGCTGGTATCGAGAAAACATATCGAGGAAATAATAAGAGGGGCCAAAACAATATCAGCCTGCTCAAGGCGATAATATGACAAATGTGCAAGGTACATTTGAGGTCTAAGAAATAGAAGCTGAAGATAATTAGACGATAGCAAGAATGAGGAACCAAAGGGACTCACCACTAAAAGATGATAAACATACGATCAAGAGGCCATATAGAGACGTGCTACTTCAGAAAGAACCTGATATGATGATGCATCTGAGATATCTTTAGGAAGGAAATATCGTAGGGATATCTTAAGGATGAGAAGTGTAACCGAAATCATAGGGCTAGTGTCAACCACTGTAAACCATTGTATGCTCAGTAATCTCATTTAGAAAGAGAGAGTGCAATTTTGGAACCATGAGAAATAGTAGATTACAATAAATTCTTAAAATTTTTAAGTTTCTAGACATAAATTTGCTGTCTTATTTGAGAAAATATGTTCATATTATGTTACTTTGTATATTACGACGGCGCCTTTTATATTTCGGGATTAGAGAACAAAAACAAATATTAACCATCGAAAATCGCTTTATTGTTTTTCAAAATATTCCCCATGAAGATCTATATACTTTTGCATGCGTTTGAACCAATTGTAGAAGCACTTTTTCCACTCTGATTGAGGTATCCCCAAAACATGCATTCTGAACGCAGCAACCGCTTCTTCAGGTGTCGAAAAACGTTGACCTCTCAGTTTGTTTTTTACATAAGGGAATAAAAAGAAGTCATTTGGTGACAATTCACGACTATACGGCGGATGACTCATCAAATCGATGTTTTGACTGGTCAAAAATGCAGTTGTTTGAGCCGATGTGGGAGAGCTCGCATTGTCGTGGTGAAGAGTGATCCGTCTTCGGCGGTTGGTTTTCCTCATTTCTTGGAAGACAACTGGCAAACAAATGGTTGTGTACCACTCAGAATTGACTGTTCTGCGTTGTTCTAGTGGTACGGTTGCGACATGTCCAGTTTTTCCGAAAAAACAGGCGATCGTTTGCTTGGAAGTGCTTCGTGAGCGAACAACTTTTGTTGGATTCGGCTCATCTTGAAACACCCAAACAGTCAACTGCTGTTTACTTTCGGGCTCATACGCGTAAATCCACGATTCATCACCTGTCACTATGTC
This sequence comes from Octodonta nipae, assembly GCA_034190945.1. Classification (NCBI taxonomy): domain Eukaryota; kingdom Metazoa; phylum Arthropoda; class Insecta; order Coleoptera; family Chrysomelidae; genus Octodonta; species Octodonta nipae. Next base: position 104,763,503 of record CM067222.1, on the reverse strand, counting down.
ATAAACGTGTTTTGAAGCACCGCTATCGTATTTTTTGAGCTTTTCTTTTGACCAATCGACACGAGCCTTTTTTTGAACCATTGACAAATTGTGTGGGATCCAACGCGAACAATTTTTTTTGACAATCAAATGTTTATGCAATATTGAATGTATGCTGGTCGCACTAATGTGTAAGGTTGACTCAATCTCACGATAGGTCACATGACGACGATCTTGCAATATCAGTTCGCGCACAGCATCAATGGTTTCCGGAACAACAACATTTTTTGGACGACCTTCACGAAATTCGTCTTGGAGTGAACTACGACCTCGATTGAATTCACCATACCATCGATAAACAGTGGTCCTTGATGGAGTTTCATCGCCAAAAATTAAATTAAGTTCATCCATGCACTCTTGCTGACTTAATCCACGTCGAAATTTGTAAAAAATAATCGCACGAAAATGTTCACGATTTAATTCCATTTTTTGGCCGAGATGAATCCTTTAAGTTACTGTAAACAACACATAGCGCTCGTATGTCAAAACGTTCTGAGTACGTATAACCTCAAAAATGTCAAACTTTACGATAGAGCTGTCAGTTGTCAGATTGCAACACTAGGGTTGTCCAATCCTGAAATATAAAAGGCAGCCCCCGTATAATGTGTAAGGCTAAAAAGTTGTATGTAAGCTTTATTTTTTATCTATTGTGATCAATCATCATAGAAGACAAATAAGCCTGTTATTCAATTGGTATATATTTTTCAACAAACTATAATTGTGTATAAATTACATGTTTTTCTAAACTATTCTAACATGTTTATTTTTCCCGTGTGGATTACAAAGTAGCAGCTGTTGATTCTAACGTTAGACTCGATCTTTTTGAGATACAAAATTAATATCGCCATTAATGTATTGAAGAATTGAGACTCTAAAGCCATTCCAAAAAGTAATTTATGTTTATCTTAACATTGAATAGGTCTCGCTATTGACATCTACTTCAGTCACTGAAGCATTAAATATAAAAGTCTAAATATTTATGTTGTAATTGTATAGTCGAACAGTCAAAATATCGTTAACCATACTCGAATAACTAAGAAAATATTTTATTGGCCATTTAGTGGGTCTAAATGTATTGGGTATTATTAGTTATTGGAAACACCAAAATGTTCTCCTCCTAACGACCCTGAAACGCTGTACGATAAATTTAAAAATAAATGCGTTTCAAAACTAGCGAGCATTGAAATATATTACCCTGTTAGAAAGTATTCCAATAACATCCCAACTTCACATATGCAGATATTGATTTATATGAGAGATCGGTCTGTGCTCCGTCAGGTACCTTATTGCTGGAAAATATTCGGAAAAATAACTCTCGAAATCACATGTTGATCTGTTTGAATTATTCTCTGAGTATGCGTCGTATTTACATGGAGAGATTGATGTAAATAACTTCTACGAGTATGCCTGATTATTGGCTAGCTGTAAAATATAATTTACTGTTTCAAATAGTCGTGGAAATAGGTCGACAAGTTAACTTGTCAAGAAAGCAACAAATTATGCGGTAATATCATTTTGAATTACTTCAGAGAATTTAAAAAAATAAAACGATATAAACTTAAGCAAGGAGTTTTCGCTCTATAGTTTTCGTAACCCAGATAAGCACAAAATAACTAAACGTGTATTAACTCAATATAAAATCTTTCAATGTCTAAGTATTTCTTGGGAAATAAAATAAAATCCGTTGTGAATGTAATAAATTCTATATTGGAGAAACCTAAATGTTCGAATAAACGAACACAAAAATTACATAAAAAAACGACAATTTGAAAAATCCAAAATTTGTGAACATGCTTGGGACCGTGGTCACAAAATACCGTTTCAAAATTTAGTTATATTTCATAAAGAAGAACACAACACCAAAAGAAAACTGAAAGAGTCTGCTTTAATTTTGTTAAATGAAAACGATTTTATCACTACTACCTCCGTAGAATTCAGTCGTTCCTGGTTGCCGATGAATAAGGAAGAAATTGCTAATGGTCATGTCCTTGTGAACAACCCAATATCGGGATAGTTCATAAGGTTTTTCCTAGGTTTCCCCTTAAGATTTTAATGGGATCACTGAATCAACAAATTTCTTTGGTCGCATTTTTGGCGATTGCACTATCTTATAACAAAGTCGCACCTAGGAGCGCTACATAAAATTCTGAAGATCTCCCTTTCAATTTCTTCCAATTTGAAAGGAACTTTATGATTATATGATTTTAGGAGTTTCTGTGCTACCCTGTATATTACAAATAAAATTATCTTAGTTACAACAGAAATCAAATAAGACATATTGCCAATTTTTTAAAATACATCTTAGAATTGTGCCTTTTTTATCCATAGTTTCTTAACCATTGACAACGGGGTGTGACCTAGACCCCGAAACGTTTGGAATATACAACAATTTTCTTAACTGTTGTGTTATTTCCCAAGAAGTACTTAGACATTGAAAAATATGCCACAAATGTCATTCAGAAAACAACTAAAATCTTTCATTTTACATTTTTTATTGATGACGTTTCGGCCATGTTTTTGGCTCTTTTCAAATTTATTCTAAAACTTAAAGAGTCTATTTATAATTTAAGAACTGATGAAATTACAATAAACTTACCTACGGCGTGAGCAATTGTAAATTTAAGTTTATGTTGCTGCTAGTTTTACATTTTGAAATACTTGACACTAAACTAAACTAACGACAAACGATGTGGCTATGTTTAAAGAATGATAATAACTAATCCAAAATTACCTTTTTTAAGTTCATTGAGACCATGATAAGTCAGGTAAATGTATCTGTCTGATAAGTAAGACTTGAAGGAATTTACTGCTTGGATAGAAAATCCAAATCCTGATAGCTTGTTTCGCAGAATTCTATGATCAATTCTGTCAAATGCCTAACTGAAATCTGTATAGATCAAGTCGACTTGTATGTTGGTGTCCAGTGCTTCTGAGATATATTGCTGGTATGAAGACAGATTGCGTACTAGTAGAAATATGCGATTATACAGTATGATTTTAAATAGCTTTGACAAGTTTGACAGAACCGATATAGGTCTGCAGTAATATTTTTTTCACCATCCTTAAAAATAGGGCAAACCTTTGCTACTTTCCAGGCTTCAGGAAATGTATTGCATTTGAGACAGGAGTTATATATATATTTGTTACGATTCGATAGCGCTCCAACGCAATCTTTTAATATAAATGACGGGATGTTATCAGGTCTAGAGGTTAGTTTATCTTTTAGTTTCTTACTCGCTGATAATACTTCATACTCAGTAATGGGGTAAAAGTTTATATGAATGATACTATCAGAGTTTGTAAAAATTGTCTAGCAAGTTGTTAACGTCGGAAGTGTTTGGCGTGATTATATTTCAGTATATGCATCTCTGTATAAATTTTTTTGCACCACCCTGTATAACTGTAATTCTATTGCATCTTCTATTCCAAGAACCCTGTAAATTCAACCGCTAATGGGCTTCCCTATGTAATTATTTTATTAGTTTTAATTGCACTCTACTCTATATTTTAAACACCCTATATATGCAGCTGCTTATGTGCCACCCACGAAAAAAATGATTTCTAACATATCTGGAATGGCCCTGTATAATTATAATATACGATTACTTTACCACTAAACAATAACAACGCTTGGATGCCACTTCCAGAAGTACATGCTCTAAGTATATAACAGCATTGGTCCCTCTATATATCTTTACTCAATGTTTTGAGTCTGGCGGCGACGGCACATTCTGTTGTTTGGCATTGACATTATGGATGTAAATAATGAATTTTTATTATATTATATTTAATGAATGAACCAATATTATAAATTAATATTAGCATTCTGCACTGAAGTTCGTCATTAGCTACTAAACAAAACAAAAATGAAGAAAATCGGTTGAGAAACAGAGGAGAAAATGGTACTTAATCGTTTTGTCTTTGCCTATTTATATATAGAATATTAATAACATTAAATTAAATAATTGTTTAAGTTTAGATTATGTTTTAACCATTTGTTCTTATTATTTTCTAGGTGCCCTCGAGGATTACAGAAGTTTGCTGAAAATAAAAAAATATTCAACTTAAACGAATATACAATCCTCCATTTCGAAACTTTATAATGATTCACTTGATATGTATCCGGTCTCTTTTCACTTCAGAATAAAATAGGACAATATTTTTGTGATTACATTTAAGATCTACCAATAAAACTTCAATTGTTAAAACTTAACACTAGTTTTAAGGTGAGAAGAATATTTCTCTATCCTTTGAAATTATTTGTTGGATACATTTTCAATAATATTTGGTATTTGAATTTTCTCAATAATCGTAGAGCTGATAGAGTTATATACAAATTATTTACTCCATAATGATGTATTTATTAATTATAAATATCTTTAAAACCGACTTAATGCATAGTAACAATAATTAATTTTTTGATTTTTAGTGATATAATAGCGTAAATATACATTTCCTCTCAGAAGTCTCTAGATGGGTTCTCGATCATTCGATGAAATTCGACGTATTTCTGAATTCCACAAAACATGGGATGAATGCCGATTCGACGAGTTATCGAATACATTCCCGTCAAAGTATGATGGTTCACTGATGATTTAGTTTACATTTAGTTTAATAAATTTGCAGGTAGGTGAAGACGTCATAGTGGTGCAAAAATAAAAATAATATGGTATTGCCACGGAAAGTTATAACGTCGGCCGAGAGACGACCCTGTATATACCAATCAAGTTTACCCGTCAGTTCCTGAAACATCCACAGAATTCGATATTAGCGCCATAGAGTAATCTCGAAGACACTCAAATTTAAAAATTGTATATAAATATGTTTTATGAGCGTTAGTTTGTAAGTCTTGTCATAATTTCAGTATCATAAGTAGTAAAGTATATGCTTTAAGCAAAGGTAAGTGTGAATTGTGTTGTATGTGTCACGAAATTCAATTGAAGGTTAAGGATTGGTTTTCATCGTTAAATAAAAGAGTATTAATTGGACAACAGGTGTCTAATTGAACCCACGGGATCCGTAGCAGCATGATGAAGCTTGTACATTGAAAGAATGTTGGACTTCTAGTTACCAGCTCCATGGTCCATATAATGAAGAATTTACTAGAGATCGGGAAAAAAGCAACTAAAGTGTAGAGAGAGAGAGAGAGAGAGAGAGTATTAAATATCTTGACAGGTGTAGGTACCGGATTACAGTAATTACTCTCTAGATGTCGGTCATTGCATTTCGCGGTTATATACATAAATAATTGTGGTAAACGCAACTGATGAACGTTCCTGACCAGAAACAATATATATATATATATATATATATATATATATATATATATATATATTATATTGTCTTGAGTAAATAAGAATGACAAGACCTATAGCTACGTACTTGAGTTTTGATAACCCAACATAACTCTATTTAAGGATTGTATATTTTGGGAAAGTCATGACAAGAGATCAGGACAGGAGAATGTGTTTCCCCTGTATTGTCAAAGCTGAGTTTTTACCCCTCACCCAAATGGCAGACTTTGATGATGGAATTATTATTTAGGAAACCCCGCATACTTAAAAACTAGTTTCTCTTCGGTAAACTGCTCCCCTGTAACTAAAATCATTCTATGTCCAGGTTGAGATTCGATTTTCCCCGCGTTTGGTCCTGTTGTCACATAACCGAACATGGTTCAATACTATTTTTAAACACCTTGTATGACATATTTTCATAATAATTGCCTTGCAAAAACAACAGTGTTAAAAGTTAACTTTATCTGGTGTAGAATAAGGGTGATTGTAGATTTTGAAAGTTGATTTAACATTAACAAACAGCTATGACTGTCCCTGAGCTTTTGTGTTGCCAATAATTTAATCAACTAGTTTCACTTATTATTAAAGAGATTTAAGGATAATATCAGCAAATAAATTATACAAAGGACTAACGCTGCATGAGTAAAATTGCCAGAAGACTAATAGATTCGCTATCAACGTTATAACGTTGCACTGATGTAATATCCCATATACTGTGGCTAATATTCAAACGACACGACTTTATTGAAAATTTCGGGTGTAGCACACACATGACTACCATCATTCCTGTGCACGGAGTCGTTCGTGTTGTTGGTCGGTCGTACACGAATTTAGATTAAAGCTGGCTTCATTTTTGTGTCATAACATTTCGTTTACTTGCCACGTTTTGGTTTAGATGACGAAATTCCTATTGACATATTGAAGTGAGCGGCGATCATATGATTTGCATTCCTTTTTTAGAATATGATTTTAATCGGTATTCAATTATTTTCCATATTCATTGCACATGTACACATTAACTCGAGATAAAATATGTAGTTATTGAAATTTGATTTTCTAAAGAATACAGATGAACAAATAAAAAGTGCCGGTGCCGCAGTCATTCGATGCAAGTGAAAGCTTCTTGTCAGTGTTCTGATATATTATTCTTTTAAAGTAAAAACACAATTTTTTACTCTAACCTTTGTTTAAACACTTACTTTCAACAACTCTAATTTGTCATCATCAAAATGTAAATTAACCAGTTTGGTTTACTCCTTGATGATGACAACTTTGCGCAAAAGAGATTATAGAATATCAATAATATACAGGGTGTAAACGGTTTGAGTGCAAAGATTTTGAGGATCAATACTTCAGGTTAAAACAAATCAAAAAGCTTTATAACATTTTCAGAAATAAACTATAGTTTTGCCAAAAAAAAAAAAATGAAAAAGTTAGAAGTTCTGTAGCCTTTATTACAGTGAATAATAGATTATTTCCGGCTTCAAAATGATTGTAAAGCTAAATATGTAAATACTCAATAGCGTATACACCTTTAATAACTGTATTAACAAAGAAAATTATTATTTAAACTCTAAATATTCTGTTATAATTTGCCCTACGTTTCTCCGATCAGATGTGGCAACATAGCATATACTCAGTACTACAGCTGGTCGCTGCCATGAATGCTTTTTTGCTGCCCGGTTCTTTTAAGAAAGTGAAAGTGATTTTTGCGTAACATTCGACATAGCGTAAGTTATTTGATTTTCATTTTAAAATATAAATTGGAAAAATAAATAAAATCTGTTGTGAATTGTGAGTTCGAGTGTATTATTTTGTGACAAACAGTGACAATCATACAATTAGGTAAAGACCTGACATGCTATTAATTTGTGGGCAAAGCAAATGTAATAACAAGAATTTTGAATTTTGAATATTTACTATAAATAATCCGTTTGCTCGCCAGAGCTCTATCATAATGACATCCTGCAGGTCAAAGGTTTTTATTTGTCTAAGATAAGTAATATTAATTTCTTAGTAACAATTATTTCTCGAAGAATTTAACACATAAAAGAACTACATATAAGAAATGTTTTGTTTAATATAGTTTGTATCGCATTATTTTTGTATCATAATGTAAACAACTTTGTATCCTCCCTTCTTCAACTTGATGCATAAAATAAATCGCCAAATATAAATATTCATTTCAATACATAGATATTAAAAGGGTACATTTTTGAAAATAATATTTCACAAAATTTTATGTACCTAAATAAATCTACCGGCACTCGAAACTATGAAATTATTTAATACAAAAAAATAACAGGTGTTCATTTTTTTGTGGTGACTCATTCCTTTATTATTCACGCTACAAGCAAATCTCATTTTTAGCGCGACGTTGCCACATTGACAATAATTTACTTAACATGTATTTCAAATTTTCTTGCTTATTAAGGCCTTTAGACCATAGTGTTATAAGAGTTTTTTGTTTTGTTTGGTGGGTACTATCTGCACCTAAAATATATGCAGTCAAACTATTTACACCCTGTATAGGAAATAAATGGAGAATAAAATTCAATTACTGTTGGTGAAATAAAATATAAGGTGTTTTATTAAACTTAAAGAAGTTATTGTCATTTGAAATTTTGGTTAATTAATTAGTAGGTATTTATTTCATACCTTGTATACAATATTGGATTTTCCACAAGTGCAACACAAAATATTGTCCTTCAGGAGACCCCAGTCGGAATTTGGTTGAAAACAAGAACAGAATATGCTGAGACACTAACCAGACTTACCCTTTAAATGATCACTATAATTTGATAAAATAGTGAATATTACAGAAACTATGGGGTTTAGGTATAGTAAACTTTTATGAAACCCCTTATTATTTTAATCGTAGATATCGAAAAAGGAATAATATACAGGGCATTCAATTTAAAAAATATGAAACTTTGATACTTTTCACATTTCTTGGCCACCCTGTATAAAACGAGAATAATTTTAAAATGTTCCTCTGAAAGATATACGGTGATGGGCAAATGTGTGGAACCAAGTAAATATCTCTGGAATTATTAGAGATATCAAAATGAAATTTGAAAGGTGGATACTGCGGTAGATTGCCTACTTGTTTTCAGAATTTTTTACAATTTTGAACTTCTTCTTTTACCGGAAGTAATGTCGATTTTAAAATTTGCAATGAAACACCCTGTATAGTATTTTAGTTTTGTGATGAAACATTTTATTGCGAATACAAAAATATCGGGTTTGATATTGTTTACTTCAATACCTACCCAGATATTAACAGAAAAGTAACTATGGAAAGGAAAAATTCGATGGTAGCTAAACTCGGTTCAGATTTCATTTAAGTCCGATATAAACAAACCTCTCGGTAAGGATTTGTATTTCTATTGGCCAATCGGTGGCATTATACCGTCACAGCCAACAGCACTGCTTGTTCCATAGTCGAATACACGTGCGTTTGTTTAAATCAGGCGCAAATTAAATCTGAATCAAGTTTAGTAGAGTCCATGAAATTCATTGATCGTAAAATGGCCGAATTAAGTGAAAGAGAAAAAATAGAAATATTAATGATGATTGGGTATGGGGAGACGAAAAGGACGCATCAAGAATTTTGTGACCTTTTTAACATTGTTCCAATCCTAATTGGGTATAAGAGGCTCATACACAACATCCCCAAAAAATGAACGTTTGGTTCGGCATTCATAACAAAGAATCGTGGGATCCTTCTTCCTACAAGAACCTTTAAACGGAGATATGTATTTACAGCTCTTGGAGACACAAGTTATTCCGGCATTGGAGGTAAATCGACAATTACCAAATAATATATGGTTTCAGCAGGATGGAGCACCACCCCATTACGCTCGCATTGTTCGAGATCATTTAGATAGGACATTTCATCACAGATGGATTGGAAGAAGGGGTACTTATGAATGGCCTGCACGAAGTCCCGACCTTATTCCACTAGACTATTTTCTTTGGGGTTACTTAAAATCTAAGGTTTATGTTGATAGACCAAATAATTTGCAAGAATAACTCAAGACATCCAGAGAATTACACCAGAAGTAATAGCTAATGTTACTAGAGAATTTAAAAACCGACTTGCTTATTGTCAAGAAGTAAATGGTGCTCAGTTTGAACATCTAATACATTAAGTTTAGTTAAGTTTCAATGTTTTGAAAATCACTTAGATTTAGTTAATAATTATGATTATGTATTTCTTTAATGGATATTAGATTTTTCCTTTCCTTAATTACTTTTCTGTTAATATCTCGGAAGGTATTGAAGTAAACAATATCAAACCCGATATTTTTGTATTCGCAATAAAATGTTTCATTAGAAACTAAAACAATATACAGGGTGTTTCATTGCAAATTTTAAAATCGACATTACTTCCGGTAAAACAGGAAGTTGAAAATTGTAAAAAAAATGGAAACAAATAGGCAATCTACTGCAGTATCCACCTTCCAAATTTAATTTTGATATCTCTAATAATTCCAGAGATATTTGCTTGGTTCCACACATTTGCCCATCACTGTATATCAACCTAAAATATAATACTTGAATAATTCTGTATATTTCAATCACAATAGCTTATATATTTGGTATTATTTGGTATATTCACTTAAGTCCAATATTAGTGAAAAATCAATCAATATGGCGGCCATAAGAAATAACAAAGTTATCAATATGGCTATGGTTGCAAAAATTCTAGAATGCCTAGAAGAAAATCCTTAACGGCACTCGATTGGCCGTAGTCGCTAATATAAAACTATCAACTTTTATCAAATTTATTCACAAGATGGCGAATATATTGCAAATTTTCATAACCACAATTTTTTGTTATTTCTCGATTTTTTAAAGCCCTTCTAGATATTTTTAGTTTCGATACTTGCGCCGCCCCGTATCTCTTGCCACATGGTATATGAATGTATTCCCTTTTTATTTCCTTGAATTATCATCTCGCAATCATTTCTGCTGTCCGGATAATATCAAAACGAAAAGAGCAATTCCCCGAGTGCTCCAGAGATATACAACTTCCTAGCCACATGACAAACAATGTTGGAAGTTTGAATTATCTGCGAATTGGAACGTCTTAAGTCCGTAATGAACTCGTCAGAAAAGCAATCAACGTATCTCTCACCGTTGTAAAGGTGCAGACTAGAACTGTCTTTGCGAGCAGCGCCCTCTCGATTGATGTTCCCAGCCGAGGATACCCATGTCCACTGTCACTCTACATGATAGATGTATCTCTACGGGATCTAGGTAGAAAGTTGAGTTACAGCTGTTATATGTTTTGGTTGGAATATTGTCCATTCCTGGCGTTCACAGAAAATCTTCCAATCGGTTACCGTCGTATAATTAAACAAGGAGAAAATTTTACAGAACATATTAAAGTGTCACAAATATTTAATAGAATCCTAGGAATCAAGGTGTATTAGTAAAATTGTTCTTATTGTTTAGTTATGGAATATTTATAACTACAACTTTAACTATAAAATTATTTGTATTTGACGACCATATAATGTTATGCTCATGCTATATTAGAATCTTTTCAAAAATGACAAAAAAGCCAAAAATGTGAACATGTCAGACATCTATACTATTATAAAATTGTAAGTTTGTCTGTCTGTTTGTTTGTTTGTTTGTTCGTTTGTTCGGGCATCACGTAAGAACTACTGAACTGATTTTGCTGAATCTTTATTTGTTGCATAGCCTACAGTTTGACTTAAAATCTGGTAGACATTATCTCCCTAAATTGGCAGAAACGGCAGATATAGCGAACAAATTTCTACCCTGTTGGGTAATATAATTACTCAATTGGTTCCACCCCATGCACACAATACTAGATACTGGCATAAGCTTAGCTTTTATTCAAAATTCCGAATGTGGCAATGTAACATGTTTTGATTGAAAAAAAAATAACTGACATAACAAGCGTAATTTCACAGGGTGTTCTGTATATAGGAAACTTAGAGCGGAGTAGAATTAAATGGATTTAAAAAATCTAAAAAAAGTTATTTATTAGTTATACGGGGTGGTCTAAAAAAGTTCCATATATCAAGTGGTTGAAAAAGGGTAGAATATTTATAGTTTGGATAAAAAATCTTAGAAAAAAATGTACGCAGTTAGGATCGTTGAAATATGTTCTTAAGATATATAAGATATAAGTTTTGGGTTGAAGAACTGTTAGAAGCAGTTGTTTATACAGGGTGTTTGAAATATAAGATGGAAGGGAATTATAGTTTATGTTGTGATTAATAATTTGTTTTATACCCACAAGCAGTTGCATATATAAGATGGTTAAAATATATGTCGCGGAGTATAATTAAAGCTATACAGGTGGTTTTAAAAAATAAGTAATGTAATGATCTACCAGCTGTTCCTTATCGGATGGTTGAAATATAGGGTGGGGTGGGATTCTAAGGATACAGGGTGGCAAATAAATAGTTGCATATAAAAGGTTGTTGAAATATAGGGTGGTGTAGAGTTATAATTATACTGGGTGGGTAAAATTTTTTTTGATATATAGCAGTTGCTGGAGTACCTGAAACCCCGGGGCGCACTAAAGTTATAGTTATACAGTGTGATTCAAACAACGTTAGAAACTTGTAAATGAAGGGTGGTTAAATGAAGTGTGGAGAGCAATTTTACTTTATAATGTCGTTGACAAAATATGAGGAAAAATTATGAAATAGCGTAGTTCATAATAAGTTGCAAAGATAGGATAGTTGAAATATAGGGCGGAAAAGTGTTATGGTTAATTATATAAAAAATGTTATATTGGTTAACTAATAAGTAGTAGCGTCTACAGAGTAGTTGTAATACATACAAGGTGAGTCAAAAACATGCTGAAATATTTACGACTCCGAATAAGCAGTTGCGGTTTTGGTGAAATATATTGGGCATTAATGGATTTATAGTTATACAGGGTGGTACAAAAAATGTTATACTGGGTGGCCGATAAGTAGTTGCATATACAAGGTTGTTGATATAACGGGTGGAGTAGAATTATAGTTAAACAGGTTGGATTGTTTTGTAGGATAGAACATGAGATGTTGCATATATGTAATATTTGAAACATGGATCAAAGTAAAATTGTAGTTTATACAGTGTGATTAAAACAGCGTTAGAAACAGCGTTAGAAACAGCTGCATATAAGAGGTGGTTGAAATACAGGGTTGAGACAAATTATACTTTCAAGTGTGGCTCAAAAATAGTTATATAGCGTAGTCCATAAGCAGTTGCATATATAAGATAGTGTTATGGACCAGAGTTATAGTTAACTGTTTAAAAAAGGGGCCCTAAGCCGATGCACAATAAGGTGGTTGAAATATTTTGTAGAGTAAAATTATGGTTATACAGGGTAGTTCAAAAATAAGTTGTAAGGTTTGACAAATTGGGAGCAGTGTATACAGGACGGTTTTAATGTAGATGGAACTAGACTTAGTTATACAAAGCGGTTTAAAAAATGTTGAATAAAATTGAGATACAGGGTGGCCAATAAGCAGTTGTGGTTTGGGTGAGTGTTTAAATAAAAGTTTGGTGTTAGGGTGCAAAACTGTTTTATTAAATGCATGACACACCAAGGGTTCCACCAGTATTTCGATCAGGGTGGATGTAATAAGTTAAAAAGTAATTGTTATATGGGGAGAAGCAAGATTATGGTATTAAAGTGTTTAACATAGTGTTAGAAAAAGCTGTCTGCATATAAAGGGTGATTAAAATATAGGAAAAAGTGAAATTGTACTTTAAAAGGTGGTTAAAAAAATATCAGAAATAATTGTTATACAGCATAGACAGAAATATAGAAGAGTTATAGTCAGTATAGAAGAGTTATAGTCAGGTGTTCAATAAGTTATATTGGGTGGGAAATAAACAGCAGCATATACAGAATAGTTGCAATATAGGGTGAAGTAGGGTTACAGTTATTCAAGGTGATTAAAAAAAATGTTGATAAAATTGTGATATAGGGTCGCACATAAGTACTCGCATTTTAGGTGAAAGATATTCGGAATTGGTGGATTTATAGTTAAGTAGGGTGGTTTAAATAACTTAGGACATTTTTTATTTAGGATAATCCATATGTTTCACAAGTTATTTCTTTTTGCCAAAACTTGAACATTCCATACGCGGGTGAAACCGCGGGTAACGGCTAGTATTGTTATAATTTTACGCCGCCCCTTAAAAATTTAACGAATCTCATTTCGCCTAAAGCAACGAAAATATTTAAGCCGGCTGAAGTATTATAAGTAATACAATAATCTTTATTCTTTAAATATCTCCAAATGCAAAACTCACATTATCAAAAAAAGGTGGGCAAGTACTTTACATTGAGTCGGTGCCAAGTTAAAGTTGAAATAATTTTGGAAACACATTTATAAGTTATAGCTTGCAATATTGTGTTCAAGTTGGAGCCGACTTCAAAAAAAAAAAAAAAAATTAACTGTTGCAGGAAAGAAATATTTTTTGGTTTTGTAGTTAAGCTAAAATGTATTTGTATAAGTATGAATTTAGATATATTTTGTGACATATCAAATGTATTCAGAAACTTGACATGCATTACCATTTGATGTTAAAAAAAATAATATGAAAAAAACTAATGTTCCATAATGAACACATAAGGTGACACTCTTACTCACGAATGTGTGTGTTATGTTTTTCAGCTCATATTTAATAAGTCATTCACTTAATCCAATTGATATAGCCTTGAAAGCAACAGACTACTGACGCCAAACACTCATTAGCGGATACATAGAAAAAAAGGTAAAGTTATTAATAAATGTATTAGTTCAACAGATGGAATGACGTGAACGAAAAAAAAACGATCCTAGTATTATCTTTCAATTTATATTTGCGCTATAATTTCATATATTGTAGTTTAGGTATGCTTCTAGATAATATTTCTTCATGTTATATTTAAATTACTTGCAATTTTATTTGGTAAAGTTAGGTGAATGTTTTAAACTTTTTTATTTTAGTAAATAATGTTAAAATGCCTATCGCCAGCTAAGTAAGTTTGAAAGAGGTCGAATTATAGGTTTACGGGAGGTGAGTTTTTCATTCTGAGAAATCGCTAACAAAAATCCAACACTTGTGATGAGATGTTGCCAAGCGTGGTTTGATAATACGAGGGTGAATCAAATATGAACCGGACTTTTCTGTTTCTCGCCCTGTAGGTAATTCGAGTGGCGTGACGTCTCAATATATATTAGGTAGGGATGTTAAGAAGAGTTCGTCTGTTTGGCGAGGCGTAGTCGATGCGCTGTTAGTAGCATCATGTCAGAGCAAGAGGTGCATACGTCTGTTGCGCAACGTGTTGTTATCAAATTTTTGGCGCGGGAGGGCGTTAGACCGTCTGAAATTTTGCGTCGACTATCTGCACAGTTCGGCAATGAAACACTTTCAAGGACCCAAGTGTACGACTGGCACAATAAGTTTTCAGATGGCCGAGAGACAGTGGAAAATGAGCCTCATGCACGCCCCCACAACAAGCATCAATGAGGTGAATATCTACGCAATTCGTGAGCTGATTGAAGGCGTACTGCTGATCGATTTTCTGCACGAACGCCGTACAATTAATGCTGAGTATTACTGCGAACTACTCCAACAAGTGAAACTTGCCTAGCGGCAAAAGAGGCGGGATATGTCTATCCGAAGTGTGATTCTGTTGCATGACAACGCTCGGCCACATACAGCTGCATTACAAGAAAAATTGAACAAAATGCATTGGGAAACCCTTGAACACCCGCCTTACAGTCCTGATTTGTCGCCATGTGACTACTACATGTTTGGGCCACTTAAAGAAGAACTGGGAGGCCACCACTTTGAGGACAACGAAGGTGTAGAAACGTTTGTGCGCAATTGGTTATCGACACGACCAGTTTCATTCTTTGAGAAAGGTATTAAAAAACTTCCGATTCGGTGGGAAAAATGTATACATAAGAGAGGAGACTATGTAGAAAAATAATATGTATTAAATTTTGTATTGATGGTACCAATAAAATTTTTAAAACAAAAGTCCGGTTCATATTTGATTCCCCCTCGTACCTAAAATCAGAAAACAGTATGCACCGGACGTCGAGGGGGCGCAAATAACGTTCAAGATCGACGTCAAAGACTTATGGCATTTACAGAACGATTTTCGACAACTCACAATTTGGCTGATTGGTGGTTAGCAGAATAAGGTCATCTTATGAGCATCCAAACGGTATAATCCATGATGAGAAGACAACAAAAACGAAAAATAAACTTCGAGATTTACACTTTATTTTGATAGAACGACACGTGTTTCGGCATACAATGCCTTTATCAAGTTTCACAAAATACTAAAACTATTATTCTTTCCTTTCATGTCTTTATTGTCAGAGTTAAATTTTTACTAATTGCTTACTCCTAGTCCATATTTTTATACTTATTTCCCTAATTTGTTTTCCATGTTTCATATAACTTTTCCCTACGCTGTTACAATATTTTGCCTACGCTAGTCCTTTAACATATTTTATTCACTAAGATATTTCATTCCCTAAGATATTCAAGTTACCTCTTACTTCCTCTTCTGTCTGTAGTGGCGCCATCCTGGGTCTCTTCGTCCTGTGTTTCTTGCTTTCGTCGTAGTTTGTGGCCTCTCGTAGTAGTGGGTTCCTGTGGTTTTCCATTCTTGCAATCTCCTTCTTAGTCCTCCTTATTATTTCCTCTTTTATAGTGCGTATCCCTAGATCTCTTCTTAGCTGCTCGTTTCTCATGTACCATGGTGCGTCCGTCATTCTTCTCAGGGCGTTGTGCTGAATCCTTTCTAATTTCTTGGTGTGTGTGTCCGCTGCTTGTCGCCATATGCTTGGTCCGTACATCATCAATGGTTTTACTGCTGCTTCGTAGATCGTGTTCTTTATCCTCAAGTGTAGCCTGCTCCTCCGTCCTATTAATGCGTTTATCATGCTGATGTGCTGTTTGGCTCTCTTCGCTAGTTCCTCTATGTGTTTCCTCCAACTATTATTCTAAACACACCAATATATATTTATATATACATTTTACTTTACCAAACTAATTATACAGAGTCATTAAAAAGATTTAAAAGCGGAGATGGATTAAGGTCTAACTTGTTATTTAATAGTCTACCTGAGTATTTATATCTGTTAATTTCTAGGGATTCTAATAAATTGATTTTACTGGGATTACTTTCTAAATGTAAAACTTTTATGTTATCGTTAAAATGATGACTATCATCTCCTAAATGACGGGCATAATTAGATTTATTATCGTGTGTGTAATAACTTCTTTTGTGCTCTCTAATACGGGTATTAAAATTTCTAAATGTTCTACCGATGTCACAATTGCCGCAGTTCATTCTGTATACCCCGGATTTACAATTACTATCTACTCTTGATTTATTATTTTTAATAAATTTGGATAAATTATTTGCAATTTTATAACTAATATTTATGTCTTGTTTTTCTAAAAATGATTTAATTTTATTACTTGTTTAGCCTAGGTAAGTTAAAGTTTTCAAGAAATCATAAGGTTTTTTATCCATAGGATAAATTAAATTTAGCGCCTTTTGGGACATTTTCTTTTTTACTAAGTTATCGATTAGCTGGTGATCAAAACCGTTATTTACTGATATTTGTTTAATGATGTTTAATTCTTTTTCGAAATTTAAGTACGTCGAAGGTACCTACATTGATTAATCTATGGATCATACCGTAAAATGTGGACATTTTTTGCTGATAAGGTTGATAAGAACTACTATAAATGACTATGTCAGAATATGTAGGCTTGTGATAAATTGAAAATGTATGACTTGACAAATGTCCGCATTTTACAGTATGATCTATAGATTAATCAATGAAGTAATAAAATTAAATCATTTTTAGAAAAACAAAACATAAATATTAGTTATAAAACTGCAAATTTTTTAAAAATAATAAATCAAGAGTAGAGAGTAATTGTAAATCCAGGGTATACAGAATTAACTGCGGCAATTGTGACATCGGTAGGAAATTTAGAAATTTTAATACCCGTATTAGAGAGCACAAAAGAAGTTATTCCACACAAGACAATAGATCTAATTATGCACGTCATTTAGGAGAGGATAATCATCATTTTAACGATAGCATAAAAGTTTTACATTTAGAAAGTAATCCCAGTAAAATCAATTTATTAGAATCCCTAGAAATTAACAGATATAAATACTAAGGTAGACTATTAAATAACCAGTTAGACGTTAATCCATCTCCGCTTTTAAATATTTTTAATAGCTCTGTATAATTAGTTTGGTA
The DNA here is from genome assembly GCA_034190945.1 of Octodonta nipae. Lineage (NCBI taxonomy): Eukaryota > Metazoa > Arthropoda > Insecta > Coleoptera > Chrysomelidae > Octodonta > Octodonta nipae. The sequence continues at coordinate 104,745,892 of CM067222.1, read as the reverse complement.
AAGTATAATGTATATATAAATATATATTGGTGTGTTTAGAATAATAGTTTTAGTATTTCGTGAAACTTGATAAAGGCATTGTATGCCGAAACACGTGTCGTTCTATCAAAATAAAGTGTAAATCTCGAAGTTTATTTTTCGGTATAAAGTCTTTCGGACTGCAACATTATCAACCCCATCTTGTTCTACCTCTGACCGCTGAGCATCGATGGCAACGATTACAGCGATGCAAAGACGACATTGGAATGTGGAATGACATCATGTTGTGCACCGAATAGTAGGCTTTATGGTTTGGGCTGTTATTGCACATGAAGGTAGGATCCACATGTACACCCTTACTTTAATAGGCTCAAGGATATAATATTTCAACAAGATAATGCTCGGCCTAATAGTTTAAACTTTTTTGAAGAGACACATGTGAATCTGTTGCCATGGCCGCCCAGATCCCTCGAGAAACTATGCACCGTAGTCAACAACAAACCAGGCTTAAATTTAAGGATCACCCAGAAGGAAAAGCTGCTGATACTGACATTGCTAGAGCTGGTTACTACAAATTCTTAGGAAAAGGTAGACCTGCTATTGTAAAAGCTGTGTTCTTCATGAAATGAGTAGAAGATAAAATCAAAACCTTTGGTGTTTTTTCATACTGTCAAGATGACAGGCTCAATTAATTTCCATATATAGAGTGTTTTCATGGAAGCAATCATAACCGATGCAACATTTTAAAGGTACATTCATATTTTAAGAAACTGTTGTTTAACAATATAACTGGACAGTAATCAGTAGATTTTAACACGCTTTTATTAGGTTTACTTGTATGTATATATCTATGTAAGGGAAAATTTCAACGTAATTTTCACCAACTTAAAGAGGTCTGTTTATTTGAAAATTTTCACACGTGTTAAGGGCCGTTTGGTGTCTTTTTGTCACTGTTCTTGCTTAAATGTCAAATTCGTCTACTAACGCTGCGTTTGCTATCTAGTTGGCAGTAGTAGAACTTGCGATAATGAAATGGAAAGGTTAAGCAAACATGAAGTAAACTTAGAGAGAAACGAAAAATATTCTAAAATCAAAATTTGTAATTATAAATACTATAGACTAAAAAATTAGAAAAGAATTATAGTTTAAAAAAACTAAAAAACACGCTTGTATAGCAAGCCGAACTAAAAAATAGAAAATAATTTTTAATTATGAAGAGTTTACATAAAGTAGAAAGTCGAACAATCAATCATAATAAATTTACCTCTAAATATAATATAATTTAAGTTATTAACAGAATAATTCGATTCAGAGTAAAAAGCGTGGGGAGCCTGAAATATTGAATTTTACAATTATTCTATTGGCAACTATTTATGAGAGGATAGTTATACAAAAATAGTGAAATGCACCCCACGATTTTTACTCTAAATCGAATTATTCTGTTAATAAAATTTTATTATATTTTTATTTTGAGGTAATAAATCATGATTGATTGTTCGACTATCTACTTTATATAAACTGTTCAAAATTAAAATTTATTTTTTACTTTTTAGTGCGGTTTGCTATTAAAGCGTGTTTTTTAGTTTTTTTAAACTATAATTATTTAAATATTAAAGAGGTTGAAATATTTAAAACTCTCACATAAAGATATATAATCGGGCACTTCTAGCGAAGAAAGTATGAAAAAATAATAATTTTACTAAGTTCTACAATCTTAGGTCAATGTCTCTTAGTGAATACGTAAACTCGCAACATTTAATTTAATCGCGGGCGATTACAGCAAACGAAACATTAGTAAACCTTAAGTGTAACACTCTTTCCTGCATTAGATAACTGGAAGACGTTGAATGATTATAAGAGGTAAACGTCTTTGATATTCCGAAGTAAGCTCAACATTAATTAATGCATTGTCATCATTTTCCTGTTGCAGTGACCAATTTACACCCCATATAAATACTAGCATGTCACTCAACAGAAATGAAACGATTAAGTGGGGCATTTATTATACAACTTGCAGTAAAGCGCAACTACATGTAAACTTGTGGAGCCTTAAATTTCTCCACAAACATAGATACTGATTGTTTTCTGAATTATATTTGTGACATCGGCAGTATGTATATTTAGAATTTCTTGTGAATAACACTACAATTATTGAAAAGTAATTGTTATCATTAAAAAGGGGGTTTTATTAAATGGATGAGATTATTGTTAATCAAATTCTAGGATGAAATTAAATGAAAAATATTAGATAGTGGTTCTCAGTTAGTCTAAATGTACACTGTGTCCACTTCAGTTGGAATCACATGGATTTTTTAAATATTGTTATAAAATTCATTTTACACCACCGAAGAAAAAAAGAAACCTTCTAATTTAATCATTCCGATAAAAACAACACATAAACATAAAACCGGCTGAAAAAAAAGCAACACAATGGCTATCCCGAAATTTCGATAGATGTAAAAAAGAGGCCTCGATAAGGTTGCTGAAAACACTCTGAGAACTCGACAGGGGATATTGAAGTGCGACGGTTGTAGAAGTTGAGTAGTTTAAAATCTGCGGTGTCTGATGAATCGACAGCGAAAGGAGTTAACGACCAAGCTCGTAGTAAAAAATTTTTTTCGGGGTGGGTTGGATAATGTTTTCGGTGATTGGTGATAGGCTGATTAGAATTGCAAAATGTATAGTTTTGTTCATGTATTTCTAGATATATAAAATTATATACATTAAAAATTTATTCTTACGAAAAAAATGATTAATTGGTTGAAATTGAGCCTTGACACCCAAAATTTCAAAATGTCATAGGAAGGGAGGTGAACCCCCAGACACCCCCCGCTGGCTATGACCTTGTAGTATTACTCTTTGTGTTTGTACAAAGTGAATTAATTTTGATAAAAATAAAGCCTTTGAAAGTGAAAGTGAATATTTGGAAATTTTTAAACCAACAGAATCTATTGAAAATTTAATAACAAACTTATCTTCATAAAACGATCTGTGTAGTCTGAGACCCTAAATGAAATATATGAGATTTGTCAAAAAGTATGATTTTTTGGAAGTATTTAGAAAAACTTAATTATAGTTAGATACTGCAACAACAATTATGAGAGGATGACTCTTGCTCAAATTTGTTGTAAGATGTTATTGGTGGTTTTCATTTCATGCTCAGGTCTAAAATGTTCCTTTCACAATAGATCAAAGTGGTACAATCTGATTAATTTAGTTCAATATAGCTCCAAGTTCTCATTTTAATTTCCCTGGTATTGGACCCAGATTTCGAAGATCAACAATGAAGTTGAGAACTGATTTGTGGGATAATAGCTCACTCAGATTCACCTGTTAGATTATTGCATACCATATTAAAGAATTGACTAATTGGACATATTAAAGAGCTTAGAGCATACACCTGGATGTAGCCTGCAATGCAAAAATGTCATGCCAAGGATAGAAAGAAAGGGCACTAGAATGAACAAGAGGCTGTTTCACTCGATTGGTAGGTGCAGTCAATGAGCTTATTGAATGCACTTCCCAATAGTGTGGAATAGACTCTTACCCTCTGTTTCTAGCCTTGGCACGATATTTACGCACTAGCAAGTAGATGCTCTAAGTTAAATAGTGTTCTTGTTCGTCATACCATCACGCCCCTATCGGTTATTTTCCTTACAAGAGAAATAAGGACGTCTAATTAACAAAAGAGAAGCCATTACGGGAATTGTGTCAAAAGCCCGTAAATCTATTTTTCTGTTTATTTTTTTATTTCTCTAACATACGCGATAATATATTTTCATATTTTATATCAAAATAAACACACTTTGGTAATTTTCACTTATATTTATTTGCTATTACTGGCTTCTTCAGAATACAAAGTAATATAAAGTTATTTCAGCGATTTTCAATGAATCTCCAGTGTTTTCTCTAAAACTGCTCACGCAATTTGAATATTATAAATTGTCTTATACACAGATATGTTCCAGCTTGATTTCGTACATATTTCTATAACGTGAAACATGTGCACAAAAACTGTAAACATCATGGTAAATGTCAAATTGTCATCATAAATATCTAGTTTAAATATCAAGATATAAGAGTATGTCGTACAGGGTGTTTATAATGATTTTCATTTTGATGTTTTTGAAGTCAGTTTATTTTAGAGACGAAGTTAAGTTATAGTAGCGTGAAATTGCAGAAAATAGTCCAAGAGCTTATTTGTAATGATGTGGTAAATTGGGCTTTATTTTTATTTATGTTTTGTCCTTGGGCGCCAATTAACAATCTTTAATTGTAAATGTGTTTTATTTACTTTACTTTTTAATTGTTTTATTCATTCAATTTATGTTACAATGTTAAATTTATTAATTTTAATTGATATTTTTTTGTTCAAATTTTCCAAATTTATATGTGTTGTGGGTTCAAGGGGTCTATTATCATTTTTAAATAATCATCCGGCTAAGGTTTTTGGAAAGACAGGCTTTGTGTTTTGTTTATTAACTTTTAACAAAATTTAAATCAACATTTTTAAATCAAAACTTATCTACATCAAATTAAAATTACCTTACCTGGTTAAACATTTCTTATAATTGACTTACAAATGTTTAATTTTAATTTACTTTATAATTATTCTCTTTTATTTACTTTATTTTAATTGGATTCTTTTCTTTAATTATTGCTTATTGACTTTTATTTATTACTTTGATTTTAATTATTATGTTCTATTCATTTTAGTTTAGTTAAAAATTTCACTTTTCATAAATTAATTACAATATGATAATTTTAAAAATCAATAACTCTCTTATTTATCTTAAATTGTATTATTTCCTTAACTACCATTGATGAGAATTCTCTTTTTGAAATCTACTATTCTTATCTAATTAAATCTACATAAACAATAATCATATTTTTCAAATTCAATATACACAAATTAACAATTACTTATTTTACCTTAATTACTTTGGTTCATAGTCTTTCTTTATTTGGCAATTTTTTTCCCACTATTGTCCATTTTTCCTCTAATCTCCATCATTTATTTATATCCACCATTTATTTATATTATTATATTTACATTCCATTTTATTTTCCAAACGTCAAATTTAATTTTACCATTTCTCGAAAATTACAGTTTTCTTCTTGTTATTTGGAAATTATGCATTCCTTCATTTCATAAGAATGTTTTGTGTTGCATATCACTTCACTTTACTTTTATTTGTAAAATTCGCCAAATTGAACCTTATTGTTGTTTTTTTTTCACTCCACCATAACCTTTATTTTAGGTTATGGTTTATGTCAAACATCACTTTGTTATTTCAACAACATTTTACATGGTAACTAGATTTTAACAAGAAAATATCAAATTCTACGATGGAAAAATGCAGATTCTTACGAAATTTGCGTGCAGATTGTATTTATCACCTCGGACATCTGAACATCGATAAAGGCACGCTAACGATAAAAGAACAGACTTGATCTTGGAAAATTTTAAGTAATTATTTTAATAAATTTTGAATTTTAACCATATATTTTGAAACTTCTCTCATTTTAAAGCTAATTTAATTTTGAATAAATTATTTTCTATCAACTCTATTTTGCTTTGTATTTGAGATTTTGACCTTCGTAAGTTTCCTTCAATCTGACACTTTCTTTTCCATTTTCAAACTAAACTAAACTTCCTAATTTCCTAATTATATGGAGATTTCACTGTCACAGTGTTTATTTTAGTTCCTTGAGAATGTTTGTCTTTTGGCTATGTTAGATCACTTTAGGTTCACTTTATATGTCTTTATTTGTCTCAGTTCACATTTTTCAATTCTTATATGAGTGTTTTTATATTATTCAGACCATTAACTTCTCTAATTTGTTACATTTATAGAAAAATGGTCAATATAATAAAACAAATAACAAAAGTTAAAAAGGAAGATATGTCTGAAAATAGTGATTGATTGCACATGTTTTCTAAACGGTTTTTATTTTAAATCTGCTGAAGTCGGTTCTTTTTAAATATAAATTATTTACATTACAATTAATAAAGCTAATAAACGAAAGTAAACGTATTTTGTCATGAAAATTTCTGTTGCAGTCATTTTATTGTACTTGCAAAGATAATTGTTTCCCATCAGGTTAACGTTTTCTCACCCTCAATGGCAAATCCAAAGAACGACACACCTAGCTATTTTCGTAAGTTCAACAATAATACACTCCGACTTTTGATTCCGATTCCGCATGAAGATAATTTGGATAATCCTTCCATTTCGATGTGAAACGTCGGTTAATGCTCCGCTTCCTAGTGGAAGATAACGTTCTACCGCTTTAGAGTTTCAGGTGGAACATAATAGTGGTGGTGGATGGCTTTCAATTAACCCCTGTTCGCATTCCACTATCCTCTCTTTCCTCAACCCCGGTTTCTATCGAGGGATGAAGCCAGAAAGTACTACGACAACTTCCCCTAATAATTTATTATGTACTTACCTACATCTCATCTTCAGTTAAAATATCTGTTTCGTAAAGTACGTTATCTTGAAGGTTAATTAAACATAAATACAATAAAGCGGTTTGTATCTGTTTGCTGACATGTAGCTCGAATGTACGTGTTTGCATTTCAAGGTAATTAACATTTTGCCATTAGGAAATTCGCTGGAAGAGAATATTGTTTAATTTTCTTCCATAATACGGAGATAGTAATTAGAAATCTTGGTAGAAAGTAATTTGGCAATGTTTATTTTTTCTTGTAATTTAATACTATTTAAAATTAGCATTTGTGATCGATTTTATAAAAATTTGAACATTATTCTACAGTTCGTTTATCTTTAAACTTTTAAACAGAGTCAACCAAGCCAGGATAGTTGTTCAACAAATTGTTTCATAAAAAATTGTAATAACAGTCAAATACCCAGATTTAACCCTCACCCATGCTCGGGAACAAGATTATCGAGTTTCATATTTAGACAAATTATTCATTTGTAACCTCAATATTTTATATCTTTTGTTATATGAGCAATAAAATTACCCAGCAGAATAAAATTGAACTAAAACTTCTACTTCGCAACCCCAATACTATATTTCTAACACCAACAGATGAATTATAAATATTAGGCATTATTATAGATATGAAAATTAAGAGTATACGTTTTGAAAATAAGGGTCAAAGCTCATAACCTCATTACTTCTTATTTACAAGAGAGAAAGCAGCGTGTTAAAGTAAATGAGGTTCTAAGTTGTGTGTACGTTAATAATTTATAACTAGTATGTCTGATGACGTAGTAATATCATTTGCTGATGACACAGCTGTTAAATCTACAGGAAAAAGTTGGGCCGTGGTAGAGATCAAGGTGAATGATTATCTTCAAGCTATAAGTAACAGGCTAGCTATAAATAAATTATCTCAAAATTTGGACAAAACTGTTTATATGATATTTGGAAAGTGCAAAATTAGTGTTCCACATCATGATCAACTATGGAATTACCAGAGTGAGCTTAATCAAGCTATTCAAAACGTCTGCAAAGCCACCTGAAGAAACTATTAAAAATTTTAAACAATAATGAAACGAACTTACATAACAATCCTTTAAACTTGAAGTTGCTCTTTTCACTTGAATCTTTAAAGTATCCGTACAGTACGTTGAAAGAAAAATTCCTGAACTAGGAACAAGAACATACTTCTCTCGCATAGATCTATAAGAGTCAGTACCAAATGAGCAATAAATGTATACAACAGTCTTCCAAATGAACTAAAAGCATTAAGCAATGTAAGTGCAATATTTTTTCGGGGAAACTAGCACATAGAGTTTTTATTTTTCCTGAGTTCATTGGGAATAACACCATATTAACTTGAAAGTCTGTATATTTCAAAACAATAATAACTTAGGAAAAATAAAAACCAGAGATGCCACAATTATCGTTCACAAAACAACTAGTACATATAGGTTCCAAATCTGGAGCCGTTGCATGTAATAGCTGTTATCTCGTGACTCCTAGGTGACATTCTAACCTAAGTTTAAAAAAAGACTCCAAAAACAACTAAAAATAGAAAAATTATATGTTTCAACAACAATTAAATATGAAGACGCGAGATGTAAGACCGACATCTAGGATTTTCAAGAGAATCAGTACACAGAGGTTCCGAATCTGGAGCCGTTCCCTGTAATTGCTGTTCTCCCTTAACTCCTAGGACAGAATGTCACGATAAAATTTTCAGGTTACTTCACCTGTCAGAGATATTGAATACTTTCTTCGAGGTGTCATTCCTTTGTACGCAAGACAATATATATTATATATAAATATAATATATATTGTTTTTGGTCGGGAACCTTCATCAGTTGCGCTTCCCACAATTGAATGTCCTCTCGAACACTTCTATATGCATTTGATGCATTTCGTTAAATTTGAAAATCCTAGATGTCGGTCTTACATCTCAACATGCATAAAGAAGTGTTCGAGAGGACATTCAATTGTGGGAAGCGCAACTGATGAAGGTTCCCGACCAGAAACAATATATATTATATTTATATATAATATATATTGTCTTGCGTACAAAGGAATGACACCTCGAAGAGAGTATTCAATATCTCTGACAGGTGAAGTAACCTGAAAATTTTATCGTGACATTCTGTCCTAGGAATTAAGGGAGAACAGCAATTACACGGAACGGCTTCAAATTCGGAACCTCTGTGTACTGATTCTCTTGAAAATCCTAGATGTCGGTCTTACATCTCCCGTCTTCAAATTTAACGAAATGCATTAATTGCATAAAGAAGTGTTCGAGAGGACATTCAATTGTGGGAAGCGCAACTGATGAAGGTTCCCGACCAGAAATAATATATATTTATATATAATATATATTGTCTTGCGTACAAAGGAATGACACCTCTAAGAGAGTAAACAATTAAATACTTGTTTTGTAGGCGTTGCTAAGTTAAACCTCAAAATAAATAAGTTTTGCATACATTAGGTAGCTTAAACTAAATATTTAGTGTCTAAGTGTTTATTGGGAAATAACACCACACTTTAAAGGAAAATTTCTGTATATTCCAAACGTTTCGGGGTCTAGATCAGACCCCGTTGTCAATGGCTAAGAAAAAAAAATCAAATTTTAACATTGTCAAATATTTAAATTTACATCTTGGAGTTGTAACTTTTTAATCCGTAGTTTCTTAGCCATTGACAACGGGGTCTGATCTAGACCCCGAAACGTTTGGAATATACAGCAACTTTCCTTTAAAGTGTGGTGTTATTTCCCAATAAACACTTAAACATTGAAAAATATGCCACAAGTATCCTTCAGAAAATAAATATTTAGTCACAGAAAAATATTACTTTTTAATTAATTTGTGTTTATTATGATCTCGGATTGTTTTAAACTTATTTATTTAAATTTCTTTAAGTGAATGAAATCAATATTATATGCAAGTGTTTTAGTATCACAGCAACAATTATAATAAGAGGCCTACATTAACCTGAAAATCCAAATTCGGTTCCATTTGTCAACAGTGAAACTGCGAATACATTTAGTAAAATTCTCATAATCAGAAGAGGGTTTCTTATATAACATATTCCACATCATAGAAATTCGTGTCCAAGCAGCTACATTACGGATTAAATCCATATTTACCCCGTACCTAAAAGCAGCAGATGAGGCGCGTCTAAATCTGTGATTAGTAAAAATTGGTATGTGTTACCAAATCCATGTTTTTTCTTTAATTTCTAAAGTGAATTGAGGTTAACAAAATCCATTCGTTCTCTATATTCTATATTATTATTCAGTAGCTGTTAAAAACAATTTTACACAAATTCTATAAAGATTACCCCAATATTGTGTAAAATTATCCAGAAAAAGACGAAGTAGAAGTAAAATAAAGGCACTAAGTTTATTCTTCTAGATTTATTTACTTTCAGAATTTTTCAAACACTCATGATGTTAAAGAACACTTTGCTTAAGAAGAAAAATTCTGTATTGAGAAAAACTCTCGTATATAGGTACATCATTTTTATAATCAATAGAGTAAGACAAGATTTGAATTTGAAGATGCGAGATGTAAGACCGACATCTAGGATTTTCGGTCTTACATGTCGCGTCTTCAAATTTAACGAAATGCATCAAATGCATAAAGAAGTGTTCGAGAGGACATTCAATTGTGGGAAGCGCAACTGATGAAGGTTCCCGACCAGAAACAATATATATTATATTTATATATGAATGACACCTCGAAGAGAGTATACAAGATTTGAAACCTATAATTTTTCTACAATCTGTAATATTAAATTATAGAAGCGGATGTATTGAAAAACTATAAAAGTGGATATGTTTGAAATTGTTTGACATTTAGTTATTTTTGTAATTATAACAATTTTAAAATTTCTTAATTTCTGGACATTTATGAAATTTTTGACATTTAGTTTGACCTTGTCTAAGTTTGAAGATGCGAGATGTAAGACCGACATCTAGGATTTTCGAGAGAATAGTCTGTTCTGTGTTGTTTATGTCGTTAAGTAATGCATGTAAATCCTCAAGATTGTGTTACCAAATAACGAAAATGTCATCAACATAACGCAACCAAACCGAAGGTTTAATCTGTTTTGAGAAAATTGTTTGTTCTTCAAATTTTTCCATAAAAATGTTGCTTAAAGGAGGAGACAGACAGGAACCCATTGCCATGCCAAAATCTTGTTGGTAGAAGTCATCGTTAAGTTGAAAATATGTTGTCTTTGTACAAAATGTTAGTAGTTCCATTATTGTATTAATGGACAATTGAGTACGCTGATTTAGTAAAGAATCTTGTTCTAATAATTCTTTTACTATTCAGTTTACACTAGAGTTTGAACATAATAACAAATTACCATTCTTAGACATTTTGATAACCAAAACACAATCGACATTTGAAGCAGAAGTTTACAGAAAACCGATTCATACTAACAGGTATCTCAACTTTAACTCTAATCATCCAAATTCAGTAAAAAAAGGCATTATTAAATCTCTATATGAGAGAGCAAAAACCAACTGTTCTAACATCAATAAATTCAATGAAGAAAAAACGTTTATAAAAAATGTACTTTCTGCTAATCATTACCCAAATAAATTTATTAATAACGAGTTAAACAAAATCGAATACCAAACAATCCCTAACAACCAACATCAAACTTTACCAAGCAACACTGACTCCCAAGATAATCACATTAATACAATAACTATACCATACATACATAGACCCTATCAGAAAGACTAAAAGGAGTGGGAAACAGATATAATATCAAAACATCATTTAAAACAAGAAATACACCAAAATCAATTATATCAAAAACCAAACCAAATAACACAACTCAAAATACAAAAAATTGCATTTATAAAATCTCTTGAGAATGTAATAAATTTTGTATTGGAGAAACCTCTAGACCTCCGAATGTTCAAATAAACGAACACAAAAATTACATAAAAAAACGACAATTTGAAAAATCAAAAATTTGTGAACATGCTTGGGACCTTGGTCATAAAATACAGTTTCAAAATTCAGTTGTATTACACAAAGAAGAACACAACACCAAAAGAAAACTAAAAGAGTCTGCTTTAATTTTGTTCAATGAAAATGATTATATCGCTACTACCTCCGTAGAATTCAGTCGTTCCTGGTTGCCGATGATTAAGAAAGAAATTGCTAATGGTCATGTCCTTGTGAACAACCCAATATCGGGATAGTTTATAAGGTTTTTTCCTAGGTTTTCCCTTATGATTTTAATGGGATCAATGAATCAACAAAGTTCTTTGGTCGCATTTTTGGCGAATGCACAAAGTCGCACCCAGGAGCGCCACATAAAATTCTGAAGATCTCCCTTTCAAATTCTTCCAATTTGAAAGGAACTTTATGATTACATTATCTTTAGAAGTTTCTCTGCTACCCTGTATATTGCAAATAAAATTCTCTTAGTTACGTCAGAAATCAAATAATACACATTGTCAAATTTTTATCCAAGTTTCTTAACCATTGACAACGGGGTTTGATCTAGACCCCGAAACGTTTGGAATATACAGCAATTTTCTTTAATCTGTGGTGTTATTTCCCAAGAAGTACTTAGACAATGAAAAATATGCCACAAATATCATTCAGAAAACAACTAGTTTGACTTTTTTGAAATTCCTGAAATTTTTGACATTTCTTATATTTTCACATTTTTGACATTTTTGGGATTTTTGAGTTTTGCCATTTTTGTAATTTTTGACGTTTTTGTCATTTTTGACGTTTTTTACATTTTTGACGTTTTTGACATTGTTGAGATTTTTTGACATTTTTGATATTTTTTACTTTTTTGACATTTTTGACATGTTTGACCTTTTTGACAATTTTGATATCTTTGTCATAGTATAGCTGAAAAAAGTGGCAATAAAAATGTGTTTTTGCATTTGTGTTAAATAAGGTTAGAAAAACATAAATGCAAAATCTCCAATCTACTATTTTTTTGAATATTTTTGGAAGCAGATAGAATTTAATTTCGTAGTTCGATCAAGACAATGAAACGTAAGTAACCTAATAAGCAGAAACATGGAACTTTCTTTTTATTCTTTAAATTTGACTGAATTAAGATAAACTGCCAAACACAATACAAAATTTATTGAACTATTATTGAAAGGAACGTAACGTAGTAAAGAATTATTACATTTAAAACATGTAAGAGAAATACCACACACAAAAAGGCAGACGAATGTTATTAGATGTTTCATACTTAAAATTAATAAATTCTTCAGAATTGAGATTTATTATTACTTGGGATCCATACAACAATTAACATTATCTTTCTGAGAGCGAAATGTCAGCTAATTAACAAAGAGGTTAGAAAACTGTCATTCATTTTAAGGACTCTTGGTACAAATTACGTACAAACATTTACAAATTGATCGACAGATTTTGTGTATAAATATCATGATTAAAAAAATACTTTCAATTATTGAATTAAACTTAAGAAGTTCCCTTACATAATTGATAGTAACTCTGGTTTAACATTACATCACTTATCTACAATGCCTCAGGAATACGTATGTATAAACTTCATCCACTCTACTCAAAACTGCCAAGTATTATGTGCTTGGATCCGACCCCTGTATTTGCTTTGTCGAAAGCATACTTGATTAATCTGTATAAGCACTATTGTTGTTGCAGAAGAGTGTGTAAGATACGTTGCCTCTTATTCTACACCTGTTTAAATTTAAATTTCGACGATGATATTCGTATAAACAAGCTGGTGGTAATTGAAAATAAATAGACACAAACTACATGTTAGAGCTCAACTGAACTTTCAACAAAGTCACTTTTGTACAGAGAGTAACGTAAATAACATGAATTGCTTATATAGCAGAGTTTTCAATATAAGTGTAATATACGAAAGACGATGAATGTTATACAAAACTCAATGAATGTCGTGCCAATTTTAGAATTCAAATACAGATATTAGTGATATACAGGATCTCTATCAAACATTAGTGAAATATTATATTATTTGTATGTGCTTCCACAAGTTTTAATGGATATTTATTTTGGTGGTTAAATCATACATTGAATAAAAACTAACATTGTTATTACATATTACATACACCAGAAGGAAATCTCAGTATCAAGGGGGCGTAAGAATTCAGTCTTTCCTGGTTGCCGATGATTCAGGAAGAAATTGCTAATGGTCATGTCCTTGTGAACAACCCAATATCGGGATAGTTCATAAGGTTTTTCCTAGGTTTTCCCTTATGATTTTAATGGGATCACTGAATCAACAAAGTTCTTTGGTCGCATTTTTGGCACATGCCTTATAACAAAGTCGCACCTAGGAGCGCCACCTAAAATTCTGAAGATCTCCCTTTCAAATTCTTCCAATTTGAAAGGAACTTTATGATTATATGATCTTTAGAAATTTCTGTGCTACCCTATATATTACAAATAAAATTCTCTTAGTTACGTCAAAAATCAAATAATACACATTGTCAAATATTTTAATTTACCTCTTAGAATTGTGCCTTTTTAATCCGTAGTTTCTTAAACATTGACAACGGGGTCTGATCTAGACCCCGAAACGTTTGGAATATACAGCAATTTTCTTTAAACTGTGGTGTTATTTCCCAAGAAGCACTTAGACATTGAAAAATATGCCACAAGTATTATTCAGAAAACAACGAGATTTACTATATTTGGCCAGTTTCAAAACAGCTCTAAAACATAACGGATTTACAGTTCGAAATATACAAAGAGCCCGAAACTCTAAACCGAGCCCAATAGACGAGGAACATGTGACACCAATAAATCGAGGCTCGGGACAGAGGCAATTGAAATCGCGAAGAGGCTTCACAGTCAATCATGGAAAATTCTATTAAACACCGTGCTTGCCTGGCCTGAACCAACCTGATGAGGGCAGAGCTGACTCTACCGGAAACCACCTGATAATAACACCAGAAAAAAGAAAAGATCATACCAAAGCTTTGTTGAGTGCTGTGCTAATGACTCTATAGAGTGTGGACTGCATTTTGAGCAACGCACTGCACTCTTATATATTAGCTGTGTGTTTTTCACGAACGGTGGGATTTTTCACTTCAAAACTAACAACAATGATACAGTATATCTGGCAAAGGAGGATGCGCATAAAAAGACTACACAAAATACCAACAATAAAGATACTCGGAGTTACACTGCTTCTCCAAAATCTTGCCCAAAATAACTACACTAATTTACAGCTAAAAACTAACGAATCCTCAACAGGTACCAAAATTGACTTGCATATGCTTGTCTGGAGAGACACTGAATAATATTGTGTATTTTTTCAGTAATATAAATCAAACAAAAACATTTTTAAGAACATAATTTTATGTCCTCAGCCTTATTGATGTTGATATCACTTATTTGCTCTACCTCGCTAGTTATTCTGTCTCACAATATACATGCAGTACGTATATACTAGTTAAATTGCCTTCCTGATGGTACAATCGGAAATTATGATTGAAGAAATTCTCATTCGACGAATGCTGAACATACTGAGATCGAGAGGAAGTCAGGAAAAAACTAATATCCATTTTAGAAAAGTTATTGAGTCCTATCTTGGCAACAGAAGCGCCGGCAAGACCATTTACGACAAGGTGCAATGAGCTGATACGTCGTTGGAGAAGCAACCTCAAGTTCAAATTCAGAATATATTTAACCGCTACAGATACGATGCCAACAAGTAGGAAAATAAAAGTAAGACTTTAAAAATGTGGTTAACTGATGCGAGGCAACCTTACATGCAATGTATCGATTCCATTTCACATATTTCTCAATCTTCAAGTAGACGTGATTACGAAATATTTCAAATGGTTTCCAACTTCAATAAGTTACAATTCATTTCCAAATTTTATTTTGTGTTTAGTTTAGTTTAGTTTAGTTTATTTATTGGGAAAGTATTACAACTGTGTGTTTTTACAAGTCAAAGGTACACAAGCATGAAATGTATTGAATATGTATACAAAAGCGTATATAAAATGTTATTAAAATAGTAAGAAAATAAAATGTCCTATTTACTAATATATAGACAACACTGTACATTATACAGGCAAAAACATTAAAAATTTATACATTGTAATCACTTCCTAAGTACTCCTCAAAAGAATAAAATGCGTGTTTTAAAAGATAATTTTTTACTCTTGTTTTAAAATGATGTACGTTTAAATTTTTTATTTCTGCTGCCAGTGCTTTGAAAAATTTAATTCCATAATAGTCCGTACCCATTCTCGTTCGTTGCAATCTGTGGTAGCTGAGAACTAATTCTCCTCCTTTCCTTGTTGAATAGGAGTGAATAGCGTTGTGTGTTCTGTAGCTGTTTTGGTTCTGTTTCATATAGACAAGACACTGAAGGATAAAAGTGCAAGGTAGGGTAAGTAGTTTTAGCCCCACAAAGCTATCTCTACAACACTCGCGGTATTTTAAGCCTGCAATAATTCTAACACAACGGCGTTGTAACTTAAAAATTTGAGCAGAGCACGGTGAATGCCCCCAATTTAGAATCGCGTAGAACATATTGGAGCTAAAGTATCCATGATACGCTGTCAGTAATGTGCCCCTAGATACATTTTTTGACAGGCTCCTTATAAGGAAAGTTATTTTACATAATTTGGAGCTAAAGATATTAACATGGGCTTCCCAGGTCAACCCAGGATCAAGGTAGACCCCTAAGAACTTCACTGGTTCATCACTCTCTAGAGTCGATGGTGAAGATTGTAATGTAAAATTAATGTTCTGGGTCTTACTAATGTTGAGACTAAGGCTATTGGCTAAAAACCAATTCTCTATTTCACGCTGTTTGATTTGAGTCCACTGCAATATTGGGTCTGAAGGTTGATAGCGCAGCAATGTTGTGGTATCATCAGCAAACAGGATTATCAGGTGATTCAATAGATTGTTAAAGTTAAAGTGTTATGTGTTCAAATTATCATCAAGATAGTAGAGCAGCCTAAGAATTTTATTTTCTTAAATGTGAAAACTATTTATAATACGTACCACATTTTCATCTAATCGTCTGAATATCGTCATCGAGTTAACCACACATATTAAATCTCTATACAGGTTGTCCCATAACTAATGAACAATAGGATCACTGCAGTTATAGGCGGTGAAAATATACCGATTAGTATGCTTTAGTAAAATATTTGTAGTAAACAATATACAGGGTCCTAAAGTGGGTATTTGGTTAAAAATTTGTGATATTTGAAAAACGGCTCCATATATTAAACTCAAATTTGGTACAGCATAGTGTTGAAGGGCGATAAGCAAGAATTTGTTATCATTTTGCATGGGTTAGGAATTAGGCAAATTCAAGTTTATTTTTTAACACCCCGTATAATTTGCCTTTCGACAATAAATACTGAAACTACCATAATTTCAATACAAAAAACGTATACTCGTTGAATCTCCATATTGCAAGTTATTTTCGAGATACTACAATTCAAATATGGTACAGCATATTACCGCAAGCAGCCTCAAAAAATATATTTTTTAAGTAGGTTGTGAATTTGCATACTGTCAATTTATTTACTGTGTTTTTAAAGTGAATAATTGGAATAAAGTCTTCATGAAATAGGCCTAGAATTAAATAATTTGCAAATAGTGAACTAAGGGATATGATTTGTCTTTATGCACAATTAAATTATAATTCAGGTGCTGCAGTTAGACGATATACACAGTTCTATCAAAATCGAAATGTGCCTAATTGTAAAATATTCCAACGATTATACACAAATTTAGGTGAAATAGATTCGTTTCACGAAACATTCTGGTGGCCGACCTACAAGAATTTCAGCTGGTCATGAAAATGATATTTTAGTTCGAATTCTGGAAAATTCTGCATTAAGTACTCGGCGCTTGCAAGTAGCTACTGGTTTAAGTTAATCGAGGATATCACGAATTTTACCTACAGAAAAATTGTATCCGTATCACTTTACGCCTGTACAATATTTATTGCCCAAGTAGTTACCACGTAGACTACAGTTCTGTCAGTGGATGCAACATAAAATCATTCACGATCCAACGTTTCTTGAAAACATCCTATTTTCTGATGAAGCTACATTCACACGCCGTGGAGTCTTGAAATGGAGGAATAACTACTATGATGATTTTGATAATCCTCATTAGTATCGTGAAGCTCATTTTCAGCATGAATTTTTCATTGATATCTGATGTGAAATGATTGGCGATTACTTCATTGGTCCGTTTGAACATTTAACATGATTAAATGCATTACAGTATTTACAATTTTTAGACAACAATTTCGGTAATTTACTCGAAGAAGTTCCTCTTATTGCAAGGCAGCATATGTGGTTTATGCACGATGGCATGCCGCCATATTATCAACTTATAATAGTCAAGCAATATTTAAATGACTACTTTCCGCATCGTTGGATTGGACGTGGCAGTGAATTCCCTTGGCCGCCTCCTACTCCAGAACTTAATCCTATGAACTTTCACGTATGTGGATATATGAAATCTTTGGTGTACAGCAGCTGTAGGAAGGCGGGAGCTGTCATTGCGTCGGTTTAGACAGAAGGGTCGTTTCTCTATTTCTATAGCTTCGCGAATAATGGAGCCTCTTAGGGCAACATATTTATTTTCAATTGAATAATCATAACAAATGATGTGTTTAGTGCTATAAAACCTAACAACAAAACCTAACCTAACCTAACCTATATTTAATTCCATCCCATTCAATCCATGCGATTCGGATAGTGCACTCAGATCATCTTGTAGTCTTTAAAAATCTCGATTATTAGGAATATATTTAAATCATCAGCATATAAAGGGCACTTAGAGTATCTCAGACATTGAATTAAATCATTTATAAAGATAATAAATGAAATGTGAGCTAATGTGAACCTTGTGGTACTTCGAAGTAGATAAATATTTTTTGGAAAGAAAATGTTGGATCCTGTTCATCGAGAGCTATAAAATCAGTGCAATAGATTCCCAAAAATGCAGTGTTTTTCGAACTTTGTAAGGGTAGAAAATAATTAACCTTGTCAAAAGCTTTACATAAGTCTGTATAAATAGAGTCAATTTGGCATCCATCCTCAACAGCACCCCTCAACTTATCATCAGCCTTTGACAAAACCGTGACAAAACGTTTATTTGCCATATAAAAAAAATTGTGTGTGCCATTTTTGTCCACATTTGCGCATTATTAAATTAAGATTGACATATCCGAGGGTTATTTTTTGCCTGGACAAATTTTACTTGCTCTGTTCCATACTTTACGCATATGGAACAATCAATGATTACTCGGATTTTCGAAATTATTATAAGAACATTTATTTGTATTCAAATTATATGTTGTGATTACTTAAAGTCGTGCAGTAGAAACAAACTCCATATAACAAACATTACAACTTTAATAAATTTCGTTACGAGTGGAATTCTGAATACCATGAAACCGACAATTATTCATAGGAATGTGGTTAAAAAGCCTCACCGGGAATCGTGTTTTATATGAACATTCGTCACCCGAAACTGTAATTATTTAGTCCGCGACATCTTGGCGTCGGTAATAAACCTGAGGAAAATAGAACTGCTACTCCATCGAACCCTCCCTTGAAAGCACAGTCACTGAATTTCTATCACCAGAGTAGTTCTGGATCGGTTAGTAAAATAATGAATGTCGGTAGTCGAAGAAAATTCAACGGTATCGGAAAAGTCAATGTTAGCTTCCACAATATTTGCTTGTTATTTATTTTTTAAGGGAAGTAGGTCAGAAAAAAAGATGCTATAAAGTAGGATATCATTCCACGCAACGAAAGTGGAAAATATCAGTCCTCCTATGAATTTTATTGAAAGCTTGAGTGCTGACCCAGTTATACAAAACCGTAAAATTGGATATATGTGTATTATAGGAGCAATTGAGTTGACAGTTTCTTTAACAATATAGCAAAGCTATTATTATCTAAACGTTTTAGCATTCCCAAAAAAAAAAACGCTTTACAGTTAATTTGTCGACGCAGTTTACCTCTAAATATATATACAATTTTCATGTCAGCCTATTAACGTGAACAAAAAAAGAGTGGCAGTCATCTGAGACTGAACGATGTAAGTGAAAGCTTCTTACGAATTATACTTCCCGTTTCTTGTTATCTCCTGTCTCTATTTCTATTTCTTTGTATTATCATTAGTAATGGTTGTAAATTTCAGGAGAATTAAAATAATTTTCACTATTTTGTTATGACTCAAGTATTAATCCTAAAGTGTAATTTCATTCTTAATTTGTTGAATTATTAACTCGTAAGTTGAAGGTCATATTCGATGAATTGTAAATGCGGCAAAAAAATTAACAAAAGGTGTATGAAGTTAACAGCGTTCTTTCTGACATATGTCAAGTTGGTAATATCGTAAAGAGAAAATTGGAGCCTTTATTAGAAAAGCAAATTTTGTACAGGTTTTCTATATTAATTGGAAGTTATGTATAACCTTTCCCTATACCTACCTATTCACGTTCCCATGAAAAACGAACATTAACAAAATACAGACGAATTTGAACTAATTTAATACTTAACAAGATAGGTATGAGTATTTGACAGATTTCATTTAATATTTTCTGACAACTCTTCTTTATGAATCATTTTATTGTAATAATCCGTGATTAGTGTAAATGTTAATTAATAGAATGAAGAATGAAAGTTTATAGCAAAGAAGAACGAATCGATAAGATTTTTGTCCTTGGAGAAAAATTTCCTAAGAGAATTCATCCAAATAAATTAGCAATCCTAAAGCTGTTGAACCATTTCAGGCAAACTGGGGCTCCCGCACATTTTCATCCTGAGGTACGAAATTTTCAAAATGTCCATTTTCAAAACCGCTGGATTGGAAGAAATGGTTTTCAGAATTGGCCTCCATAATCCCCTGACTTGACCTCACCGGATTTCTTTTAATGGGGATACGTAAAAGGAACAACACCGGATGATATGAAGAAACGCACTAAAGGAGCTTTCCAAAGCATAGGCCTCGATATTTTGGCAAATGTTGCTAAAAGTTTTGAAAAAAGATTACATTTATGTTTAGAGTCAAACTGACGACATATAGAACATTTATTATGAGCCGATATTATTGTTTTATTCCGCAAGTAATCTATATATAAATAGGCAAAGACAAAACAATTAAGTACCATTTTCTCTTCTGTCTCTCAACCGATTTTTTTCATTTTTGTTTTGTTAAGTAGCTACTGACGACCTTCAGTGCAGAATGCTAATATTAATTAATAATATTGGTTCATTCATTAAATAAAATATAATAAAAATTCATTATTTACGTCCATAAAGTCAATTCTAAACAACCGAATGTGCCGCCGTCGCCAGACTCAAAACATTGAGTAATTATATATAGAGAGAACAATGCTGTTATATACTTAGAGCATGTACTTCTGGAAGTGGCATGCAAGCGTTGTTATTGTTTAGTGGAAAGTAATCTTTGTATATTATAATTATACAGGGCGATTCTAGATATGTTAGAAATCATTTTTTTCGTGAGTGGCACATAAGCAGTTGCATATATAGGGTGTTTAAAATATAGAGTAGAGTGCAATTATAACTAATAAAATAATTATATTGAATTTAAAGGTGTCTTGGAATAGAAGGCGCAGTAGAATTACAGTTATACAGGGTGGTGCAAAAAATATTATACAGAGATGTAAATACTGGGTGGCGGAAATGGAAATGCAACATTTCGTAACCCATAAGCAGTTGCATATATAGGGAAGATGAAATATAGGGTGAGAGGAATTATTGATATACAGAATGATGATAAAAAATGTTAGAAAAGGAAATGATTTATAGAGTAGCCCACGAAGAGCTCCATATATATGATGATAGAAATATAGGTCGGAGTAGAATTATAGTTACAGAAGATAGTTAAAAATTTCTTAAACAAAAAGAGTAAATACGGTGGCTCATAGACAGTGTCATGTACAGAATGGTTTACCGGGTCGTTTAAAAACGTTAAAAAATATTATGCGTGGTCCATGAGCAGTTGCATATACAGGGTGGTGGAAATATATAATGAGATGGAATTATTGTAATGAGGATTTTAATAAATGTTAGAGAATTGAGTGCAATTATAGATATACACAGAGGTTCCTAACCTACTAAATATGTTGGGTAGCCCATTAGCGATTGAATTGTTGTCATATTAAATTAAGAATTACGAATTTGAATTACATCTGAAAAAAACTTGAATTTCGTTACTTATTTCTAAAAGCGAGATGTAAGACCGACATCTAGGATTTTCGAGGAAACTATCACACAGAGGTTCCGAATCTGGAACCGTTCCGTGTAATTGCTGTTCTCTCTAAAGTCCTAGGATAGAATGTCACGATAAAATTTTCAGGTTACAGGTTAAGTAACCTGAAAATAGAGATATTGACACAATTGGTCGAATTTCGACCACTGGGCGACAGCTAGTGGTAATAAAATGTTTTGGCCTTAAACCTGAAATTTTTTGTTTTCCTGGAAAAAATAAATAGTTTGTATAATATGTAGAAAATTATTAAATCAACACTGCCGAATTCTCATAGCAATCTTGTCAAATATTAAAAAGTTAAAATTCGTTTGTATTCTGTAAATGTGCTTTTTTCATGGGAAGGTGAATAGTTAGGTATAGGGACATGTTATATTGTCTCATAGAGAATAAAATTGTACTACTGTTGGTGACATAAAATCCAGGGTGTTTCATTAAACTTAAAGAAGTAATTGTCATTTGAAATTTTGGTTAATTAATTGGTATTTATTTCAAACCTTGTAACCAATATTGGATTTTCTACAAGTGTAATACAAAATATTATCTTTCAGGAGACCCCAGTAGGAATTTGGTTGGAAACAAGAAAAGAGTATACTGAGACAATTACTCTTTATTGTTAGTATATTTATATTTAAGAATGGCAAGACAAGAACCAAAAATAAACGATGTTGAAATTGAAATAGGTATTTTAAAATTTTCTCTAATTCTACGCTCTGCTGAGTTTTGTATATAAACAACAATTATGTATTTTATCATCACGACAAATGATGCGACAAGATCAGTACAGTTTCCATCCAGTTTATCTACCACGAGTTAATAATACTTTGAGTTAATTTACAGATAATGATTGTTCTCGCTGGTGTAACCGGATCACGAAGAGCTGTTTTGTTACATTAGGTTAATTAGAAACACTACAGGAGGGAAGCTGCTGAAAAATTGTGGATGGCAATTAGCTGCTAAACTTTTTAATTTTATCGTTGTGTTCCGCGGTCCACGACAGTGGCAGACTAGAAAAATGTAATTAAAGAAGAAATTCCTGGAACAAACAGTTAACAGGGAAATTTAGTATATCGCAGCGGAACTTATTACTCAGTGTCTGTTGTAGAAGTATTTTGAACCAAAACATTGAAAAATGATAGCCGTAGCTTTTTCTTATAATTTGAAATATACTACATATATGTATTACCTGAGTTACAAAATTGAACTATAAGTAAAATCATTTTTTTGTCTACGACTAGTATCATATTGCCAAACACTATTACAATTGCATAAAACAAAAAATGCAGAGCAATTGAAATATCAGTGACAAGTATTTCACTACACTGCCTCGTTATAAGATCAGAAGTTAATATGAAACTGTTTGTATAAATATTAACCAAAGCAGAATAGTAGAATTTGATGGTAGCAAAAGTGTTGTTAAGTTGGGAGATTATATGAAAATTAATTATATTATTTTACAAAAAATAATTACTGTAGTATGAATTGTTATGCTCGTGCATATTGGTTTTGAATGCATATTTCCTATTCATTTTGGAGATAACCCTTTATAAGTTATTTATTTTAAATTCAAATAGTAAGTCATTTGTTTCTTATGAATTATTAATGATATGAAGCCGTTATTTAACTTGGGTCTCAATCTAGAACCTAATTTTGTCATTTTCATTCTCTTTTTCATTTTGTGTCTTGATAATGGCTTCAAAACAGGAATCGAAACGTCGAGTAGTAAATTCAGACCCGCTCTCACCCTGGACCTAGTCTAGTAGATAAGTATGATAGCGGGCGTATTTCAGAACATTGTGTCGATCTAAATCCTCTAAGAGGTTTGTAGTTTCATTTTTGATGGATTTGACCATGAATCACTCTATCCTAAACTTAACGGTTAACAAGATATTAAACTTTGCAGTTTAAAAAAATTGTACTGTTTTGCCTATTTGCCTATTTTATTTTGGGTTGACTGAATCGACTGGGTTGGAGGAGAAAATTGATAGTTATAAATTGAAACAAATTCTTAAATGGTATTTTTTCTTTCCGAAATATTTAAGAAAAAGTTATGCTGCAGATGTGCTTAAAATTATCTACGTTTAATTAGATATCTAACAAGATATAACAAGCTAGGATAGAAAACAGTAAAGTTGTCCTAACCAGTACAAAATGACATTTATTACTATTTTACAGAATGTCTATGACAGTTCATGTTCCACATACTCTCATTGAACTTCTACTTATTTCATATGCCATATCCAATAATCTTTGTTTCAAATATCAACATATGTGATCGGATAAGGTTCGAAAATGATTCGGAAGAGGTGGTCCCAGCTAGAAATCCAGACCTGACCCCTATGGATTTTTATGTGTGGGGACACATGCGGAGTTTGATTTACAACGAACCTCATCTAGTCACATGTGTTGATGTTTTGAAACAGAATGTAATCGATGCGGCAAATGAAGTAACAAGAAGTTTAAGCACTGGTGTAGTAAAAACTGGATTGAGAATAGAATGGAGGCATATGTGCGAAACATAAGCGTCTACATAAGCTAATAAGATAGATTAATGACGGCAACATAGATGAAAAAAATACACAGAGAAACACGGCAGGGGATCACTTAGCTCAACCTAGTTCAACATGATAATAAAACAAATAATCCACTGAGTAAGTAACGAAGATATAGAGTGGGTGTCTATGAAATCAATTTTGTATGTAACGGCGATGATGCCGTACTAACAGCTGACAACGAAACTGACCTGCAACGACAACTCCATACTTTCAGTGCCGCAACAGAGGAGTACAACATGTGCTTGGCGTAGAAAAAACTAAGAAGATGGCAAGGAACCACATAGATGCAAATTGGAAATCAGCAGAAATATCGAAGATCAGATAATGAACAAATACATTTATGGTACCATAAAGTAAAAGGACGAGAATGAGACCCATTTTGACATACCCAGTAGAAGCTAGAGCAGATGCAAAGAGAACAAAACAAAATAAATAATATAGGCATGAAGCTGCTAAGGTCGATAAACGTAAATTGAGAGATAGGCCAACCAACAAACAATACGAGAGGAATGTGGTATTTAGAAAGTCAACAAATGGATATTGGCGAGAAAATGGAAGACCACCAAAAAGATGCAAGAACAACAACCAACAAACACAGAAACTGAATAAGAGGCAAACAATAAAAAAATCAGGGCAGTAGAAGTAGAAGTCTTATGAGGATAGCGCAACTGATGAAAGTTGTTAAAATTAAATAATTTTAACCTGGTTTCCTAACATATGTTGCATAATTTTAACAATTTTGCATTACAGTTTTGTTATTATCATATAGTAGATTTTTGTTTAATATATTCATGCCAAAACTATTGCTTTAAATCTTAAATAATTCTTCCGTATGATAAATTTTTCGTCAACACCTTCATTGCTAAAGTTTATACTTTTCGAATTAATTAAAGCAGTTAAATCTATTTGAAACAGTCCAAATGAATTCATTATAAATTCATCAAAATTCCTTTTGCTTGATCCAGTAAATATGAGAGTTTATTAATTTGATGAAGTTCATCATCCTAATTAAATCGTGTTGGTACACGAAAATGTTTTATTCTTCTATTTACTTGTTTCAATGGCAGATTCTATAAAACTGAATGGCTTCTGGAGAATTCGTTTAAGAACGCTTGATGAATCCATTTGTCTTTTCTGATCAATAAAGTATATACTTTTGGCCGTAGCAACTTGCTTAATAGAAAGTTATGAGAAGAATATTTTGCAGGAAATTAAGGCAAACTAATGCTGGTAAAAAGTAGATTAACTTCCTAAAATGTATCGGTTTCAAAAAAATCACTAAATTTATTTGAATTGCTTGAATTAATTATTTTACGAACTCTTGCGTTTTTTTTCATGAAATTTCTGATATTGCAAATCTTATCTTTCGACCCACTATCAAACCTGCACACACTATTTTCTAGTCTTAAATGTCATAGAAGTTATTTTGTATAAAATGCGTAATCGTTGGGAATTTTTAATTCTCACTTCTATTGTAGCAACAGATTCATATTTTAAAATGTGTTAAAAAGGAAACATTGTAATAAGATAACTCGAAAATTTTTCTAGATTACTGGTTGTCTTCACCAACACAGGTCATGACAGAAAGAAATCTCAATAATATAATTAACAAGTTTTTCTTTATGCAGAAAAGCTTACTGAGTAGTGTATACTAATCTGCTGTGGGTATTTGCGTAGCCCACAGCACACAGGGGAGAGATGGTTGCCCTTCAAATTTTTTTTAATGAAACTAAAGAATAATAAGGTATCCCCCCCTCCACAATGACAATGCCGAAGATACTGTTAGTTTCTTTAAAGATGACAGATATACAACATATTTTCTTGGGAACAATCATATCAATTAGTGACAAAATTTCACTTTGTTTACAAATGATAAGAACCTAAATTATTATGAATGTACAGTGCATCCCATTTTGGTTGAGATTGCCAGGTTACTCGGTTGTTATTGAAGATAACATACCTGTTCTACTTTTTTGTGAAACTCAGGATGGCCATATCAGATAATTCCATTTGAGATTTTTAATAGGACTTTATCAGCAAAGAAAAATAATGTTAACAATAATTCAATAACATGAAACACGAAATGTAGGTACCTAAAAGCAACTAATAAATAGTTATACATCGTTCATTATGTATAACAAACAGAACAAGTATTACAAATCAAATATTTATCTTAAAATTAATTTTGGACATTATTTATTACCTTATTGATTTAACTGTTCAAATTGTTGTCCATTTTCCCTAACACATAATTGGCAAACCTTTTCAATACGCCTGAGTGCATTTAAAATTATAACAGGTCCCCTTTGTAAATCCCGAAAAGCTGCCTCCGTTGCGGCACGAAGTTCTTCGCGACTGTTGTGTCTGTTGGTATATATTTTATTTTTCAAATAACCCCACAAAAAAGTCCAATATAGATAAATCGCGTGATCTTGGAGGCCACCTAATTGGTCCATGTGTTCCTATCCAACATCTTTGAAAATTATTTTCTAAAAACCGCCCAATTAATCTAGAATTGTGGGCAGGGGCGCCATGTTGTTGAAAGTTTATATAATTGCGAAAGGCGAGGGGAACATATTCCAATATTTCGGGTAATAAGTCATCTAGGATTGTCAAGTACCTATTGGCGGTAAGGATTCCTTCAAAAATGCGGTACTTTATTTTTGTCCCCAGTATGAAACAGGCTTACATTAAAACCAAATCAACCCTGCTGTTGTCGCTCAAAAATTAAGTTCGGGTTCTCATCGTACCAGTATCTTGTATTCTGCCTGTTAAATATACCGGCACTGCTTATATGACATTCGTCTGACCAAATAACTTTCCTTACAAAATCATTGTCCCTTCTGGTTTGGTCTAAAAACCAATTGCAAAAATTTAACCGTCTTCCTGCATCACCAGGATATAAGTGCTGCGCAATATTGAAATTCCAGTGTAATTTTCTAATTTCGCACAAGAAGTCTGGGGATAGGCATGAACGCTAGCTAACACATTTATTTCATTCATTTCTCGATTTTCTTTGTTATACACCTTTGATCGAAGTTTAGAATATGCACCAAAACTTCTTATTCTTTAGTCTAAATATAGTTGTTTGTCTAGGTTGATGCCTCTCTGGATATCTGAAAGTTTAAAAAACGCGATTTCATGAAATATCTTATGGTAAAATACTCGTACTTTATACTTGTGGAAATATAGTTCTAAAGCTTCTTCAACATTCTCATAACATTGATTTAATCATTGTATCATATCGTATTTTTCGTTATTTTGAAAAACGAATTCTCTTCCAGCCATTATCAATTATCAACCAGCAAACTCACGAATAATTATTTATATAATGATCTTGTAAACTCAAACACGATAAAACACAATAGTTACTAACAATGACAGCTTGATCAGATTTGCGTTTTTCTCTCCAGCGCTCACTAGATAAAATATTGTTCCGAAAGGCGGAATTCTATAATAATTTTAAATAGATTCATGCGAGATGGAAAGGTTTGCCAATTATGGGTTAGGGAAAATGGACAACAATTTGAACAGTTAAATCAATAAAATAATAAATAATGTCCAAAATTAATTTTAAGATAGATATTTGATTTGTAGTACTTGTTCTGTTTGTTATACATAATGAACGATGTATAACTATTTATTAGTTGCTTTTAGGTACCTAAATTTCGTGTTTCATGTTATTAAATTATTGTTAACATTATTTTTCTTTGCTGATAAACTCCTATAAAAAATCTCAAATGGAATTATTTGTTTGATTCTCCTTTTAAATGGAAAATACATGGCCTACTAGCAAAAAACTCAGCTTTTTAGTGTTTTTTAGCATTTCTAATAATACCATGTGTATTGTATTATACATTATTTTAAAGGGAAAAAAATAACGAATTCAATGAAATAATAAAATACAGGGTGTTCCATTTAAAAATATATAATGTTGTGTAGTATCTTCAAAACCATACTCGGAAAAAAAATTGAGTACTCCACTGGATTCTATGCAAAATTTTCTATTAGACGTAGTTCTTAGCGCAAGAGTATTTCTAATAACTTCGTAGATATAGAAGGGGTCCAAAAATTATAAATTATCAAAATCGCCCTGTATCTTATAAATGGAAACACTTATGCAAAATCTGATATGGCCATCCTGAGTTTCACAAAAAAGTAGAACAGGTATGTGAAAACCGCAAGACTTTATCTTCAATAACAACCGAGTAACCTGGCAATCTCAACCAAAATGGGATGCACTCTACTTAATTATTTCAATAAAGCATGTCTTCAGTTTTTGAAACTTCATTGTATGTAGTACTTCTTAAATACTAATCACATTGATTCAGTTCTATTGGAATGTAACGTCTTTGATATTTATTAAAGGCTTCAACGCAAGCGAAACCGCGGTTAAAAGCTGGTAGAATATAAACTTCACCCACTAATGTTTTGCATTTTTGTTATGACCTGTAGAGTATCGACTACTATTTAACTTAGATTAAATGGTATTATAATACACACTCTGGAGACTCAATTGATATATCACATTTATAATACAAACTCAATGTAATGTTCTAATGATAAATAGATTGGTCAGTAGCATACATCTAATATTAAATCAGAATTGATGGTAAACACTTTTACTACAACTCTATAAAATTATCATAAACTGAAACAATAGTTAATATTAATCTTTACTTATAGGTATATTAACACACTATTACTGTAAATATTATGGCTAGGAAATACACAGTGTGGCATATCCAAATGGAGTAAATTCAATATTTGAAATTTTGGATATATTTATGATAATTTATTTATTTTTTTATTTATTTACAAAAACAGAGACACGCACAGATTACACATCCAAAATAGTGTCCACGAAATACAAATTTAGAATGTAGATCAGTGAAAATTAGCACAGTAATGATTAATGATAATTTTGTTCATGATAATCACATTTGCCTTAAATGCCAAACATTTTTTAAGTCTGGTTTCATAAGTGACATATTTTGGGTTCCAAACCACAGAGGCAAAATTGATGCGACTATGTATAAAAGCATTGTACAATATTAGAAAAGTTGATGGTTCGTTAAATTTTCTGGAGTTCCTTAATACAAACCCCAGCACCCGATTACAGTGATTAACAATTTTTTCAACATGTAAGCTAAAAGTCATTTTAAAATCCATTATCAATCCTAAGTCGCGAATTTCACAAACATTTTTTAATTTATACTCTTTTCGAGGTGTCATTCCTTTGTACGCAAGACAGTATATATAATATATATTGTTTCTGTTTAGGGAACTTCATCAGTTGCGCTTCCCACAATTGAATGTCCTCTCAGTTTCATGTCTTTATTGTCAGAGTTAAATTTTTATAAATTTCTTACTCCTAGTCTATATTTTTATACTTATTTCCCTAATTTGTTTCCCATGTTTCATATACTTTTCCCTAAGTTGTTACAATATTTTCCCTACTCTATTCCATAAGATATTTTATTCATGAAGATATTTCATTCCCTAAGATATTCAAGTTACCTGTTACTTCCTCTTCTGTCTGCAGTAGCGCCATCCTGGGTCTCTTCGTCCTGTGTTTCTTGCTTTCGTCGTAGTTTGTGGCCTCTCGTAGTAGTGGGTTCCCGTGGTTTTCCATTCTTGCTATCTCCTTCTTAGTCCTCCTTATTATTTCCCCTTTTATAGTGCGTATCCCTAGATCTCTTCTTAGCTGCTCGTTTCTCATGTACCATGGTGCGTCCGTCATTCTTCTCAGGGCGTTTTGCTGAATCCTTTCTAATTTCTTGGTATGTGTGTCCGCTGCTTGTTCCCATATGCCTGCTCCGTACATCATCAATGGTTTTACTGCTGCTTCGTAGATCGTTATCCTCAGGTGTAGCTTGCTCCTCAGTCCTATTAATGCGTTTATCATGCTGATGCGCTGTTTGGCTCTCTTCGCTGTTTCCTCTATTTGTTTCCTCCATGTTAGCTTCCTGTCGATGTGGATCCCTAAGTACTTTACGTTTTCCTGCCAGTTAATGGGAATGTCCTCTCGAACACTTCTTTATGTATTGGATACATTTCGTTAAATTTGAAGACGCGAGATGTAAGACAGCCATCTAGGATTTTCGAGAGAATTAGCACACAGAGGTTCCGAATCTGGAACCGCCCCGTGTAATTGCTGTTCTCCCTTAACTCCTAGGAAAGAATGTCACGATAAAATTTTCAGGTTACTTCACCTGACAGAGATATTGAATGACACCTGGAAGAGAGTATTCATCTAGAGATGTTGTCGCATTGACAATAATTTACTAACATATATGTTGTCATAACTTGGTTATTAAAACCCATAGACCATTGATTTATAAGAGTTTTTTATTTAATTTAATGTGGACTATTTCCACCTAAAATATATGCCCCCATACCGTTTACACCCTGTATAACAGGTTAAATATATTCAATGCCAACAACGAAAATATCAGTTTTATTTATTAAATGTTGGCCATTAGGAAAATAGAACAAAAACTATGTAAGTAATTTCATATCAATCCCTTCTAGTCTGAAACGATTATTAGTGTTTCGATAGTTCACCAAAATCCACTTTTCTTCACCAAATAATTCGCGTATTTCGATAACTTTTTGTACTCTCAAGATCCTCTAATAAAAAATATAATAAATTATTTCTTTATACTCAGCAAAGAATATAAGTGTTTAGTGATGAAACCCAAGAGAAGGTTTTATTAACACTCTTGTTTACGAAACAATAAAACAATTCCATTTTAGTTCTAGAAATGGATTTCTGTGTTATGTCTCTAAATAACTATTGCCATTATCCAACAACTTACGCACTAGTCTGACAGAAAAACACATCATCCAAGAACAGTCAATAATCCTTGAATTCCTGAAACTTTCTACTCTGATAAAGCCATATTACATAAAGAAGGCGGATAAACTATTTGTTATCCAAAGCGGATTTGAGGGTAAAGTAAATGCATCCGGAAACTTTATGAAGAGGAAACATGAACTTGATAATTGGGTAGTTAATAATTCGTTAGACTAATATCTGCATTCCGATTGGGACGGAACTATAATGGAACAATGTTTAGTATGTGTTTGAAACTTTGCTCTTCCAATGTAGTTTGCATATTAAAGAAATACTTCTATAGCATTCAAAAAAGCAAGAAGTTTGTTGCTAAGTATTCAAAAATCTTCCTGCGCTATTCTCTGTAATAAAGCTACCGGTTGTCTATGCTATTGGTCTCCAATTTACAGGGTGAAACTGAATAAGTGAAAGATTTCAAGATCTGATTCCACTAGTTTCTATGAACATATGTCCACAAACGTTTCGTTACAGATGTACAGTTCTTTTCTACTGACTACTACAGTTTTCGAGATGTTTGATTGAATTTTGAAGCACTAATGGTTCTATGAAGTCGTCGCAACAGGATCACAGAAATGGTCATGAAAATTTGAAGGGTGGTACCTTTTTTGGAGTAACGTGTTGTTTCTGCCCCTATAACTTTTTTACATTACGCCCCTGGCAATTGACGAAAATAGTAAATTAATCTCGTATGAATTTGCAATCTTTTTTATTTCATGTGTTTTTTTCGTACCTGCCACTGTTTCTGTGTAAAAAATGATCAATTTCATGTGTACTGTAGAAACAAACAGTCCTTCAAGGGAAGCTATTCTTATTAACCACCCTATCCACATATTGGTAGAAGAAAATCCTCATGGAATCTTTGAAGCTTACCACCAGGAATGATTATCTTGAAATTATTGGAGATAATCTAATTGGCCCAGTTTTTCTTCCACTTACATTAAATGGAGATACATACACTCTGTTGTTAAGCAAAGAGCTGCCAGTTGAAACATATCCAGATCGCTGGGTAGGTCGAGGTTTTCAGAATTCCGAACCGACTTCAAAACTATACTAGATTGGTAAGTAATTAATTTGTACAGAATCAGCACCTTTTAATGTTTACATTTTTTATTTACTGGGTAGGTACCTAACAACATTGAATGTGTTATTTATTTGCTAGAGTTTTATTTTGTTATAATTATTTTTACCTTTTTGGTTACAGGTGGAAGTCGGTTATATATATTTTTAAATGTTTTATTTTCAAGTTTCTATTTTTTTTGAACTCTTCAGTTTTCATTCTTTATTTTTTATGTTATATGTATAACCTTCATAGACAGAACCAGGTAACATCGAAAGCCTCAACATTACACAATTATACATTTTCATTTAAATTGACAGGTAAATGTTTACGAACAAAATGTACTAGTACGCGTTGGCTTAATAAGCCCAAAATATATTTATGCCTTATGGACCACGCCATGTAACCTTTTATCAACTTTTTTTGACAACTCTGTATAACTATGGATAAATCCACTCGGTTCTATGTACCAACCATCATGTACATACGACTGGTCACGGACAACCATAAATTTGTTAGCTGCCTTCTGTAAACTATAGGACGGAGTAGAATTCATCCCATATTTACGGAGTCAAATCCCTCCTATATTTCAACCATAGTATATAACTCCTTGTGGGCTACCCCATAAATTATTTCATTTTTAGCATTTTATATTATCGCCCTGTGTAAAATTAATTCCTCTCCACACTTTATGCAACATTTTATGGGCTATAAAAGAAACAATTTTTTAATCACACTGTATAAATATAATTCAACTCCAGCATATATTTCAACCATACTGTATACGATTTGCTTATGTCCACATCATATAACAGTTTTTTACCCTATATAATTTTAAATTCACATTTTTCCAACATTTTATACCACCAAACGTCCAGTCCACCCTATATTCCAACCATCCTGTATATACGGCTGCCTATGGACCACTGTCATTCTACTCCTTACTAAATTTCCATCATCATATAAATGCAACTTCTTCTATCACTTTACTTTGTGATTTTGTTTGCTATAACTAAACAACCTGTGTATAAACGCACCAAATAGCAGTTTAAAGTTTGACATGTGTTGTCACTGAATTTATTATTAGGCCGAGAAAATGTGACAACCAAAAGCACCGTCTTCCCAAAATGGAACAATTTGCATTTAAATAATTATTTGCCTGGTATACCAAAAAAATGAAAATACTACCTATATGCTTGAGATGTAAATTGAAAATTTTCAAATTCGCAATTACAACTTTCAGTGCCTAAAATTACTGCACTATTACGTTGGAATTAAAATATTTTTGAGAAAATGTCCGTTATGTCATTTCGATGAAATTTTTGATAAGAATTTTGCAAAACTGCAAGTTGCACGTCGCAGAAAAGTATATGAGATCACCTAGGGATCTTCCTTAATAGATTAAACGTTAAAAAACTATACACATCCATAGGGAGTTATCGAAAAATCGACTAAAATATTAGGGATGCACGCATGTGTTCATTCACAAATTTCATCACTTTGCCAATAGAATTCTGTTCCAAAATTTGAAGTTTCACCAAACCGGATATATACTCTATTAAACAAGACCATACTAATTCAAAACGGTTCACCACAGAAGAAGAAATCAGGTAACATACATACAAAAAAAGTAAAAAAAAATACGTGACGAATTGATATCCCCCTCCTTTTTGGAAGTCGGTTAAAAGTACTAATGTAATTACATACAGCTTTTGCTTCATTTAGGAATAGATTAGGAACTGAATTATTTTAACGTTGACCATAAACAAATTAGAAACAAATCCAGAGCAGAAAGAATAATTCGCAGTTAGTCACTATAGTGATTAATGTAATTATTTGAGGACTCTCTTTCACTTTCCTGTCATTTCATAAAGTGTTTCAAAGTTAAAATAATCAGTTAAAGGTCGACGTAGTTACGTCATAATATTCTTATATTCAGTAAGTAACAAACTTATTGCTGATGTAAAATTTTTAATAGAAGGCTTTTTTAAATAAGTTGTCCAAATAACTTTTTATTCTTAATATGTTATTCGTCTTGATCACATTCCATTTGGAGAAAACTTCTAAAAGAATATCACTACTCAAAGAAAATGTTCTAACCTTCGCAATGCCGAAAGTACTTAAGAGAAAGTTCAACAAATAATTGCATTAAATGTTAAGCAGCACTTTTTGACGTTTACTGAAAGGGTCTGAAATCTCGGAAACCCTCTCTATGCTTCACCTCTACCTTCGACTTCATCTCATTTACCTTGCCAGTGAAATCCAATTTAGGTCCGGTAGGAGATGACGGTTCCCTTGCCCCCTGGCGGCATTTCGGCTCCCTCTTATCCTGCGACGAAGTCCTGCAGCCACTTACCGGGCTACACCGCATCCCAACAATGAGTGTTTATGATGGCGCCTACTCGAGACGATCGCCATAGCAACGAACGGTGTCACCTATGCGGGGGGGTCCTGCTGAGATAGTCCTGCTGTGATATATCCGATACGGGGAACAATAAATGAAAGACCTGATCAAGATGATAACGAATTTTATAGCGGAGCTATTTCGGGGCAATCCCGATTGTAGCGGAGAGAGACTCGCTCGAATTGAAATACAAATAATACTCTTGTTTATACAAATGTTCAGTGAACTGTCTTAAGTTTTTTATTGAACGTATTTATTTGAGAAAGATATTAAAATATACTCTCTCGGCCAATTAACACCGAATGTTCTTCATATACAGGGTGTCTTGAAGTTAGTCTGTATCAGGGTGTATTAAGGAGGAGTGTCAACGATGCTTTTAAAAGCGGACACAAAGTTTGCATAGTACGGTAAATGACCAAAAGAAGGCGCTCCGAATAAGGCAATAAAGAACGAGGCTTAATTAAAATTGATACGAGGGCTGCCTTTTATATTTCGGGATTGGACAACTCTAGTGTTGCAATCTGACAACTGACAGCTCTATCGTAAAGTTTTGACATACGAGCGCTATGTGTTGTTTACAGTAACTTAAAGGATTCATCTCGGTCAAAAAATGGAATTAAATCGTGAACATTTTCGTGCGATTATTTTTTACAACTTTCGACGTGGATTAATCCAAAATCTCACAAATGTTACCCTCTCCAAAGGATAAACAAAATCCTCTTTCATTTGAAGGTGTTAATTCCATTCCATGCTTGTGTGGGGCAGTATACATGGGTAAAACAGGTCGATCTATAAGCACTCGTCTATGTGAGCAAAAACGTTGTTTGAAAACGGGCCTGCTTTCAAACTTTGCTGTAGCTGAACATCATCACGAAACGGGCCACCTAATCCTCTTCGATAGCTCCTCTGTCGTGACCAAATCTCCGTATTATTTCACCAGAAAATTCAGTGAGGCCGTTAAAATCGCCAAAATTCCTAGAAATCCAACTTTCGCCCATATGGCAACCCTGCATCAACATTTCAACAGAAATGTCATCAACAAAATTAATCACTTACCTACTGATAAAATTCCAGGAACGTAAGTATCAGCACAACCATAAAACAATCGAAGATAATCCCATTAAGGGCCTCCTACTCTTCTTTTACTTGAAATTTCGGAAGGACAATTATTATTTCTTCCTACCTATTAGTCTCTTACAATTTGTGCTTCAGTGTGACAAGTTTCATAAAAGTGATGTTTCAAAGTGTGTTTGTGAGAAAAAGACTAAATTAATGTAGTCGCCACAAGGTAAGTAACATTTGTTTTGTGTTTCTCTTATCCTTGAAGTGTGGGCAAAACGTCGGAAAACTTTGTTTAGATATAAAAATGCCGCGGTCCAAATCCGGAAAGGCAGAATCAGCTATGATTTGACAGTTTAGTTTTAGCAATTACGTTATATTCGAATTGATTCGTACATAACAATCTGATGATTATATAGTCCTATTATTTTCTAAAATGTTGATATTCTAAATGATAGATATACCTTCGAAATCATCTAAATTACCTAATGAATTGGTGTTGACGTCAAAATTAAGTCTTACTTTGGAAATTCCTTGGAGTGTTGAAGAACACCGAATGAACTATAACGGGGAGCACAGCTAGACTATTAGGATGTGATAGATTCTCGAAATTGGACGGAGACTCGTCGACAACGAGGGGAAAACTAACTACTACAGGTGGAGATGGGAGAATAAGACGTTGGGAATTCGGTCACGTGCTAGCACCTTTCTGGTAACAACGAACTTTTCGGTGATTAAATAAAAAACGATCTTCATCGGCAATTTAAGGAATGCCATCGAACGCGAGAACTTCAATGTTTCGTTGACGCTTTGTTGTTGTCGATGAGGGTAATTATTGAGAGAGAGCGGCTGTGCTTTTGCTTTTTCGGAAAGAGATGTGGTTGTGTGGCTGGAATTTTAATGTGAATGTATTAATCTATATATAAATAGGCAAATACAAAACTGTTCCTTACCTTTTTTTTTTGTTTGTCAACCAAATTTCTTGAGTTATTTAATTGCTAGTAGACCACCTTTAGTGTTATCAATAAAAAATGGAACAAACGGCTAAAATTTCTGTTAATAATAGTTCTTTGCAGCATCTATTCGATGATAGTAAAATTAACGCCATTGAACTTTCAACTGCTAGAGGGCAAAATTATTTCATATGTCTTAAACTAATTGAAATCAAGGCTCTTTTTAACCGACTTCAAAAAGAAGGTGGTTCTCAATTCGTCTGTATTCTATGTTGCTTTTTTTTATGTTTGTTCACCGATTACTCGGAAACGGCTCGAGGAATTTCGACCATTTTACTGGATCCTGTTTGGGGGGATAGCGAAGTGGTCCCATATTTTTTTCATTAAATTAGCTTGTACCGTTTCTTAGAAAAAGGGGAAAAACTATTTTTACCTAATCTCATATACTCTATGCCATGGTGGAGGAGCCGGCATTATTAAAATTTTAAAAATTTTGTTCGGAACATGGAACGAATTGGAAAGAGATTGGATTAGTTACGTGATATCTCAAAGTGGTCAGAATTTTTTTTTATTTCAAATAACATAGTTGTATCGTTTCTTATGGAATGGGGAAAAACTTTTTTTTCTTATGTTGTATGTCTTGGTGGAGTCGCCGGTAATATAAGCTTTGATTGAGTTACTGGTATTAACTATTCGGAACTTGGGGTAAATTGTAAATAACATGAATTAATCAAAATAAGTGTCAGTTAATATGTATATACAGTGTGTATTCATAAATCAAACGGTTTCTTTTTTATTCATAATTTTAAGAGAAAAAAGTTATTCTTCACAAACAGATTTTTTACATGTCCTGTAGACAAGGTTTGTCTTCAAAGAGGGCTTTTAATTACAAATTAAAGTACCCTCATTTCGGTTAAGATATAAAATTGTTAT
Organism: Octodonta nipae; assembly: GCA_034190945.1. NCBI lineage: Eukaryota > Metazoa > Arthropoda > Insecta > Coleoptera > Chrysomelidae > Octodonta > Octodonta nipae. The sequence goes on along the minus strand of CM067222.1, from coordinate 104,708,344 downwards.
CAAATATACGAACAAGGTTTGTTTATATATATATATATATATATATATATATATATATCGATGAAATTTGCTTATTTAGAAGTTTCAATGGATAGAAATCGATTGGTTAGAGTCTCACATTTGGGAAAATCGTTTTGCAGAGAAATTAAATAATTAAAAAAGTTACTGACAATTTGCGACAATCAAGATAGATGATTTGTAATTTAAAGGTGTTCAATACAGGGTGATTTGGTAACCTACGTAAGAATGAGATTCGTCTTGTAAAAATTATTTCAATACAGGGTGATTTGAGAGTGAACAGCGAAGTTGCGAAGTATAACTCATCAATGTACCTTAAAAAATATTTCCACTTTCGCTTGGCACCAACTTCATAAAAAGTTTAATTGTAGCAAAATATTATTTCATGCTTTTTAGTTAATTTTCTTTTGAAGTCGGTTTTTGTTTTTTAAAAAATGTATTTATTAAACTCTTGATTTTTATTCGCGTTTTGATCTCTCGACGGGTAGTTAGTTGTATTTCTTATTTACTCAATAATAATACGGTTGCATGAAAATTTTTATATTCTTTTTTAAGGAACAGAACCGTAAGACAACAACACTGAAACCAAAACTGTTTTGTATAAGTACACTGATAAGGGTATAATAGTAGAAAAAAATATTCAAATTCCTATATCTTCAACATTTTGACAATGATTTTGGTCGAATTTCGAGCATTTGAAGACCGCTAGTGAAAATATATTTACTAATCATGTTTAATATACTCAAGAGTGTCAAAATGTTTCAACAACACGTGTTCTTTAACATACAGGGTAAAAATAAAAGTAATCTATATATAAATAGGCAAAGACAAAACTATTAGGTACCATTTTCTCCTCTGTTTCTCAACCGATTTTCTTCATTTTTGTTTTGTTTAGTAGGTACTGACAACCTTCAGTGCAGAATGCTAATCTTAATTTATAATATTGGTTCATTCATTAAATGTAATATTATAAAAATTCATTATTTACGTCCATAATGTCAACGCCAAACAACTGAATGTGTCTACGCCACCAGACTCAAAACATTGAGTAATTATATATAGAGGAACCAATGCTATTATATACTTAGAGTACGTACTTGTGGAATTGGCATGCAAGCGTTGTTATTGTTTAGTGGTAAAGTAATCGTTGAATTTATAATTATACAGGGCGATTCCAGATATGTTAGAAATTATTTTTTTCGTGGGTTGCACATAACCAGTTGCATATATATGTTGTTTAAAATATAGAGTAGAGTGTAATTGTAACTAATAAAATAATTATATATGGAAGCCCATTAGCAGTTGAATCTACAGGGTTCTTGGAATAGTAGGTGTACTTATACAGGATGGTGCAAAAAATATTATACAAAGATGCATATACAGGGTGGCGGAAATGGAAATGCAACATTTCGTAACCCAGTAAGCAGTTGTATATATAGGGAAGATGAAATATAGGGTGAGAAAAATTACAGATATTACAGGATGATGATAAAAAATGTTAGAAAAGGAAACGATTTATAGAGTAGCTCACGAAGAGTTTCATATATATGATGATTGAAATATAGGTCGGAGTAGAATTATATTTACCGAAGATAGTTAAAAATTTCATAAACAAAAAGAGTAAATACGGTGGCTCATAGGCAGTGGCATATACAGAATGGTTTACTGGGTGATTCAAAAATGTTAAAAAATATTACGCGTGGTCCATGAGCAGTTGCACATTTATACATTGCAGTTTTTTTTGTTTTTTTGGTTTAAGTGAATAAAAGAGATTTTTTTGAAAAACTTGTTTGATAACATACTGTATGTAGAATTACTGGATCTTTTAAATCGATATATCAAATATCGGAGTTGCCATTTAAAAAAAATGTGTATAACGTCATACAGACTATATGAATAACACCATGAGAAATATATTTATGTTCATTTTTTTCTTTTTTTTCCTCTTCTTTTATCAAGATATATTTTATTTGGAATGTTCCACAATTTACATACACACTATATAATAATATCTAAATGAGTGTGATTCTAGATCTGTTAACTATAAAGTGTATCTCTTAATATTGGTAAGAACATTCCATTAAAATTTTCTCTAATGCTCCATTAAGCAGTTGTTCCTAACAATTAATTTAAATATTGCCCTGCAATACAAGACAAAGAAATTCAAGAAACTTGCCTGAGAGTGAAATTAAATATTTAACAAAAACGTAAAATTTGCTTTAAACATTCAGTTTGTCGCAGTAAAACAATTCGTTAAAATTCCTACAGAGAGCGTTTTGTTTACAAAACAATTGCTCTGTGAAAGAAAATCAAAAACAAGGCCCTTTTCATATGACTACCCTTATTGACAACAAACCGTCAACTGAGCTCTAAAATGTTCATATTATTCCTTCAGTTAGTGATGAAAATCGTTCTTCACTAAATATCCGGTAAGAGCTGTGTAAGGAATACTAGTAGGATATTCGATCTGTTAAGCAACGGTTTATATGTTAAAATCTTTTATCAGTATTATTATAAAATTGTAGTTGTACGTTTGTTTGTTTGTTCGAGCATCACGTAAGATCTACTCAACTGATTTTGCTGAATCTTTTTTGTTGCAAAGCCTATAGCTTGACTTAAAATCTGGTATACATTTCATCTCCCTACATCGACAGAAACGGTAGATATAGCCAATAGATAAATTATAGGACTTGATAATCATACAGATACATTTACGCTACTATTTTTTTGATTATAACAGTTTTTAAAATTTATTATGAGTAGAATTTCAAATAACAATTTTTAAAATAGTCTTAGAATAAAACAAAGTTTAACATTAGTTAAATATATTATTCCATTTTACCAATGAATATTGGGTTATAATTGCAGCATACTTTGATGAATTATGCAATAGGTGTTAGTTATTAAAGCTAAACTTTAGTTTCAAAAACGAAAATCAGACGTGAAGATGAAATATAGAGTGAACTATAATTTTAAGTATACAGGGTGGTGGAAAAATGTTATATTGTGTGGCCCATAAGCAGTTGCATATACAAGGTTGTTGAAACATTACGTGGAGTAGAATAATAATTATACACTGTGGGTAAAAACGTTGGGGTACTTGAAATATGGGGACAAATCAAGTTATCGTTACACAGTGTGATTCAAACAAGTTTCGAAATGCAAATGAGGGATGGTTTCAATGAAGTGTGGAGCGAAATTATATTTTATACTGAGCCTTATAAGTATGAGGAACAATTGTGAAATCGCTTAGCTCAAAATCAGTTGCAGAGAGGATATTAGAAATATAGCGAGGAGTAGAGTTAAGTAGTTTCAAAATTGTTATATAGTGTGCCTACATAAGCAGTTGCAGTTTTGGTAAACTGTCAAACTAGGTGGCCGATAAGTAGTTGCATATACAAAAGTGGTTGAAATGGAGGTTGTTAAACTTAAACAGTGTGGATAAAAAATTGTTCGGAAATTTTTTAAAGATAGAACATGAACTGTTGCATATATGCAATATCTAAAACATGAGGCTAAGTAAAATTATAGTTTTACAGTGTGATTAAGACATGTTAGAAAAAGTTGTATACAAGGGGTGGTTGACATATAAGGTGAAGACAAATTATATTTTCCGGGATGGTTAAGAAATATCTCAAAAATGGTTATTTAGCGTAGTCCATAAGCAGCTGCATAGATAAGATAGTGGAAATATAGAGTGGATCAGAATTGTAGTTAACTATTTAAAAAAATATTTTTTTTTCGCCCTTAAGCAGATGCATATACAGCGTAGCTGAAATATTTTACAGATAAATTGTGGTTATACAGAATTGTTAAAAAACTGATAGACAGATAAGTTATAATGGGTGACTAATTGGTAGTACTATATACAAGATAGTTTAAATATACATGTAAAGTAGAGTTATAGCTTAAAAATATCCAATAAATTTTTATATAGGGTGGTCATCAACAGTTGCGGTTTGGGTGAAATATGTTGGGGTTTGGTGAATTTAGTTATACAGGGTGGTACAAAAAATGTTATATTGCGTGGCTCATAAGTAGTTGTATCTTTATGGTGGTGGAAATCGGGGCTTAGAGATTTATAGTTTTACCTGAAATATGGGGAGAGACAACATTATATTTATATATTGTGTTTAACACAATGTTAAAAAAAGTTGTATTTAAATGCTGATTAAAATAGTTTACGAAATGGCTAAAAAATTATCAGAAATAATTGTTATATAACGTATAGGGTGGAGTGGAACTATAGTTAGGGAATTAAAAAATGTTATATTAGAAGACAAATAAACAGCAGCATATAATCTACAGGACGGTTGCACTATAGGGTAAAGCAGAGTTACAGTTATACAAGGTGGTTCCAATAAATGTTTAATAAAATTGTTATATAATGTGGCCCATAAGCAGTGCAGTTTGAGTGAAACGTATTCGGGATTGGTAGATTTATAGTTATGTTAGGTGGTTCAACAAAGTTAGAAAAAATTTGCAAAGAATTTTACAGTCCACACGCTGATGATATATATATGTAAAGTCCTTGAAGATATTAGTATGCCGTAGAGAGAATTCCCTTTGTGTAAATTCGAAAAAATCCTTTTTATTAAATTACATTGATATATGAAGTATGCAAATTTGAGATCGTACGATAAAGATCGGAAATAAAAGGGAATTCACATTTGTATAAATGTGAGAGTGGATATTTTGTAATCTGAAAAATGGTGTAAAGACTGGGGGAACGAAATGTTTACCAAGCTTTGGAAAAATAAACCATTATTTTTTATTCAAGTATATTACTCCCGAATATGAGATTACTCGCAATAAGAAATATTCCCTCCTGCGGCCACTTTCCTGATAGCTAGATTCCGAATGATACATTCAACGTTTGGAATCATCTGCAATAAAATAGATTAAATGACACGAAAATGGCACATAGCGTGTCATGAAATGAAATACAACGTTGTCGGCAAGGTTAGCTTTTTGGATGACTGTAATAATTTCAGATTGGCAATGACATATTATATTAAATGGATGATGGAGGTTTTCTCCCCTGAAAGTATAAAAACCACTCTTATAAGTGATGAATTAAAGTATTGTATTCAATTTACTTAATAATATTGTTTGGTTAAAACGTGAATTGGTTGGCTTCAACATCTGGCTATGGTGAGAGTTGCTAGGGATACAAACAAATGCTAGTTAGCCATAAGAAGTAAACTATTGTATATTTTTTTACAACTAGAGTAATTAATAACTTTATGGTAAAAGGTGATAGGTATGTGTGTGTGCGTGCATGGAAATTCAAGACGCAAGCAATGTGCATAAATATGGTATTGGGTGGTAAGCAATTGCATTTATAGGATGGTTGAAACATAAGGTGGAATAGAAGCAAAGAAAGAGAAAGAGAATGAGAAAAAAAGAGAAAGAGTGAGAGAAAGAGAAAGGGAAAGGGAAAGAGAAAGAGAAAGAGAAAGAGAAAGAAAAAGAAAAAGAAAAAGAAAATGAGAAAGAGAAAGAGAAAGAGAGAGAGAAAGAGAAAGATAAAGATAAAGAGAGAGAGAAAGAGAAAGATAAAGATAAAGATAAATAGAAATAGAAATAGAAAGATAAAGAGAAATAGGAAGAGAAAGAGAAGGAGAAAGAAAAACCGAAAGAGAGAAAAAGTGATGAGGAAGAGAGAGAGAGAGTGTGTGTGTGTGTGTGTGTGTGTGTGTGTGTGTTTTTTTTTTTTTTTTTTTTTATCCGAAGAGGGGGGAAATACATTCCGTACTTAGCTAGCACGTGCTGGCCGTCGTGCGGGACTCCCGATGTAATGACTTCAAAGCAAGAGTAAATCGTTGCATTGAAACCAGTATACCGTATACCCGCTAAAACCCTAACCTCTTTCTCCTACAACCATGGTCCCCTGCGGCACTCTTAGTCAATACTACTTCGCAAGGGTGGTTCATTGCAGATGTTTACTGCTCTTACATTGAAAGCCTCTAAAGCCTACTCCTCGAACGTATTGCGGAGTTCTTTGAGGATAGTCTCCGCGTAATCTGATACCAAGTTCCAGGCTTGGGGGCCCTTCAGCATGGCTTCTACTAATTGTTCTGGAACGATATTAGTCTCCAGAATCCTCTCCACTTCAGCACGTTGATCCTGAAACCGGGGGCAGGAGAAGAACACGTGTTCCGCGTCCTCTATCACGTCCGTACAGTGTGGGCAGTTTGGGGAGTTTGCCCTCCTGAACCTGTGCAGGTATGCTCGAAAGCATCCATGTCCAGTCAGGAGTTGAGTGATGTAGAACCCAACCTCCCCATGCTGGCGGTTGACCCAACGACTGATGTTAGGTATCAATCGATATGTCCACCTTCCTTTAGTAGAGCTGTCCCACCTCTCCTGCCATTGCCCTAGACTCATGGCTCTTTCATCGCTGTTTCCTGTCGGTTGGTCTTTCTCTAACTTTCTGCGATAAAGCCGTCCCCTTTCTGCAGCCAGGATGTCGATTGGTAGGGTAGAGGCAATCACACTCACCGCCTCGTAAGACACAGTGCGGTAGGATGATGCCACTCGAATCGCTGAGAGCCGCTGGACTGATTTCATTTTCCGGCGGTACGATGGTAGCTCGAGCGATTTCTCCCATACCGGTGCCCCGTACAGCAAAACAGAAGTAGTTACTGTTGCCAGTAGCTGTCTTCTTATCTGTCTAGGGCCCCCGACATTCGGCATTATTCTAGATAATGCCCCCTGTACCCCAGCTGCTTTCTTGCTGGCCGCGGTTATGTGCTCTTTGAAGTTGAGCCGTGTGTCCAGGAGCACCCCCAAATAGCTGATGAAGGGCTGCGACTGTATGTAGGTGTCGCCTATTTTGAGGGTGATGGTTTCCCTTGAATTCCGACTGCTAACAAGAAGTGTTTCGGTCTTTTGCTCTGCTAAACTCAAGTCCGCTGCGACCATCCAATGATGAATTGTGGCTATAGCGAATGAGAAGGTTGTTTGTATCTCCTCTATGTGCTTGCGCACTATGATCAATGCCACATCATTGGCGAATGCCACTAGCCTGACGCCCTCAGGCAGACCGAGCAGGAGCAGGTCGTTGTACATTACGTTCCATAAGAGGGGGCCAAGAACAGAGCCCTGAGGTACACCTCCTGTGATCTTATAGTCTACTTGCCCATTTTCAGTTTGGTACAACAAGATGCGGTCCTTGAAGTAGGCTGAAACCATTCTGCGCAAGTACTGCGGAACTTCCATCCTGACAAGAGCCTCCAAAATGCGGTCCCAGCGGGCCGAGTTAAAGGCGTTCTTGATATCCAGGGTGGCTATTAGACAGTACTTTTTTCCACCTCTTCTCCATCTCTTTCCCGAGATAGCCTCTCTGGCAATGTTGGTAACGAGTGTCACGGCATCGATGGTTGATCTCCCCTTTCTGAACCCGAATTGGTTGGTGGAAAGTTTAGGCTCAACGTAGGGCTCCAGCCTATCTGCTATTATCCTTTCAAGGAGTTTTCCCGCAGAGTCCAACATACAGAGGGGACGATATGATGACGGTTCGTCGGGAGGTTTCTTTCCCCCTTTAGGGAGGAGCACAAGCCTCTGCTTTTTCCACTTACTCGGGAAAACCCCCTGCTTTAGGCAGGTCTCATACATGTGTAGAAACATGTCAGGCCTATTGGCTATGGCGCATTTTAGCGCGATGTTAGGTATGCCATCTGGACCGGGAGCCTTACCGTTTTGGAGCCGGTTGCACGCGCCCATCAGCTCACTCATAGTCACTGATGGTATATCTTCGTCCCTCACCTGCCACGAAGGATTAGCGGGTAGCTCAGGCTTTGCAGGAAACAAGTGAGTGACAATGCGGTGCAATGATTCGGGGCAGTTTGTTGATGTCATGGGAGGGGCCTTAATTTTATGCATCACGATTTTATACGGTTTTCCCCATGGATCTTGATTAACTTCGTCACACAACTCCTTCCAGTAGGATCTCTTGCTTGAGAGAATGGCTCTTCGTAGTTGTTGTCTTTTGATCTCATAGTCGAGCCTTAGTTCTTCTGTTGTGACCCTGTCGCGTCTCCGTGCTCGTTGATGCAGCCTTCGTGCTTTGAGACACTCTCGTCGGTGTTGTGAGATCGTGTCGTTCCACCAGTAAACTGGTGGGCGGCTGTTGTTCTGCCGTCTCCTTGGCATGGAAGCATCGCAGGACTTGACAACGCTTGTCATTACCTCTTTGGCAGTGGCTTCTGCGCTTGTTGCTATTGACAATGGTTCCTGCTCCATAACCAAGGCGAATGAATCAGCATCGAAAGCATTTTTGTTCCAGCCGACTGGCTGTGACCTCGTACGACTGACACACAATCTTCGTTTGGGAGTGGTGTTGATTTCCCAAATAATAGCTTGGTGGTCGCTATTAGTAAACTCCTCATCGACCCGCCAGTCACAGCCCCCTTTAATTAGGTTGCTGCTAACGAATGTTACGTCGATAATGGAGCTGGCTGTGCCTTTGCGATATGTGCTTACGGCTCCTGTGTTGAGGAGTACCAGGTTGAGCGAAGACATGGTCTCAAGGAGAGCTCGTCCTCTCGCGCTCGTTTTCCGACATCCCCAGTCAATTGCCCAGGCGTTGAAATCTCCTGCGATGGCGACCGATTCACGCTTCCGTACATCCTCCGCCAAGGTGTCCAAGAATAACTCGAACTCCTCGAGCTGTGCACTAGGAGGTGCATAGCAGCTATAGAAGTGGACCCCTCCCACTTTGGCTCTCACAAGCCATGGTTCGGGGGTATTTGGGAGTTGTTGGAACGGAAGTTTACCGCAAGCCCATATCGCTGCTCTGTCCGTTGTGTCATTTACCCAGGACAGGGTGTCGAAGTTTTTGTACTGCTCGCAGATTATGGCTACGTCGCAATCCAATTCCCGCACCCGCTGTACCAGTAGGTCTTGGGCTGCTTCGCAATGGTTGAGGTTGAGTTGCAGTACTTTCATTTACGGGCTTGTGCTGCTCTCATCGCCTGTTGGTAGATCGGACATTTCCAACTACCCGCAACGTGCCGGCAGTCTGACCTACTATCTTTCTCTTTGCAGAGTAAGCACTTGGCAGGTTGTTGACAAGCCGAGGCATTGTGACCAGCGCCTCCGCATCTGTGACAACAACTGCTTCGGTCAGTCTTGCCTCTGCACGCATGGGCGTTGTGCCCAAAGTGCCAGCATTTGAAGCACCGTCGAAGGCTGATCCTCTCGCGAACACGTACTGTGCCCCACGCAAGTTTCAGCTTTCCAAGTGCGATGGCTTTCTTGGCCTGGACCTCTGGGAGACAAACAACTGCCGTTTGTGTTGATCTATATGCCCGTCGAAGTGATTTCACTGCCTCCTCAGTGATCTCTGCCAGGCCGTCGATATTATCTTTGAGCAGGTTTACTACCTCTTCCTTGGTACTGATCTCGTCCAGGTCTTTAATTTCAATCTCGATTTGGGGTATTCGAGATTGTACAGTGGCCCCGCTTGGGAGCTTATTCTTGATGGCGTTACAATAGCGCTCCATCTCCTGAGCGTCTGCCTTGGCGAATAACAAAAGTAGATCTCCCTTAGCTGTTCGTCGGATCTTATTGACTTTTTTGGCTATATCCTGCAAGGTGGGATCATTCTTGATACCTCGCAAGATATCTGCATGGGAGCTCTTCTCGCCTTTCTTTATAAGCAGCGTACAATGTTGGGCTGGTTTTTGCTTATTGGTCCTCGGGGCGGGTGTGTGTGTGTGTGTGTGTGTGTGTGTGTGTGTGTGTGTGTGTGTGTGTGTGTGTGTGTGTGAAACAGAGAGAGAGGCAGAGACAGAAAAATGAGATTAGTTTCAAACTGATAATGCAACACTTTATATGAAGAATAACCTTTTGTTATATTATTTATAAGGGGTCGTTCATAAGGGTTGGTGGATTCTTAATAAGTGTGACTGGGTGTGACAAACAGGTACGGGAGGGTTCAAGGAAACGTAACCTACTCAATCGAAACGTTAACAATTTAATTTTTCTCTACACATGTTTTGTTTCTTTTTCTTGTGATGATAGACATTCTTGCGTTTAATCTTAATTTTTACGTATACGAGGGCGGCCTTTTATATTTCGGGATTAGAGAACAAAAACAAATATCATCGAAAATCGCTTTATTGTTTTTCAAATATTCCTCATGAAGATCTATTCTCTTTTGCATGCGTTTGAACCAATTGTCGAAGCACTTTTTCCACTCTGATTGAGGTATCTCCAAAAGATGCATTCTGAACGCAGCAACCGCTTCTTCAGGTGTCGAAAAATGTTGACCTCTCAGTTTGTTTTTACGTACGGGAATAAAAAGAAATCATATGGTGACAAGTCAGGACTATACGGTGGATGACTTATCAAATCGATGTTTTGAGTGGTCAAAAATGCAGTTGTTTGAGCCGATGTGTGAGAGCTCGCATTGTCGTGGTGAAGAGTGATCCGTCTTCGGCGGTTGGTTTTCCTCATTTCTTGGAAGACAACTGGCAAACAAATGGTTGTGTACCACTCAGAATTGACTGTTCTGCGTTGTTCTAGTGGTACGGTTGCGACATGTCCAGTTTTTCCGAAAAAAACAGGTGATCATTTGCTTGGAAGTGCTTCGTGCGCGAACAACTTTTGTTGGATGCGGCTCATCTTGAAACACCCATACAATCCACTGCTGTTTACTTTCGGGCTCATACGCGTAAATCCACGATTCATCACCTGTCACTATGTCATAAACGTGTTTTGAAGCACCGCGATCGTATTTTTTGAGCTTTTCTTTCGACCAATCGACACGAGAATTTTTTGAACGATTGACAAATTGTGTGGGATCCAACGCGAACAAATTTTTTACATTCAAATGTTTATGCAATATTGAATGTATGCTGGTCTCACTAATGTGTAAGGTTGACTCAATCTCACGATAGGTCACATGACGATCTTGCAATATCAGTTCACGCACAGCATCAATAGTTTCCGGAACAACAACTGTTTTTGGACGACCTTCACGAAATTCGTCTTGGAGTGAACTACGACCTCGATTGAATTCACCATACCATCGATAAACAGTGGTCCTTGATGGAGTTTCATCGCCAAAAATTAAATTAAGTTCATTCATGCACTCTTGCTGACTTAATCCACGTCGAAAGTTGTAAAAAATAATCGCACGAAAATGTTCACGATTTAATTCCACTTTTTGGCCGAGATGAATCCTTTAAGTTACTGTAAACAACACATAGCGCTCGTATGTCAAAACGTTTTGAGTACGTATAACCTCAAAAATGTCAAACTTTACGATAGAGTCAGTCAGATTGCAACACTAGGGTTGTCCAATCCCGAAATATAAAAGGCAGCCCTCTATCTCACATAATGTTGGAAATTATTTAAATACATCAAAAAAGCAGTTTGGTTGTTTAGGATTAAATTGAATGAAGAAGGATTAATAATGCTTTTAAAAATTTCTACCGATTCCAGTAGGCCAATTAAAGGTTTAAAATTGTGAAAGTGAAGAATATGCATATATGTAGTTCTGATTTATGTGATTAAAACTGATTTTATCTTTATTTTTTATTTTTGATTACATTTTACTTCAAAATGTGGGCCGTTAAGCCTCAAATAATTAATTTTTTGAGATGTGTTAGAAATCCTAATTTTATCTTGTAAAGAAGTTGTCAAAAATTATTCGCAAGCTCTGACCCAAGATATGAATACACCGCCCTTATCTCGTTTGCTTCGTTAGCTAGTCGAACTCGAGCAGCATCTAATGCAAATTTCCTCATCCCACAGCGAAAAGCCCATTATTCCTGCTTAGCACCTGACCTAGGAAGGTGTCTTGCTCGCATGGACAGGGTCGCCAAATCCCAAAGTCCCAGACCAAATTTGAAAGATAATTACTGGAGAGTTAGTGCAATGGCAGTAGACAGCTCCGATAATTCAGTTACCTAGCTTCTAACAGAACCTGTTCGTGAAGTAGGATGCGCTAAATTCGGACCCTAAACTTCGTTATTCAACACTTTGTAAATACTTCGTAGGAATAATTATACGGACAGAATAAGATTTCTTGAATGGTAGTAGCTTCGATGAAAATTTGGGATTTTGTATTTTTTTTTTCATTCTTACAAAAATGTTGATGTATATACAATGCGTTTATAAAGTGCAGAAAGAATTATGAGGTTACTTTTATTTCTGAATTCGAGTTAAAGCACAAAATAATAGTCAATTACAGCTGCTTATTATTTATAAACTAGCTGACCCAAAGACGCTGTTATGTTCGAACGTTTGAAATCCAAATTTTTTATATATATTGTAATAATTTGGACAGATATGATGAAATTAAATGAAAAAATTACAAAATAGTTTGGGGAAGTAAGTAGATCTAAGAGGCCCATTAATATTAGATTAACAGATATTTACAATCGACCAAACAAACTTCATAATCTCTAACAAATTCGTCAATCTCAACTACCCCCGAATACACCAAGTGCGACAGAAACAGACCAAAAACAGTGGAAAGCTTTCCTTCCGTACACTGGAGGAGTCACTAACAAAATAGCACGAATTCTAAACCGGTATCAAATAAAGACAGTTTTCAACACCAATCAAACTGTAGCCAACTTAAACAGGAACGCAAAAGGTAAAGTACCTAACGAGAATCGAGGAGTTTACGAAATTGCTAGTCGCGAATGTCCAGAAAGTTACATGGGCCGTACTAAGGGGCGCCTAAATCATTGAGTATATGAACACTCTCTGTCAATTCGTAAACAAGAAATAGAATACTCTATAAACGTAGATAACAGTAGGACCATCATTTCTCTCAATTCCCTTAGAGCATCCACTATTCGCGAAGTAATCAAAATAGAGAAACGACCCCTCTGTCAAAATCGACTCGATGATAGCTCCACTCGCATGCCTCCAGCATGGAGTTCGTTAATAGGCAGAACTAAACAGACCAGACGCACCCACCTTCATCCAGCCAATCATCACTGCAGTCTCCTCATCACGTGACTTATAAATAAAAGAAGCAGAGCAGATGCACACTCAGTTCAGTTATCTAGTGATACTTGGGGAGTATGCAGAGTGAGACCCCGAGTTCAAGCTATACTCGAAAAGTCATTTAATAGTATTTTAGGTAGGAGTCAGTGTATTGAACCTAATAGATGTCGGTGACATCTACCGTCTAGTGAGTAATTTAAGTATATGAAGGCATACTATGCTGTAACATATACCATACTCTTGACAGATGGTTCGAGTGTTTTATATAAAAACACACAAGTAAATATATATACAGATATATATCCACATATTTAGAACTATATCATTCAACGTATGACAGCCTTTTCGAACCACGAGTTCTCGTCAGATACGCTTTCCTGAATGAGAAGTTCTAAAGTGAAATACTTGGACGTAATACACATCAGTAAGACAACAGTCAGTGTATTGAACCTAATAGATGTCGGTGACATCTACCGTCTAGTGAGTAATTTAAGTATATGAAGGCATACTATGCTATAACATATACCATACATACTCTTGACAGATGGTTCGAGTGTTTTGTATAAAAACACCCAAGTAAATATATATACAGACATATATCCACATATTTAGAACTATATCATTCAACGTATGACAGCCTTTTCGAACCACGAGTTCTCGTCAGATACGCTTTCCTGAATGAGAAGTTCTAAAGTGAAATACTTGGACGTAATACACATCAGTAAGACAACAGTCAGTGTATTGAACCTAATAGATGTCGGTGACATCTACCTTCTAGTGAGTAATTTAAGTATATGAAGGCATACTATGCTATAACATATACCATACTCTTGACAGATGGTTCGAGTGTTTTATATAAAAACATACAAGTAAATATATATACAGATATATATCCACATATTTAGAACTATATCATTCAACCTATGACAGCCTTTTCGAACCACGAGTTCTCGTCAGATACGCTTTCCTGAATGAGAAGTTCTAAAGTGAAATACTTGGACGTAATACACATCAGTAAGACAACAATCAGTGTATTGAACCTAATAGATGTAGGTGAGATCTACCTTCTAGTGAGTAATTTAAGTATATGAAGGCATACTATGCTATAAGATATACCTTGACAGATGGTTCGAGTGTTTTATATAAAAACACACAAGTAAATATATATACAGACATATATCCACATATTTAGAACTATATCATTCAACGTATGACAACCGTTTGGAACCACGAGTTCTCGTCAGATACGCTTCCATGAATGATAAGTTCTAAAGTGAAATATTTGGATGTAATACACATCAGTAAGACAACAGTCAGTGTATTGAACCTAATAGATGTCGGTGACATCTACCGTCTAGAGAGTATATGAAGGCATACTATGCTATAACAGTATAGCATAGTATGCCTTCATATACTTAAATTACTCACTAGACGGTAGACGTCACCAACATCTATTAGGTTCAATACACTGACTGTTGTCTTACTGATGTGTATTACATCCAAATATTTCACTTTAGAACTTGTCATTCATGGAAGCGTATCTGACGAGAACTCCTGTTTCGAAACGGCTGTCATATGTTGAATGATATAGTTCTAAATAAGTGTATATATATTCTAGGTAGGTTTAGGGACTAGGTGAATTGAGGGCCCGAGTTCAAACTGGACCTTAAGGAAAAGTGTAGTTGCAATAAAATTATTTTTAAAAATAGAAGGCTTTAACACGTTAATATATATTTACAGCGGGGCACATTTTACACATATCGGTCACCCGGCAGTTCCAACCCCTAAGCGGGGGTGAATATCAGTTCTAAAAGTTTAAATTTGAAGCAAACAAACAAATAAAAATTTGATAAATCAAAGTTAATTTATCAGTTATTATCAAATTAAAATCTGGAAAATGCATAATGATAAAAAAAGCTTGAATAATGCAAACCCGTTGTGTTCAATTAAAAACAAAATGAATAAATATATTAGAACTAAAGCGAATTTAGTTACAGCTACTATTTTTAACCACTTGCTGTGAACAAACGATACTTTACGCTGAAAATGAATGAAATATGACTGTAAACACTCAGAATATTTCAACATGTTGCTCCTGGAAAAAAACAAAACGTAAATTATTTCAGGTCATCCGGTGGAATACAGAAATAAAGAGTTTAATTAGTCAATATTTATCACTGCAACACTAACTGTCTACATTGCAAAATTAAAGCAAAATTTACATTAGAAACACATTATGAGCGGCGCCCACCGCTGTTGGATTGCTACACTAATTTATTTTCTGATTAATAACAGCAATAAAGCAGGTGCACACGTTCCAGATTAAAACATATTTTCAGTGTTAGTTAGGTACACCGGCCGGGAGCTGCAGGTCTTTTTTGATTATTGCCAGAAAGTAATTGAAATGACGCATTAGGAGAAAGTTCCTTGGGAAAGGATGGATGTTCGTGAAACGATACGTACGTGTTTGCTTTCGACTTATTGTAATCATTTAGGGATGCTGTTATTCTAATTAGTTACATTAATATATAATCATAATTAGAAACAGAAATATTAAACCAATTTTCATTGGTGTAGCCTAACAGCAACATTAGTGCGAGCATTAGCTTGTTGGGTAGTCAAATCCACTTACCGGTGGAATTGACTACTTTTGATTTTCGTAGTCACGGCAGTCGATTTTAGACTTCGGTGCCCGTCAGTAACTAGAAAAGGCGAGCGTCCCCGGCCATCAAGTGTAACTTGTCAAAACAATGATTCGACCTCTTTCAAATTCACATATCCCCACAAAAAGTAGTGTAATGGCGTCAAATCAGGATAGCCTGCTGGCCATTCTATCGATACGTGCCTCCCAATCCACCGATTGGGAAAAAGTTGGTTCAGGTACTGCCGGACATTGATTTCGGAATGGGGCGGTGCTCCATCTTGCTGAAATCATATTGTATTGGCAGGAACTCGTGGGTTTTCTGGATCAGGATATAAGTTTGTCAAAGTTGGAACGACATTATTTTGGAGCAGTTCTAAATATTTACCTCCATTCAAGTTGTCATCATTGAAAAAGAGACCTACGATATGATTTCCAACAGTTCCTGCCCAAACATAACCTTTACAAGATACTGCGCATGTTTCTCTGTCATCCAGTAAAGATTCTCATTTGACCAATAGCAGTAATTTTGAGGATTAACATTACCGTGAAATGTAAATGTGCTCTCATCAGAAAACAAAACATCTTCTAATTGGAGCACATTGTTATCTAACCTTATCATCATTTGTTCACAGAAATACGTTCTCCTATCGAAATCGCCTTCCATGAGCTCCTGAGTCGGCATCATTTTTAATCGACTTCCAAAAAGGAGGAGGTTATCAATTCGTCGCGTATTTTTTTTCGCTTTTTTTTTGTATGTATGTTACCTGATTTCTTCTCCTGTGGTGCACCGTTTTGAATGAATATGCTCTTGTTTAATAGAGTATATATCCGGATTGGTGAAACTTCAAATTTTGGAAAAGAATTCTATTGGTAAAGTGATAAAATTTGTGAATGAACACATGCGTGCATGGAAATCGACCAATATCTCTAATATTTTAGTCGATTTTTCGATAACTCCTTATGGATGTGTATAGTTTTTTAACGTTTAATCTATTAAGGAAGATCCTTAGGTGATCTCATATACTTTTCTGCGACGTGCAACTTGCAGTTATGCAGAAAATCGCCGAAAATTCCAAAATTCTTATCAAAAATTTTATCGAAATGATATAACGGACATTTCCTCATAAATATTTTAATTCCAACGTAATAGTGCGGTAATTTTGGGCACTGGAAGTTTTAATTGCGAATTTGAAAATTTTCTATGTACATCTCAAGCATATAGGTAGTAAAGCATAATATTTTCGGCTCATTAAATCAATGAGTACCAAGCTCGTTTTGTTTGTATACCAGGCAAATACCTATTTAAATGCAAATTTTTTCATTTTGCGAAGTGCGAAGACGGTGCTTTTGGTTTACACATTCTCCCGGCCTAATAGAAAATTCAGTGACAACACATGTCAAACTTTAAACTGCTATTTGGTACGTTTATAGACAGGGTGTTTAGTTATAGCAAACAAAATCACAAAGTAAAGTGATAGAAGGAGTTGCATTTATATGCAGATTGAAATATAGGACGGACTAGAATTATAGTGGTCCGTAGGCAGCCGTATATACAGGATGGTTGGAATATAGGGTGGACTGGACATTTGGTGGTATAAAAATGTTGGAAAAAACGTGAAATTAAAATTATATAGGGTGATTAAAAAACTGTTATATGATGTGGACATAAGCAAATCATATACAGGGTGGTTGAAATATATGCTGCAGTTGAATTATATTTATACAGTATGATTAAAAATATATTTCTTTTATAGTCCATAAGAAGTTGCATAAAGTGTGGAGAGGAATTAATGTTACACAGGACGATAATGTAAAATGTATAAAATGAACTAATTTATGGGCTAGCTAACAAATTTATGCTTGTCCGTGGGCAGTCGTATGTACAGGATGGTTGGTACATAGGTTGGAGTGGAATTATCTATAGTTATACAGGGTTGTCATAAAAAGTTGAAAAAAGGTTACATGGCGTAGTCCATAAGGCATAAATATATTTTGTGCTTATTAAGTCAACGCGTACTAGTACATTTTGTTCGTAAAGATTTACCTGTTAATTTAAATGAGAAAGTATCATTGTGTAATGTTGATGCTTTCGATGTTACCTGGTTCTGTCTATTAAGGTTATACATACAAAATGAAAAATAAAGAATGAAATCTACCTGAGTTCAAAAATACTAAAAAGTTGAAAATAAAACATTAAAAAAATATATATGACCGACTTCTACCTATAACTAAAAAGCTACAAATAATTATAACAAAATACAACTCTAGCAAATAAATAACACATTCAATGTTGTTAGGTACCTACCCAGGAAGTAAAAAATGTAAACATTAAAAGGTGCTCATTTTGTACAAATTTATAACCTACCAATCTAGTATATTTTTGAAGTCGGTGCCAAGCAACAATCAAGTTTGATGAATTAGTAGATAAGTACGCAATGAAGGATTTTAGATTTGCTTGGCACCGGCTTCAAAATATACTAGATTGGTAGGTTATTAATTTGTACAGAATGAGCACCTTTTAATGTTTACATTTTTTACTTCCTGGGTAGGTACCTAACAATATTGAATGTGTTATTAATTTATAGGTAGAAGTCGGTTATTTATTTTTTTCAAAAATGTTTTATATAGGGATGCATTTTACTTTTCTTTAATACTCGAAAAATTGATACGTGGCTAACATTGAACAGTGGGGCTGCTTTTCGACTAGAATTATGTGGGTTTTCTTGAAACTCAAGCATAATATCCAATTTCGTATTATCACTTAAAGCATTGGCAGCTACTTCTTTTATCTTGTCTTACATGACCAAGCTCGCGAAACAGCTTTTCCATTTTGCTAATTGTTCCTTGGGATACAGGCGGCAAATTTGGAAAATTTTCGTGAAATTAGCGAGAAACTTTTATTTGTGTCCGTGTGTTATCTCCATAACTAATCATTTGTAGACTGATTATTTTGTGCATTTCTGTTAAATGAACCATATTTCTGATATTATTACGTATAGTTAACGAAATTTAAACGACAGTAGCACTGACAGTCATCACCACTGTCAGGTACAAGAAGATGCTAAGGCTACGAATTTTGACGAAAACAAACAAAGCAGTAAAATCTTAATATCAAGAGCTAAATGGGAATTAAGTATAGAGTGTAATGAAGCGAATTTTTGAAATAAAATAATTATCTTTTTTAATGTTAATTTTTGTAATAAATCTGAAAACACTTAATATTTCCGAATCAATTGAAGATAGGTGTAGGACAATGTACATGAATTATGTCTAGAATTTTCTGGAGAATCCAAAAAATAAATAATATACAGGGGTTTGCAGTTAAAGTAAGAAAGTTGGTATTGTCACATGACACACCCTCCATATATTTGTTTGAAACAATGCGCATTTTTTCCCTACAAGCCCGCCTTATTCGTTATTAACCAAAATTTGTACGACATCTTATTACAGAAGTGGTTGTCAATTATCAAAGAACCTTAATGCTTGCAAATTACGTCGTGTATGTGCCCTCATGGGCACATCTACTGCAAATTTCCAACAATCTTACCTCGAGGCGTCTTTACCTTCTTTACAGCAGAATGACAGTTTCCACTACTATAATGTGAATATAAAGGTTTCGTCGACATTAACCAAAGTTCCCCAACACCATTCCATTTGTAGAATCAACCTTTTTTCTCACCAGATATCGTGGTACTGCAGAACGTGTGTTGGAAAAAGCAATTTCCACAAATGCGAATTTGAAATCGCGAAATAATTTAAAACTTCCATCGGCGCGCTCTAACTAAACTAACTGAACGTCGCCGAGTAAACATCACCATGCATGAATGTATGGAACGACTCTTAAAATGTCCTATCGAAAGATAGTTGTGAGAAAAATGAAACGATGTTTCCTATATTTAAACGATATTAAAGATTTTACTTGTCATGTGGAGAAACAAATGGCCTCTGTATGCAGAAATGGAAGGAGTATTATCAAGATGAAATAAATCAGCGAACTGTATGAAGCATGCCGTGTAACTAAATAGGTAAGGAAAGTAATGTAATGGAAATTAATAAATTTTGAAATTTATAATTGTGAATAAATTATACATTCAATTTTTTCTGTCTCTGTTAGTTATCGAGTAACTCCTGAACGTATCAAACGATAATATTCACAAAATTAAATTACATGTATATGTTTAAACCAGCAACTTCACAAAAACTTCCTGTATAAGAATGTCGTTAAAAAAGTTTTTCCCGATTTTCTAAAAAACTTCGGGATATCCCAGAACTAATTCAATTTCTTTTCAATTTATCCCAAGTTCCGGAAAAGAAGAATTTCCATATTTGTAATATCAGCGACTCCAACAAAGATTACTGTATAAGAAACTCGGTAAAAAAACTTTTTCTACGAAACAGTAGAAGCTAAGTTATTGAAAATAATTTGGTCAAGTGCGAGTTGGACTCGCATACTAAGGGTTCCGTACCACCTTCAAGATTCTAATATTCCAGTTTTAGACAAGCAGGGAATGAGTGTATTTTCTTATATTTGCCCTAATATCTTTTAAACGAAGCGTTTTGAATTTATAAAAAATATACACTTTCATTTTCCACACATAGACTTTTTATTTTATCTGCTTCAGGATTCGCTTGATTTTTATAAGAATACATATGTATTTAATTTTCTAGTTTGGCCCCAAAAATTAACATTAGAGTTTTGTTTTACTAATAAACTTTCAGGGAAGCCTTTTATAATCTACTGTCTCAATTTTGAGGCTCTGTAGATTGGAAGAGATAGGGCAAAATAGATCAAGTTTTAAATTTGATTTGTATTTGTATAAATCAAATATATATTTCAAAATTTATATAGTGTAGTTTCTAAAGTGGGAATTAAGTCGATGTTTAATATATTTGTTAATATCTTTTAAACAAATGATTTAAAAATATTATATATTTGTAATTGATATAATGAGGCTTTTGAAAATTGAATTTTTATTTTCCACTTAATTGTATAATTTGTCCCTAAAATTACTAAGGGGTTTTCTAATGAATTTTCTTATAAATTTCAAGTGAGCACCAGTACCCTTAATTATTTTCAAAATTTTAGGTACTATGGTTTCGGAAATAAAGCGAGAAATGAGAATTTGTTATATCTTTATGTTAATATCTTGTAAACAATTAATTTTAAAAATATGAAAAATATGTATTTGTTTTCCTCATAATAAACCCTTTCATTTGCAGTATTGCATGATGCGTTAAAAAATATTTTTTTATTTTCCGTTTAATTCTATAATTTATCCCCCAATATTAACATTAGGGATTTCTTCGTATTTTTCCTGTAAACAAAAAAATGAGTCTTATAGTTTGGGGAATAAAGGGGGAATGGGTAATTTTTAAAATATATTTTTTAATATATTTTAAGATATTTATTTAAAATAAAAATAAAAAAATATATTAGTATTCGTCATAATGAGCCCTTTGATTTGATATATTACTTGATCCGTGAGAAACCATTAAATTTTTTTATTTTCCATTTAATTCTATAATTTGCCCCCCAAAATTAATATTATTGGTTTCTCCTTATTTTTCCTTTAAAGTTCGCGTAACAATCTATATTTCCTAATTTTTTAAAAATTTTAGGCTCAGTAGTTTCGGAGATTAGGAGAGGAACGGTCAATTTTTTTAGTTTTTCCCCCCAGAAGTACCCCTAAAATCAAAATTTCTTCATTTACGATATGCACTTCTGATGGGTCACCAAACTATACATTGATACCAAATTTCAAACTCTTCCGTCCAGTTGTATAGGAGAAAATTGCTGTGATGTGACAGAGGCAGAAATCCGGAGTGATATTATAAGGGTATCCGTATATTGTATAAACGGACACCCAAAAATTATTTGACCACTTGGGGATATCCCAAAACTAATCCAATTTCTTTTCAATTTATCTCGTGTTCCGAATAGAAAAATTCCATATTTTTAATACCAGCGACTCCACCAAAGCTTACATTTTTTAGAAACGGTACAAGCTAAGTTATGGAAAAATATGGGACGACTTCGGGATTCCCCGGAACAGGATCTAATATAAACGGTCGAAATTCCTTGAGCCGTTTAGGAGTGATCGCTGAACAACATTACGGAATACTGGTTAATTGGCTGAACTGGCTAGCCTGTGTTTACCATAAACACATCATCCCTTTCTTCTTCACAAGGAATATTTGTTATCATTGACCAATCAATAGAGATTTTTTCGTGCAAAAAATACTATCAGGATACTGCCTGTGCTATCAAAATAAGAATGATTTGTAGTGATGTTTTGCTACCTTTTCCACTCGCAACTATGGTTTTTTATTTTATTATAAACAATTGAAACAAGAAAATTGCGTTTTTTTTCGTTGCATGTTTATAAAATGAAAAATATTAAACTAATCTCAATGGTGTCAACAGGTGAATTGTGAAGCATGGAAACACCAATGAAATGAGCCCAGGATCGATCCGATAAGATCTTTAGTAACAGGGAAAAACAAAAAATACTGGAAAATTTAGCGGTTTTCTTTATATTATTATAACTCCGTCACTATCGAAGTTGTAGAACTGGGCTTGTGGAAATTGATAGTAATTGATATCTACCTTATGCGTGACTAAACCACGAACTGTCGGTTTATTAGTTTTTGAATAATTGCTATCTGAATTTTTTAGTCCACTATTCTTGCAGTGTGTTTCCAATTCAGAACAGAGATGTTGAAAGTAGAGGTATCATTCTACAACGTCTCTACTTTCATTTTTCATTAAATATCTGTGAAATATACGAAAAATGTTAGCAAAAATGACCAAAATTTGGTGAGCCTATGAATATGTTCGAGTAGTGGGGGGAACACGGTTGTTGAGGGGAACTGCTAACAATAATTATTATCGATACTAATTGTCACTCTGACAGATGGTGAAAGAATTTAATCGTTAAAAAAACTTCTATACAGAGTGATTTGTTCGATTTTATTACATGAAATGAGAACTGTTTGTTTATTAATATATTTATATGTAAATGATTTCGAACATCGAAGGAGAGCGGTCATTAAAAAAATTCTTACTTGTGAGGATTTTAAATATTAAAACGATCTATGTATGTGCCTCTACTATATAGCGTATAGTAACGCTTCCCCTCAACAACCGTGTTTCCCCCACTCCTTGGACAAGTTCATACGCTCGCCCATTTTTTGTCATGTTTGCTAACATTTTTCAGATATTTCACAGACATTTAGTGAAAAATGAGAATAGAGGCTTTGTAGAATGACACCTCTACTTCAACAACTGTTTCCAAAATTGAAATTTGATTATCTATGACGCATGGAGGTACAATGCAAAAATATTGAATAGAAAACTTTATCACAATTGTTCAAAAACTAATAAACCGGTAGCGCCTAGTTTTGGCATACATAAAATATATACAAATTACTATCCGTTCTTACAAGCCCAGTTCTACAGCTTCTAAAGTGACAACAATACGATTTTTAAAAAAAAAATCCTACATTTTTCAGTATTTTTTGTTTTCCTCGGTTACTAATGATCCAATCGGATCGAGCCTGGGCTCATTTGATTGATATTTTCATGCTTTACAATTGACCTGTTGACACCATTGAGATTAGTTTATTATTTTTGATTTTATAAACATGCTAAGAAAAAAAAAGTAATTTTCTTGCTTCAATTGTTTATAACAAAGTAAAAACCATAGTTGCGAGTGGAAAACATAGCAAAATATCGCTAGGAATCTTTGTTAATGTGATGGCACAATCGATATCCTGATAGTATTTTTTACACATTATCAGTTAATTTTTGCTCTATTGATTGGTCTATCAGTTTTGTTTAATTACTAAACTTTCTTAAGAGTACTTTTCACCTATCCTTCATGGGCAATTTCTTAGTCCTATTCTTCATATTTTGTGGCAAGGTCATTTATCGAAAATTGGTATTTAACAAGCTACTTACCCATTCAAAGGCATACGCTGTAGATCTTGGAGGCAGATGATCCTCTAGTAGAAAACGAACTCGTTTTTCGCACGACGGTGCCTCACGAGATTATGCCAAATAGTTTCTGGATAATCGATTTCCTGATAAATGGGTTGGAAGACCTGGTACTATCGAGTGGCCTGCAAGACCTTTCTTTGGGGGCATTTAAAGACCTGCGTTTATGTTACCCCTCCAGAGTCACTGGATGATCTGAAACATCGTATTCAAGAAGAATGTGGCCGAATTATTCCACAGGTTTTTCCAATATGCACAATGAATTTGAGTCACGATTATATCACTTAAAATTATAAGAGAATTATGCATCTATTTTAATTATTATTCGTTAATAACATCAGAGATCAGAGATCATATTATCTCCTGAAGTCACTCTTAAAAATTTCTAAACTTACTTATTTTATAATCGATTTGACAAATGTAACGCCGTTATCAAAAATGTATTTTTTACGATTATATGGCTCATTCTGTCTCTGTTAGTTAAATTAATAGCATGTAATATTCCAGTGAAATTGCAGTCTATTGTCCGATGCGATTTAATTGACATGATTACATCTACCGTCCAAATGTCATTCAGGAAAAGTAAATTTACATTTGCAGTTTTATTGTTGTATTCCAATGTGATAGGTATATTGCCAGTTCACTTTTTGCTAACTTTACAAATTTTATTTGCCTACTTTTTATTATTATCAGATTTGTGAATTAACATCGAATTGAATGTATCATTTAAAATTAAATATTTTTTATCATTTTGTTACTGCTTTTTTCTTATTAATCTGGTTTTATTTGTCTGTTAAATTTTGTACAGACAAAAGCTAAAAAAATGGTGGATAAATTGTTTTGTTATTGAATTCAGTAATAAATAGTAAAATATTAAATTGGATAAAACCACTAACTATTCGGCTTCTTCACCTAAAAAAATCTGAGAATCCAAAGAAGCAAAAGTATTCTATGGTTGAAAAATCTGCAAAGTTTGGATCTTGTTTCGACTTCGGTTCATCAAGTAGAATTAAGTAGATTTCTTTGAGATGCTAAAAATCACAAAAGTTTTGAATTTTGGAAAAGACAAGAGACTTCCAGATTGTGTGAAATTTCGCGAAACCCGGATACCGGTAAAACCATTGCGCCTTTGGGAAGTTGAACAAATTTTGTTCTCTATTTGAAGAATCACTTCTTGAACTACCAGAAATATCAAATTAGATAAAACTGATGAAACCCGTAAGCTCGAAAGCTTCTACACTCAATAAGAAACTTGAATCCCAGAGAAAGATCTTGCATGTCAACAACTAAATGTTTTATTGCTAAGGGGAAACAATTATTTATAGAACCTTGCCTTACAAGATATATTCTGCAAATATTGAAACTCTACATGTCTACTATGTACAGTGCATCCCATTTTGGTTGAGATTGCCAGGTTACTCGGTTGTTATTGAAGATAGAGTCTTGCGGTTTTCACATACCTGTTCTACTTTTTTGTGAAACTCAGGATGGCCATATCAGATTTTGCATAAGTGTTTCCATTTATAAGATACAGGGTGATTTTGATAATTTATACTTTTTGGACCCCTTCTATATCTACGAAGTTATTAGAAATACTCTTGCGCTAAGAACTACCTCTAATAGAAAATTTTGCATAGAATCCAGTGGAGTACTAATTTTTTTTCCGAGTATAGTTTTGAAGATACTACACAACATTATATATTTTTAAATGGAACACCCTGTATTTTATTATTTCATTGAATTCGTTATTTTTTCCCCTTTAAAATAATGTATAATACAATACACATGGTATTATTAGGAATGCTAAAAAACACTAAAAAGCTGAGTTTTTTGCTAGTAGGCCATGTATTTTCCATTTAAAAGGAGAATTAAACAAATAATTCCATTTGAGATTTTTTATAGGAGTTTATCAGCAAAGAAAAATAATGTTAACAATAATTCAATAACATGAAACACGAAATTTAGGTACCTAAAAGCAACTAATAAATAGTTATACATCGTTCATTATGTATAACAAACAGAACAAGTATTACAAATCAAATATCTATCTTAAAATTAATTTTGGATATTATTTATTACCTTATTGATTTAACTGTTCAAATTGTTGTCCTTTTTCCCTAACACATAATTTTCAAACCTTTCCATCTCGCATGAATCCATTTAAAATTATTATAGAATTCCGCCTTTCGGAACAATATTTTATCTAGTGAGCGCTGGAGAGAAAAACGCAAATCTGATCAAGCTGTCATTGTTAGTAACTATTGTGTTTTATCGTGTTTGAGTTTACAAGATCATTATATAAATAATTATTCGTGAGTTTGCTGGTTGATAATTGATAATGGCTGGAAGAGAATTCGTTTTTCAAAATAACGAAAAATACGATATGATACAATGTTTAAATCAATGTTATGAGAATGTTGAAGAAGCTTTAGAACTATCACAAAAAAGTAGAACAATAACAACCGAGTAACCTGGCAATCTCAACCAAAATGGGATGCACTGTACAGTGATGGGCAAATCTGTGGAACCAAGCAAATATCTCTGGAATTATTAGAAATAACAAAATGAAATTTGGAAGGTGGATACTGCAGTAGATTGCCTATTTGTTTCAAAACTTTTTTACAATTTTGAACTTCATGTTTTACCGGAAGTAATGTAGATTTTAAAATTTGTAATGAAACACCCTGTATAGTATTTTACTTTCTGATGAAACATTTGATTGAGAATACAAAAATATGGGGTTTGATATTGTTTACTTCAATACCTACCGAGATATTAACAGAAAAGTAATTAAGGAAAGGAAAAATCTAATATCCATTAAAGAAATACATAATCATAATTATTAACTAAATCTAAGTGATTTTCAAAACATTGAAACTTAAGTTAACTAAACTTAATGTATTAGATGTTCAAACTGAGTACCGTTTACTTCTTGACAAAAAGCAAGTCAGTTTTTAAATTCTCTAGTAACATTAGATATTACTTCTGGTGTAATTAATAGTCTAGTGGATTAAGGTCGGGACTTCGTGCAGGCCATTCATAAGTATCCCTTCTTCCAATCCATCCGTGATGAAATGTCCTATCTAAATGATCTCGAACAATGCGAGACTAATGGGGTGGTGCTCCATCCTGCTGAAACCATATGTTATTTGGTAATTGTCCATTTACCTCCAATGCCGGAATAACTTGTGTCTCCAAGAGCTGTAAATACCTATCTCCGTTTAAAGTTTCTTGTAGGAAGAAGGGTCCCACGATTCTGTTGTTATAAATGCCGGCCCAAACGTTCAATTTTTGGGGATGTTGTGTATGAGCCTCTTGTACCCAATTAGGATGTACCATTTAAACAAAATGTAGCCTCGTCTGAAAACACAACATTTCTTATAAAATTATTATCACGGTTACAAATATCGTTTACGCATAAAAATTAATAGGATTCGAAATTATTATTCAGTAAAGTTTATAACAGTTCGAGGGGCCGTTACTGCATATTAAGTCAACTTTGTCGAACAAAATTACGAATATTGTTTTCTTCTTTGAAAGTTTCATGCAAAGCAAATCGCGTCCAAGATATCGGAAACCCCTGCAACAAATGGACCACACTGCATAATAATGAAGAATGAATATTTTCCTAAAGTTTGACCGTTATATTTGTTTAAGTTCGTTACGTATTCTTTTTCCAATTTGCCGAAACCGAAGCAAAGTCTGCAAACTTTATTAGAAACTACCAGCCCTTCGTGGAGAATAATACAAGCCTTTAAAGGGTAGTTAACAACAAATCTGTTTTGAAATCCTGTAATTCAATTAGCGGTCGTAAAGTGGTCTGTCTCTTTATAGCCGACCACGACTTCTTCTTAATAATTCAAGCTCAGATTCGGGCGTGACAAACTTCAAAATAGGTTGGCCGAAACTTACAAGAGCCCTCTCTCTACGTGTTCAAAGGCTTCTCCCAAAGGACAAAGTGGACAACGGGCAGCAATTAAGACCAACTGTAGACCGTTTATGCATTTTAATCAAACAACTGAGGCACTTCCGATTTGTATTTATAATTTATCAAAGGGATAATCGTGCCTCTTGGTTATACTTAAGTTCAATTGAATCTCGGAGAAAATTTTTGGATGTATAAGATTTTAATGATAAGGATTTTAGTTCGTGTGGTTTACAGAAGTTTATTTCTCTTCGTCCTTTTGAATTCATTATAGGGGAAATTTAAATTATTATTTCGGTAAACTTCGATGCCATAACGAATTCCGTGCAGTCTTACTGGGTCTCATTACTTTTATTTATGTCTTCTAAATTCTGCATATACAGGGTATTCCATCTCAAATGAGCCACATTGAATATCTTGGTTATTTTCAAAACTATTGCAATAAGAAAAAACAGGTGGATTTTTGTTTCGAGTGAGAAATTTTTTGAGGTGAATTAGCGTTTGCGCGCATTTAACATTAACATGCCAATTCAATGACCTTGAGATTTAAGATAAAATAGGTGTTGTCGTATATCATTTGAAAGCCCTTTTTACGGACTATATCGTCATAATAATTTTTTTTTATTGCAATTTTTGTACAAGTAATAATACAAAAGTATAAAAAAAACGAATTTACAATACAATGCCTCTAAAGCAAATGTGCAAAGTGTCTTCCATTGACTTCCATACAATAGTACAACCTTGACTGAAAGCCGTCTTTGACATGGTTCAACATAGTCTGTGTTATCTGACAACACTTCGCTATAATTCGTTGGCGTAGTTCGTCCAAATTCTCAAGCTGAGTCATAAAAATTTTGGATTTAACATGTCCCCACACAAAATCCAAAGGGTTCAGATCAGGTTATCGGGCAGGCCATTCTAGAGGATCTCTTCTTCCAATCCAGTGACCAGGGTATTTTAAATCGAGGTATTGACGAAATGGTGCGGCGTACTGAGTAGGAGTTCCATCTTGTTGGAAATGCAATTGCTCTTTGTGTACTAGAGAATCATTTTCTACTTTTTCTATTATTAATGCATACATTTCATTTTCCAATACATTGTGATAAATCTCACCATTTAAACAGGGCCCAATTTGATGATTTCCCAAAGTCCCTGCCTAAACGTTTAGTTTTACCTCGAAATAAATGAGGATTTGTATTGCTCCAAAATCTACAGTTATGTCAGTTAACCTCTCCATGAAGTGGAATAGTGCACTCATCCGAAAAGCAAACATTGTACAAGAAATTCGGGTTTTCGATCATACGCTGGGTCATAATTTCGCAAAACTCTTGCGTTCGATCTCAATTATCCTCAGTCAATTCATGAAGTAATTTAATTTTGTACGGATGGAATTTGTACTTATGCAAAATTCTAAAAACGTTTTGCTAATACCGGAAGCTGCAGAGATTTGCTGGACAGACTGCGCGTTTGGTATAAGGTGGACATGTCCCAATATAGTCACAGCTATCCCTTCATCATTCACAATTCCAATGGGTCCTCTTTTTTATTCATTACTGAACCCGTCTCAACAAACTTTATAGTCAACTCCAATACGTATTTATGAGGAACGTTCGGGATGGTTTTGGTTAAAAACCCTTGCAGCAGATTGAGAACAATTTTGATTTTGGTAATAAAGATTTACAAGCTCAACACGTTCTTGCAATGTGTATACCATAATTATCTTTTAAATTTTCAACAAATCAATAAAGTAATAACTTGACAGATAAATGTACAATGCTTCAAATAATCGAATAAAGGTTAGAACAGATAAACAAACTTGCTGCAAATATCAGCAAAAATAATGTCAAATAAATGAATGTTTACATTTAATGTTTTTATTGTATTGTGTGTTATTACAGTAAGTAAATTAAGAATTTCTTGTTCTTGATCTCTATTTATACCTGCCCTGTGAGCCCTCATTAGTATTTAATCTCTCAGGTACTTCATTTTGTTCATTAGGTTGGGTTAACTGACTGACTTTTGTCGGTAATTTGGGTAATCGGATTATTTATTTATATATTTGGTGATAATTTTAAAGCTTCCTATCTTGTGTTTATGGTATATCGGGTTTCAATTTCAATGGCCTCTCCTATTCTGATTTTGTAGTTTTGGACATTGGTGATTTCTTTAGATGATTTAAACTCTATTTTATGGCCTGTGTCTTGTTCGGGTCTGAATAAAGTAGAGGTGGTCTGTTTATATTTTATGTATAGTTTGTGTTCTTCTAGACGCGCGGATATTTGCCTGTTTGTTTGGCCGACGTATGAATTGGAACAGTCTCCTCATGAAATGCTGTAAATTCCATGGTTCTTTATTGGCATTTTATAAAACTTGAATTGTTCTACTTTGTATTCTACAAAGTATAACTGTTCTACTTTGTGAGAACGGAGGTTTTCGCAGCCAGAGTCAAAGCTGATTCTGCTTTTTGCGGATTCGGACCGCGCCATTTTTCGAATTAGTTTATTTATATACCTAAACCGGGATATAAACAAAGTTTTGAACGAATCGTCCTTGGCAAGCTCCGGAAAAATCGTGGCATTGTCATTCTTCCGGCGGATAAAGGCAATGCAACGGTTGTCGTAGATTTTCCAGAAT
Source organism: Octodonta nipae (assembly GCA_034190945.1). Lineage (NCBI taxonomy): Eukaryota > Metazoa > Arthropoda > Insecta > Coleoptera > Chrysomelidae > Octodonta > Octodonta nipae. Next base: position 104,678,155 of record CM067222.1, on the reverse strand, counting down.
ATGCCAATAAGGTCAATGATCTACTTCAAGAAGGATCCTACTCTCCCATTCATCGGGATTCTCCTCCCAAAATAGAACGTGAAATAACTTCATTGATAAGAGAGTTCCGTTACGACCGATTGTGAGCCTAATCGGATGTCCAACATACAACATTGCCAAATATTTAGCGGACATTCTTAAGACATTCACTGGAAAATCTCCCTCACATGTTTTAAACTTATTCCATTTCGTTACTCTTCTGTCAGAGATACAAATTGAACCCCAAGATATTTTAGTTAATTTTGATGTGACATCACTGTTCACCAAAGTTCCTGTCCCAAACTCCCTATCGATTATTAGAGAACTGCTGTCGGAAGACGGACAAACCTTGGATTTACTCATGTTGATCGAAAAATGTCTTACGTCCACGTATTTTGTTTTTCAAAATAAATATTACATGCAAACTTCTGGTACCCCCATGGGTTCGCCGCTATCACCGGTAGTGGCAAATATCTTTTTGGAAGCCTTTGAAGCAGTGGCTATGGAGTCTTCAAGCCACAAACCCAAAATTTGGTTGAGATATGTTAATGACAATTTTGTCATCTGGCCACATGGACAAGAGGCTCTCAAATTGTTCTTTAACCACATTAATACCCAACATTCAAACATCAAATTCACTATGGATATTTAGTCAAATAGATCCCTGCCCTTCCTAGACGTGTTGGTTTCATGGTTGCCAAATGGTCGCCTGGGCCACTCTGTATACAGAAAACCAACACATACCGACAGATATCTGCACGCCCGGTCCCATCATTACCTATCTCAGAAACGGTCAGTCGTGAACTCCCTGGTGCATCGAGCTATATCCATTTCTGAACCCAAAAGTTTGAGAAGGGAATTAGCTTGGGTTGAGGGTAGTCTACTAAACAACGGCTACAGCAAACGAGAGATTCGCAATTCCATTTCGCGTCACCAACATCCCCTTCCTAAGAAAGAATTGTCACCTAATAAATCAGTAGCATATTTGCCATACATCAGCAAGATCACGGATAGGATTGGTAAGCTTCTCCATTAGCACGAGGTGAAAACAGTCTACAAACCACTATCCAAAATCTCACAAATGTTACCCTCTCCAAAGGATAAACAAAATCCTCTTTCATCTAAAGGTATTTATTCCATTCCATGCTCGTGTGGGGCAGTATACATCGGTGAAACAGGTCGATCTATAAACACTCGTCTGGGTGAGCACAAACGTTGTTTGAAAACTGGCCTGCTTTCAAACTCTGCTGTAGCTGAACATCATCACGAAAAGGGCCACCAAATTCTCTTCGACAGCTCCTCTGTCGTGGCCAAATCTCCGTATTATTTCACCAGAAAATTCCGTGAGGCCGTTGAAATCGCCAAAAATCCGAAGAATTTCAATCAGGACCGCATACGAAATTTCATCAATATCATAAAATAATCCCCTTTAAGTGCCTCCTACCCTTCTTTTACTTGAAAATTTCGGGGGGCCAATTATTATTTCTTCCTACTTATTACTCATATAGAATTTGTACATCATTGTGATAAGTTGAATAAAAAGTGAAGTTTTGAAGTATTCGTGAGAAAAAGATGAAATGAATAGAGTAGCCGCAAGGTAAGTAACATTTGTTTTGTTGTTTGTCTCATCCTTGAAAAAGCCCCTTATAAGTCTGGCGAAACGTCGGAAAACTTTGTTTATATCCCGGTTTAGGTATATAAATAAACTAATTCGAAAAATGACGCAGTCTAAATCCCAAAAAAGCAGAATCAGCTTTGTTCTACTTTGTATTCTGAAGAAGCCAGTAATCTGGTGAAACAATTGTCAATAGTAAATAAATTTAAGTGAAAATTACACAAGTGTGTATTTGTTTATAAAATATTTTACAGTTTTAAGGAATTTTCTTCTAAAATGTTAATATAACTTAACGTGTTTTTTTGTCTTTTTTATTTTAACGATATTTTAAGTTATTTTAGGTGGCTACTTTTGAACTGAAAGCTCTGTGTATAAATTGGAGAACGGTTTTGAAAATTATATTTTTTTGTCATAACTATTTCTTTATAAAATACTTACACTTTCACCGAATTTTCTTGTAAACAAACGCTACTCAGAAACATAAAAAACAATATTCGCCAAATGCGAAGTCCAGGTGAATTGCAATAAAAGTAGAATCTGAGCCCACCATTCTTATAAATTCCGTTGGGACTTTAAAAAGAATCATCTAGTTATCGAACTGAGGGTTATCTCGATAGACTCCCCGAATAAACCCCAAGTGTAGACAATCGAATCTCTCTCCCTTTATTCTCAGGGGATCAGGTATTGAAGGCAATGAAAAAGTTGTTTGTTTTGCAACACATGTGCCTCTATAGGTAGCAGTTTTCCGTATTACACAGTTACTAAATCAAAATCATCTGTTCCTTTCACAAACAGCGTGTGCCTTGAAAAATACGTTAGTACAATGTTTGCATTTAAGGGTGCATCAAGAATAGGTGGAAAATGTCCTGAGTGTTGCATAAAAATACACGCGGAGAATATTTTTTAAAACACAGATGTGTTCCACCAACAAGTGCTCGTGAAATCGTTTAAAGATATTTTTGTTTTAGATATTGTAGCGCTGTATTGGTATGATTAGGATTTGGGATAATTAAATGATTAGGAATGTAACCAGTTAAGAATAAATTGCACAAATAATTAATTTTTACAACTAACAGGATAAATATGTCTATAAAGTAAGTTTAAAAAAATTTACATGGCGTTTATACGACGAGACTTTATAAAACTAAATTCTATACACGGTGTCCCATAACATATGGATAATACGATAACTGCAGTTAGAGGCGGTGAAAATATACAGATTAACACAAACAGGCTTTGATGATCAGTATGGGGATCTCGGAAACTAGCGGAGATAGAGCAATGGTTAAATCGGGAAAGATTTGCAGTTTTACTGGCCCAATTTAATGACACATTCCGATTTTTGTAAAGTCATGGCTTACTAGATATTTTGAAAAAACGAAATTCTGTCGATTTAGTCAAATTCCTGTAGCTCCTTTGTTTTTGATTTTATAAACAAGTTTAAAAATCAAAATTGAAGGGAATTGTTTCCCGAATACGATTGTCATGTCCTCGTTTGTGAGCAGCTCTCGTCTTCGAGATATTACAAACTTACCTTTTTTTGAATGGAAACCATAGTTGGGTATGACCTCCAAAAATCGGAAATTTTTAGAGCTTTTCAACGATATAATACTCGATATAGTTATTCATGAAAATAACGAAGTTATGGATTTTTTTTTATTTTCACTTTGACGTTTCCTCATTTGAGAGTAATTCCATTAGTAATGCTGAACTGACAGTCGATATTGACAAGTTTTCGTGAGAAAATGGAATATTCTAACAAAGAAAAACTGCATATGGTGGAATGCTATATCATATGCCATAAAAATTCAGTTCGTGCAGCTGAGGAATACTTTCATATATATTTTAATCGTCGTCAACCTGCTCTGTGTACATTAAAGAGGCTTTACGATAGTTTACGCAGATATGGGTATTTTACTAAACCACCAAAGGAACGTAACCAAACTAACGAAGCAGCACAAATAAATGTTTTGGCAATCGTAAATCAAAATACATCTACATCAACTCGTGAGATTGCGACAGAAGCTGGCACATCTCAAGAAACTGTAGTTAAGGTACTGAAAGCGCACAAGTTCCACCCGTACAAACTTTCAGTTTCTCAAACTTTGCATGCTGGTGACGAACATCGACGTATTTTGTTTTGTACATGGTTTAGAGACATGTGCCTTGTGAATCCACAGTTTCCATTAAAGGTGTTATGGTCAGATGAAACTAGATTTACTAACTGCGGTATGTTCAATGGATACAATGAGCATATCTGGGCTAAAGAAAACTCTTTCAATGTAGAACAAAGACGACCCCTGATAAAATTTGGTTTTAATGTCTTGTGTGGTATCATAGGGTCTACTATTCTGGGGCCTTTTATCTATGACGAATCACTTACTGGGGAGCGCTACTTGCATTTCTTGCAATACACTTTTCAATACATGTTGCATAATTTGAATTTGAGAACTCGTTTAGAAATTGAGTGGTTCCAACATGATGGAGCACCTGCTCATAACTCGTTATTAATAAGACAAAATTTAGATAATATTTATCCAAACTCTTGGATAGGTAAGAATGGTCCACGCGAATGGCCACCTCGGTCTCCCGATTTGGCAGTTATAGACTTCTATTTATGGGGTGCGCTAAAAAAAAATATACAAAAGAAAGTATGAGACAGTTGGTGACCTAAGGGAGGCGGTATTATAAGCAATTGAGGAAATTGATAGGCGGTCTGTGAGGAAAGGGGTAATGTCAATCTTAAAAAGATGCAATTTTTGTCTAAATAACAATGGTGGATTTTTCGAACATAAATTGTAACTGTAATTATGTACTTTAATTTCTTAAGTTTTTAGTAAGTACCTACTTATTTAGTTGTTTCGTTATATCTGATATACCTAATAAAAAAATAGTTCAATGTTTTTTGGAATAGTTATTAATAAATCGATCTATTTCATGGCTAACTACGTTAAAAGTGAAAATAAGAGAGAAAAGTATCCATAATTCCGTGATTTTTTTGAACTACTATATCGAGTATTATATCGTTGAAAAGCTCTATAAATGCCCGGAGGTCATAGCCAACTATGGTTTCCATTCAAAAAAAGATAAGTTTGTGTCATATCTCGAAAACAAGAGCTGTCACGCAAACGAGGACATGACAATCATATTCGGGATAAAATTCCCTTCAATTTTGATATTACAATTTTTTTATAAAATTAAAAACAAAGGAGTTAGAGGGATTTGACTAAATCGACAGAATTTCGTTTTTTCAAAATATCTGGTAAGCCATGACTTGTTACAAAAATCCGAAAGTGTCATTAACTTGGGTCAGTAAAACTGCAAATCTTTCCCAATTTAACCATTGCTCTATCTCCGCTAGTTTCCGAGATCCCCATACTGATCATCAAAAAAACTCACCCTGTATATCTGATGTTTGACGTCGTGTTTTGACAATTGTATTATTAGTTAGGAAAGTATTATCAGTCTGTTCAATTTGTATTGTTTACCTGTTACCTATAACAATCCTCGAATCGTCCGCATCAGACTGAACATTTTGTATGCTTAAAGAAAATAGACGCCTGAGTATCTAAATTTTACGCTTTTTTTTTGGATTGAAACTATCTGCAATGAAAAAAAGCTAAATAAAAATCTAAACTAAATGTGAAGTTGAGTCTCTGCATTTATTTCAAATTAAGGTAACTGTTAAATTAGTGTTTGAATTTGTCATTTACGTAGGTAATTATCGAATGTTTATCAGAAAAAAGCTTTCGCACTGACTTTCTGGACCACCCTTGTATACAGATTTCAATGAACAGCAAAACCAAATGAATTTGACGAAATGTCGTCCATGAGGAAACATTTATTCATCAAATTGGGAGAATGGTCGATTAATAATCCAGGATTTAATGTACCTATGGCGGTAAAGCTTGCGACTTGACAGAGATCTGTCTGTTACGAATTCCACGTAGTTAATTAACGGAAACGGCCACCATGAATGGAATCATTCGGTGTTGTTTGTAAGGTAGGCGGCTTTTCAAATATTATTGCTCATATGTAGCATGTTAAACGCAATACGCCATACGACTCGAGTTAATTAATATGTTCTTTATATGAATCATTTCATTTTTTGCCCTTTGAAATTGTTAATGAGGTGGAAAATCTTGTTCCAATTATTGTTTAAATGAAATTCGTGACAGTATTTGTTCCAGTAATCGAATATTTTGCAATATAATCATTTGTTTAACTAGGCTATAGCGCAGTTAACAAATCAAGGTGATAATGTCTATGTGGTAATTATGGAGGGTTGAATGAAGGAGGACAAACTTATATGGGAATAAAACTGAAAAAGTGTCCAGCCGACGCTTTGAAATACGAGGGCTGCCTTTTATATTTCGGGATTAGAGAACAAAAACAAATATTAATAATCGAAAATCACTTTATTGTTTTTCAAAATATTCCCCATGAAGATCTATACACTTTTGCATGCGTTTGAACCAATTGTCGAAGCACTTTTTCCACTCTGATTGAGGTATCTCCAAAACATGCATTCTGAACGCAGCAACCACTTCTTCAGGTGTCGAAAAACGTTGACCTCTCAGTTTGTTTTTTACGTACGGGAATAAAAAGAAGTCATTTGGTGACAAGTTAGGACTATAGGGCGGATGACTCATCAAATCGATGTTTTGAGTGATGAAAAATGCAGTTGTTTGAGCCGATGTGTGAGAGCTCGCATTGTCGTGGTAAAGATTGATCCGTCTTCGGCGGTTGGTTTTCCTTATTTCTTGGAAGACAACTGGTAAACAAATGGTTGTGTACCACTCAGAATTGACTGTTCTGCGTTGTTCTAGTGGTACGGCTGCGACATATCCAGTTTTTTCGAAAACACAGGCGATCATTTGCTTGGAAGTGCCTTGTGCGCGAACAACTTTTGTTGGATTCGGCTCATCATGATGGGTGCATACAGTCGATTGCTGTTTGCTTTCCGGCTCATAAGCGTAAATCCACGATTCATCACCTGTCACTATGTTATAAACGGGTTTTGAAGCACCGCGATCGTATTTTTTGAGCTTTTCTTTCGACCAATCGACACAAGCCGTTTTTTTGAACGATTGACAAATTGTGTGGGATCCAACGCGAACAAATTTTTTTGACATTCAAATGTTTATGCAATATTGAATGTATGCTGGTCCCACTAATGTGTAAGGTTGACTCAATCTCACGATAGGTCACATGCAATATCACTTCGCGCACAGCATCAATGGTTTCCAGAACAACAACTGTTTTTGGACTACCTTCACGAAATTCGTCTTGGAGTGAAATACGACCTCGATTGAATTCACCATACCATCGATAAACAGTGGTCCTTGATGAAGTTTCATCGCTAAAAATTAAATTAAGCTCATCTATGCACTCTTGCTGACTTAATCCACGTCGAAAGTTGTAAAAAATAATCGCACGAAAATGTTCACGATTTAATTCCATTTTTTGGCCGAGATGAATCATTTAAGTTACTGTATACAACATATAGCGCTCGTATGTCAAAACGTTCTGAGTACGTATAACCTCAAAAATGTCAAACTTTACGATAGAGCTGTCAGTTGTCAGATTGCAACACTAGGGTTGTTCAATCCCGAAATATAAAAGGCAGCCCTCGTAAGAAGTTCAAGAATTAGCCAGAATGGCGCAAGTGTGACGACAATGTATGTTAGGAAGTTAGCAATTGTTAACGGATTGAAATGCACAAATCTTACATTTAGAAGTAGCTGAAAAAGTGAGAATGATGTAGTTATTCGAAAAAATCGTAAATATAACCTAGAACAGCTATTATGTGAACTTCTCTTTGTAAATGGTTGTCTTCGTTTTTTGTAATCTCTGCAAGTGATATGAATTTATAGTGTGTTAATTGTGATATAAATTAATAAGTGTGTGCCCCAGTTTTAACTTTTTATAAAACTCATTGATTTTATAGTTGTTATAAAACTTTTGGGAATAGTTAAACAATGGAAAAAATTTGTATATTTATAATATTTTGATAGTTGTTAACAAATAGATGTTGGTGAATTGATGTAAATCAAAATTATTTATTTTTACATTCTTGTGTTCGTATTACATATTTATTTTGAAAAGTGTCCTTTTACAAACTTGTTGTTTCTACTTCCTTGTTCACCCCTCTCTGGATAAAAGGTAATTAACATTTCTTTTCATTACTGAACAAACTGCTATAATTAAATTATCTCTTCTGTTATCATTATGGAACAAATTTCACTTGCATTTTAGTCTAGAATAGTTTGTTTTGCAAGAATTCTAACATTTTCACACAGTGGTTTTCCACATATTTTTTCTCGTCTAGTTGAACAAAAAGCTCCATTAGCTACTATTAAATGACTATTTTTGGAATCTTTATGCTGTAGTTGTATTTTAAATATTTTCAAAGGTAGGCCTGGAGAATGCCACTGGGAAAATATCTTCAGAAGTTTGTTGAAGTTCTCGAGTTGGTGGACAATGCCATAATCAGCTTAGTACGAGGGCTGCCTTTCATATTTCGGGATTGGACAACCCTAGTGTTGCAATCTGACAACTGACAGCTCTATCGTAAAGATTGACATTTTTGAGGTTATACGTACCCAGAACATTTTGACATACGAGCGCTATGTGTTGTTTACAGTAACTTAAAGGATTCATCTCGGCCAAAAAATGGAATTAAATCGTGAACATGTTCGTGCGATTATTTTTTACAACATTCGACGTGGATTAAGTCAGCAAGAGTGCATGGATGAACTTAATTTAATTTTTGGTGATGATACTCTATCAAAGACCATTGTTTATCGATGGTATGGTGAATTCAATCGAGTTCGTAGTTCACTCCAAGACGAATTTCGTGAAGGTCGTCCAAAAACAGTTGTTGTTACGGAAACCACTGATGCTGTGCGCGAACTGATATTGCAAGATCGTCATGTGACCTATCGTGAGATTGAGTCAACCTTACACATTAGTGGGACCAGTATACATTCAATATTGCATAAACATTTCAATGTCAAAAAATTGTCGTGTCGATTGGTCGAAAGAAAAGCTCCAAAAATACGATTGCGGTGCTTCAAAACACGTTTATGACATAGTGACAGATGATGAATAGTAGATTTACGCGTATGAGCCCGAAAGTAAACAGCAGTTGACTGCATGGGTGTTTCAAGATGAGCCGAATCCAACAAAAGTTGTTCGCGCACGAAGCACTTCCAAGCAAATGATCGCCTGTTTTTTTCGGAAAAACTGGACATGTCGCAACCGTACCACTAGAACAACGCAGAACAGTCAATTCTGAGTGGTACACAACCATTTGTTTGTCAGTTGTCTTCCAAGAAATGAGGAAAACCAATCGCCGAAGACGGATCACTCTTCACTACGACAATGCGAGCTCTCACACATCTGCTCAAACAACTGCATTTTTGACCACTCAAAACATCGATTTGATGAGTCATCCGTCGTATAGTCCTGACGTGTCACCAAATGATTTCTTTTTATTCCCGTACGTAAAAAACAAACTGAGAGGTCAACTTAAAAACAACAAACACTTGTTTAAATTTTCACTTTTTATTTCTTTAAATTTGACATATGTTTCGCCAAGTCTGGCTTCATCAGAAATTAGAAATTGGAAATACAATTGTATTTCCAATTTCTGATGATATAATATGATATAATAATAAACATGGATTTGTCTAATTCGACCTTCGTAACAAACACCCTGTCAGAGTATCATGAAAAATAATACCAAATTCTTGTTTATCGTCCTTGAAAACTATGCTGTACCAAATTTGAATTCAATATATGGAGCCGTTTTTCAAATATCACAAATTTTCAAAAACCAAGCACCACCTTTAGGACCCTGTATATCGTTTACTACAAACATTTTACTAAGGCATGTTTGTGTTAATCGGTATATTTTCTCCGGCTCTAACTGCAATTATCGTATTTTCCATTTCTTATCGGACACCCTGTATATTACTAAGAATGACACAAAGAAATATTAGCAGTGACAGGGAGGTAATGAGAGGGGATGTTTACTATTTGTAAGACGTCTTCCCTTCCCAAAAATTTAAATTTTCTAACCTAAGAGTTGAAAAATGTTATTTATAAAAAGTTTACAAAACCGTAATAAAATAAAATACTTAATGAATATAATGTTAAATAATAATAAAATCTATGCCAATATTTGTATTTCGACATCTGTAATTATTCGTTTGGAGCGTAAAAAATGAGTTTCGCACTTATTCAGCTGTCCGGACAAAAATAAAACGAAGTATATTAACGGAAAAGCCCGACGTTAGGTGAGAATCGGTGTCGGTAGAGTGTTCCGCGGCCTGTCTCTCCGATGAAAATATTCGCACCTCCGTTTCGATCAAACAGCAATGAGCATAGCGGAATTGGAGGTAGCAAAGCAAGCCACCGGTCGTGAAGTGTGCTAATGGCAGCAACACAACAACTATTAATCATGTCAAGTGTTGGTGCAACATGGCCGCTCAGTACACGGAACATCCATCCCAGATAAACACATTATGTATGGATCCGGTACACCGATAAACAATTCCACAGAGGTGGCCTTATCACGGTAGGCCCGCGTCGTTCGCCGCCTACCAGCAGGGGGCGCTGCTCGTTAGGTTTATTTATATACGTCCTACTTCACACGTGGAATTGATAAGTACAGTTTATTCCAGGAAATTACGAGAGATGATTGTCGATTTGTGTTTTGGGCAAAGGTGAAGTTGCTGATAGCTTCTTCCTGGAAGTCCGATCGGACTCGCCGAGGTACCGACCGGTGTGGTCATTGAGATAACAATAATGTGCGTCTGACTAATAAGCCGTAATCTATTTCAACGTAAACGATATGTTTGTTACCACATTATCAGTTATTATAGTTTTGTGTACCACAGATAAGTGCATTGTAATTAGTTTAATAATGTTTTCCTGATTTTGATGTTAATTTGATAACTTTTTGAAACGAAAGCTTCTTCACTATCTTGATCTTGCAATATCTTCAACTGTTTCGGAAATATTAGGTGTTTTTAGATTTATTACAAATATTAACATTAAAATAATTTGGTCAAGTGCGAGTTGGACTCGCATACTTAGGGTTCCGTACCACCTTCAAGATTGTAATATTCCAGTTTCAGACAAGCATTTTCTTATATTTACCCTTATATCTTTCAAAGGAAGCGTTTTAAATTTATAAAAAATATGCACTTTGATTTTCCACACATAGACTTTTTATTTTAGCTGCTGCAGGATTCGCTTGATTTTTATCAGAATACATATGTATTTAATTTTTTTATTTGGCCCCCAAAAATTAACATTAGAGTTTTATTTTGCTAATAAACTTTCAGAGAAGTCTTTTATAATCTATTGTTTGAGATTTGTGGCTCTGTAGATTGGAAGATAAAGGGCAAAATAGGTCAAGTTTTAAATCATAAGTTATTAAATTTGTTACTCAAAAATTAAAAGATACAAATAAAACATATTTTTTTTAAATTTAAATAGTGTAGTTTCTAAAGTGTGATTTAAGTCGATGTTTAATATTTTTGTTAATATCTTTTAAACAAATGATTTAAAAATATGATATATTTGTAATTCACATAATGAGCTTTTTATCTGATATATTAGATGATGCTTTTGAAAATTGAATCTTTATTTTCCATATAATTGTATAATTTGTCCCTAAAATTACTATGGGGGTTTTCTAATAATTTATTTTCCGTTTAATTCTATTATTTGGGGCCAACCCCACCCCATTACACTCGCATTGTTCGAGATCATTTAGATAGGACATTTCATCACAGATGGATTGGAAGAAGGGGTACTTATGAATGGCCTGCACGAAGTCCCGACCTTAATCCACTAGACTATTTTCTGTGGGTTTACTTAAAGTCTAAGGTTTATGTTGATAGACCAAATAATTTGCAAGAATTAGCTGCAAGAATAACTCAAGACATCCAGAGAATTACACCAAAAGTAATAGCTAATGTTACTAGAGAATTTAAAAACCTACTTGCTTATTGTCAAGAAGTAAACGGTGCTCAATATGAACATCTAATACATTGAGTTTAGTTAAGTTAAGTTTCAATGTTTTGAAAATCACTTAGATTTAGTTAATAATTATGATTATGTATTTCTTTAATGGATATTAGATTTTTCCTTTCCTTAATTACTTTTCTGTTAATATCTCGGAAAGTATTGAAGTAAACAATATCAAACTCAATATTTTTGTATTCGCAATAAAGTGTTTCACCAGAAACTAAAATACTATACATGATGGTTCATTGCAAATTTTAAAATCGACATTACTTCCGGTAAAACAGGAAGTTCAAAATTGTAAAAAAATTTGGAAATAAATAGGCAATCTACTGCAGTATCCACCTTTCAAATTTCATTTTGATATCTCTAATAATTCCAGAGATATTTGCTTGGTTCCACACATTTGCCCATCACTGTATATAGTACACATAACTGAATTTAATATTTTATGAAATGAATGAATGAAGTGAATTCCAACATCCATGAATTATAGGAAAATCTAGTTCACTGAGACTTCAAATCGGGAGTCGTACTGTGTGTAACGCCGTTTTCCTGGGATTCCTAGGATAGAAATCACATGAAAAAATCGTAGGTTCACTAATACCTGTCAAAGAAATTATGAACTGAAAAATCTCAAACAGTTATTATCATAATGTCTTTTTTTAGTAACCTTACGAATGTTTCGTGTGATTTCGATCTTGGGAATCACAGGGAAACGGCTTTACACACAATACGACTCCCGATTTGGAGTCTGAGTGACCTAGATTTTCCTGAAACTCCTGGATGTCAGAATTCATTTCATTCATTCATTCCATAAAATATTAAATTCAGTTATATGTACCATATAGGTACATAAATAATTATTATTCGACATTTCAATCACTTGGTTCTCGACTAGAAACAATTTTTTGTCTTGCGTTAAATGGATCGAAAAAATTCGAAAAGTTTTGCACATTATTCTTTGATGAATTCCTAAGCATGCCCGTTAAACCCAAAAATACTAATATTAACAACATTAATACAAAGTTTTAAGTGAGATTTTGCAGTTTCGTCTTGTATGTATTTCGTACATATTATATTAGTTTAATTTGGGACAGTTGTAAATAGATTTCGTGGAAACAATTTCTGTCTAAAGTTTATCAAGCAGAAAAATTCCGCAAATATTCTTACCACTTTTGTGTTGCTGGCTTATCGATTTGTGTTAAGATTGATTATTCACAAGTGTACTTAATCGACCGCAATGTTTTCAGGCAGACCGGCGCGGCGCCTGCAACTTATTCATTTTGGCTTCCAGTTCCAGGAAGGCAGTAAGCACAAAGTTCACCTGCACTTAAAATAATTCCACCACTCGTACGCTTCCTGTTATAAACAATAGATGTCATATGAATAATTAATTAATTTTGCGTGTCTCATAAAATTTGATAAATTTTATTTATAAATACATCGTTGATACAGTTTTTATTAGTCATCGTGATTTAAATAGTGTTACAAACAATTATCATCTTCAGATTGTAATGCAACACGTCTTAAAAATGAAATGAAATAATTATTCGAATCCCTTATAGATTTTTTGAAATCCCAACCATTAGTCTCTATACAGGGCTTTTAGTTCAAAACTAGCCACCCAAAATAACTTTTAAAATACCTTTACAAGGAAAATACCCAAAAACACGTTCATTTATATTTGTGTGGGGACGCATTTTACACGTATGGGTCACCCTACAGTTTCAACTCCTAAGCGGGGGTTAATATCACTAGAAGTCTAAATACCAAAGGGTATCATGTGTAGGTCTCTGTTTTGCCACACCATTTTTTATAATCAGATTATTTTTACAGAGTAATGCCACAGTAAACTTTCAAATTAAAATAATTATTATTTACATTGTACTTACATTATTAATATTGTATTAGCGCTAGAATTACCTGGTACTGAAATTAGATGTTCAAAATGCCCGCCATTGATTGTAAGACTTTAGCCACAAATAAACCAGAGAGAGTAAAAAAGCATCAAACAAAGTAGTACAACAAAGTAGTCTAGGACGTCAAATTTGGTCATGGCAGTTGTTTAGAATTGTTCCATTAAATCTAAGGAATCATATAAACATTATTTAAAGTTGGTTGGTGCGAAGAGTTTATAGCTGCTGGGTGCTGTGTATTTCCCACTCTGCGCTTCTATTTCTTTTTAATTCTTTCTTTATCTCTCAATCTCCATGATGCTATCGCTGCTGATCACAAAGACGGCGGTGGTGAGCCAAGCTGCTACTTTGCAGAACCAGTCGCAGTATGCGACTGCTCCGAAAAAGTAGCAGTGATAAATGTCTTCTCCTCTTTATATAGTTTGGAACATAAGTAGTGGCTTAGGCAAGGTGTTTGAAGTAAGGGTGAGGTAAAAGTATTGTGTATAAAAAATTTGTTATATAAGCATAAGCAGTTAAGATATTTGAATTATAAGACGTAGGACGGGGTATAATTATAGACATGGGTTACAAAAATTGTAGAAGCAGTTGCCTATACCAGGTGATTGAAATAAACGGTAGAGTAAATTTATAATCTTAAAATGTGGTTCAAAAATGTGAATTTGGTTACATAGAGTAGACCATGAACAGTTGCATAAATGGAATACTAGACACATGGGGCGAAGTCAAATCATTGGTATAAATATAATTTAAACGATGGAAAAATAGAGAGTCAATAGTGTAGAGATGATTTATACTTATACAGGGTGGTTTTAAAGATAGCAGGACTGTTGTAATATTGTGTCGAGTTGAATTATAGTTGTACAGAGTGATTCAGAAAATGATAGACCAATAAGTTATATAGGAGTGACCAGTACACAGAAGCAGACAGAGTGTAGATGCAATATCGAGTGAATTAGTTACGTTTATAGAAAGTGGTCCAAATAATAAAACAAATAAAATAAATACATTAAAAAAAACAAAAACCGACTTCAAAAGAAAATTGACTAAAAAGCATGAAATAATAATTTGCTACAATTAAATACTTTTTTATGAAGTGGGTGCCAAGCGAAAGTAAAAATATTTTGGGAAGTACATTAATGAGTTATACTTTTCATGCTTTTTAGTCAATTTTCTTTTGAAGTCGGATTTTGTTTTTTTAAATGTATTTATTTTACAATTTTTAGAGATGCAATGGCTTAAGTGGATGCAGTTTTCAAATATAATTAACTTCTTCCATATCGCCTAACATAAGGTATTTTATTTACTGTCATGTATTAGCTTGACCAACCTTGTTTACTCTTGAACAGAATAACTGGTTTCGTAGATATGTATATGTATTAAGAAAATTTTTTATACGATAAAGTCCTCTTTGATAACAAACCTTGTCTAAGTTGATAAAAAATTGACATGGAATGTTTACTGTTTACGTTTTAGACCCTGTAAAAAAACTGTTTGTGAAGAACAACTTTTTTATCTTAAAATCATTAATAAAAAGAAATCGTTTTATTTATGAATACACACTATATATACATATTAACTAATTTATTTTGATTAATTAATCTTATTTACAATTTACCCCAAGTTTCGAACAGTTAATACCAGTAACTTCATCAAAGTTTATAAGACCGGCGACTTCACCAAGGCATCAATATAAGAAATTAGGTAGAAAGCTTATCCCCATTCTCTAAGAAACGATACAAGCTATGTTATTTGAAAAATATTTCTGACCACTTTGAGATATTGCGGAACTAATCCAATCTCTTTTCAATTTGTCCCACGTTCCGAATAAATTTTTTCTAATTATACCGGCGCCTCCACCAAGGCATACAATATATGAGAATAGGTAAAATAGTTTTTCACCATTTTCTAAGAAACGGTACAAGCCATGTTAATAAAAAATATATGGGACCACTTCGCTATCCACCCAAATAGGATCCAGTAAAATGGTCGAAATTCCTCGAGCCGTTTCCGAGTTCTCGGTGAACAAACAAAAAAAAAGAAAACAAAATAGTTTTTCCCCATTGTCTAAGAAACGGTACAAGCAATGTTAATGAAAAAAATATGGGACCACTTCGCTATCCACCCAAACAGGATCCAGTAAAATGGTCGAAATTCCTTGAGCCGTTTCCGAGTACTCGGTGAACAAACAAAAAAAAGAAAAAAGTCGTTTTTCCCCATTTTCTAAGAAACGATAGCTCGAGCCGTTTCCAAGTACTCGGTTAACAAACAAACAAAAAAAGATGGTTTTCCCCATTTTCTAAGAAACGGTACAAGCTATGTTAATGAAAAAAATATCGGACCACTTCGCTATCCACCCAAACAGGATCCAGTAAAATGGTCGAAATTCCTCGAGCCGTTTCCGAGTATTCGGTGAACAAACAAAAAAAATGTTTTTCCCTATTTTCTAAGAAACGACACAAGCTATGTTAATGAAAAAAATGGGACCACTTCGCTATCCACCCAAACAGGATCCAGTAAAATGGTCGAAATTCCTCGAGCCGTTTCCGACAAATTGGCGAACAAACATAAAAAAATAAGAAAAAAAATTAGTTTTTCCTCATTTTCTAAGAAACGGTACAAGCTATGTCAATGAAAAAATATGGGACCCTTCGCTATCCACCCAAAGAGGATCCAGTAAAATGGTCGAAATTCCTCGAGCCGTTTCCGAGTACTCGGTGAACAAACAACAAAAAAAAAGAAAAAAACTAGTTTTTCCCAATTTTCTAAAAAACGGTACAAGCTATGTTAATGAAAAAAATATGGGACCTCTTCGCTATCCACCCAAACGGGATCCAGTAAAATGGTCGAAATTCCTCGAGCCGTTTCCGAGTACTCGGTGAACAAACAAAAAAAAGAAAAAAGTCGTTTTTCCCCATTTTCTAAGAAACGATAGCTCGAGCCGTTTCCAAGTACTCGGTTAACAAACAAACAAAAAAAGATGGTTTTCCCCATTTTCTAAGAAACGGTACAAGCTATGTTAATGAAAAAAATATGGGACCACTTCGCTATCCACACAAATAGGATCCAGTAAAATGGTGTAAATTCCTCGAGCCGTTTCCGAGTACTCGGTGAACAAACAAAAAAACAGAAAAAAAATTTCCCCCATTTTCTAAGAAATGGTACAAGCCATGTTAATGAACCACTTCGGTATCCACCCAAACAGGATCCAGTAAAATGGTCGAAATTCCTCGAGCCGTTTCCGAGTACTCGGTGAACAAACAAAAAAAAAACAAAAAAAAAAATAGTTTTTCCCCATTTTCTAAGAAACGGTACAAGCTATGTTAATGAAAAAAATATGGGACCACTTCGCTATCCACCCAAACAAAATCCAGTAAAATGGTCGAAATTCCTCGAGCCGTTTCCGAGTACTCGGTGAACAAACAAAAAAAACAAAAAAAAAAAAATAGTTTTTCCCCATTTTCTAAGAAACGATAGCTCGAGCCGTTTCCAAGTACTCGGTTAACAAACAAACAAAAAAAGATGGTTTTCCCCATTTTCTAAGAAACGGTACAAGCTATGTTAATGAAAAAAATATGGGACCAGTTCGCTATCCACCCAAACAGGATCTAGTAAAATGGTCGAAATTCCTAGAGCCGTTTCCGAGTACTCCGTGAAAAAATAAAAAAAAAAGAAAAAAAAAGTTTTTCCCCATTTTCTAAGAAACGGTACAAGCTATGTTAATGAAAAAAATATGGAACCACTTCGCTATCCACCCAAACAAAATCCAGTTAAATGGTCGAAATTCCTCGAGCCGTTTCCGAGTACTCAGTGAACAAACAAAAAAGAAAAAGAAAAAAAAAAGTTTTTCCCCATTTTCTAAGAAACGGTACAAGCTATGTTAATGAAAAAAATATGGGACTACTTCGCTATCCACCCAAATAGGATCCAGTAAAATGGTCGAAATTCCTCGAGTCGTTTCCGAGTACTCAGTGAACAAACAAAAAAAAAAAAAAAAAGTTTTTCCCCATTTTCTAAGAAACGGTACAAGCTATGTTAATGAAAAAAATATGGGACCACTTCGCTATCCACCCAAACAAAATCCAGTAAAATGGTCGAAATTCCTCGAGCCGTTTCCGAGTACTCAGTGAACAAACAAAAAAAAAAGAAAAAAAAAATAGTTTTTCCCCATTTTCTAAGAAACGGTACAAGCTATGTTAATGAAAAAAATATGGGACTACTTCGCTATCCACCCAAATAGGATCCAGTAAAATGGTCGAAAACCCTCGAGCCGTTTCCGAGTAATCGGTGATTAAACATAAAAAAAGAAAAAAAAACGTAGATACAGACGAATTGAGAAGTCGGTTAAAAAGTTAAAATATATTTGGAAAAAGAAATACAAATTAGAGAGGGAGAAAGAGAGAAAAAAGTAGATATGTCTAAAAATAGTGACTGATTGCTGACGGTTTCTAAACTGTTTTTATTTTAAGTCAGCTGAAGCCGGTTCTTTTTTAAACATAAATTATTACCTAACAACTCGGAAAGCGGACGAGAAAGTAATTCGGAAAAACGTAGGTAAAGTTGTCTTTTTGCACATGACGGTAACAAGCTATAAAGCAAACGAATTGGTAGCATATATTCCAACTAATAACTACGTTAATGAGCCCAGCAATCTAATAAATAGTCGTTAGAGCAGTTACGTTTAAATAATTAGAACTATGAGAAGTTAGGTAAACTTGAATAACTTTTAAGACCGTAGTTGTTGCTTAAATCATATTAATGATGATGGATGATAAACAGGAGAGTCCCCGAATATCCAGATTTGTTTAAATTTCCCAAAGTGGATCGCGGTGCATTAAATTAGTTCGTTATGAAACAGTGCTAATTTCGATGTGACAAATAAGTTCTTATACGGTAGTTTATATTCATTACCGTCTATGAAAAGTGCTCTTACCTTCAGAATGCGATTTATGGTCTTATTGGGAGTTTGTACGAAAGAAATTTATGAGTCTAATTCTCAATTAAGAAGCAAGAGTCAATGCTTTTAATTTTTATTGAAAGACTTGCTTGATCGATGGTGTATTTTGACACATATACACATAATGTTTGCTTTCGATTATTGTTATGTTATATCAATCTTGCGGTTAAACATACTGACTCTTTTTTTATCGTATAGAACATTCTGTTAGTATTTGCATTTGTTTTTTGTGCTCAAGGTCTTCCCTGTTGCTTAGTGTACAACGTTATTAATATAAGCTTTTAACTTTAAAGTAGTAAGTGGTATATAACTGAACAATTCAGTTATCTAATGATACTTGGGGAGTAGGCAGATTGTGACCCCGAGTTCGTCAATAATCTTTTTTTCTAAATCAACGACCATAACCCATTCAATAACATATTGTCTTATCACGTTTTCATCTTCTATCACGCTTGCGCGACTTGGGTAACCTGGGTTTTTCTGTAATGTATCCAAGGGCTAAAGAAGCAAAAGATACGCTGAGTTATTAGAATAGCATTAAACTCTGAATAAATCTTTGAATCAATTAAATACCATTGACAAAGAATTAATATTAAGTCTTTGAGACGTTTGAATTTTTTACAAATTTGTTTGTCATTTATCGAATTAACCATAAAAATAAACTACAAAATGGCACAAATATTCCTCAGAAAACGATGAGGATTATGTTTGGTAAGGATAATTGATGACATAATACTTATTTGTTATTTATAAGTATCCTTTTTTTGAGTAAATAAATGTATATCACATTAGATTTTGTTTCAATAGAGTGAGAAAATGGTGTTAGAAAATAAAGAACTATCACTTTTCGGTGGATTAGTGGATTGGTTGTGTAAAAGAATATATAGATATAAATGGAATCACCTGAAATATCCAGTTTTTAAGTAAACAGTATTAACATTGAATCAAAGAAAGCACTTAATCATTATCATGAAAACTTTCTATTATTCTCTCGCAGTGAGCGATTGGAATTCAACTCCGACATTTCAATTTTTAGCAACATCGATCAACTTCATTTTCTTTTAAATGGGTGAACACAGAATTGATAAATTCTCGGAAAAGAATACCTATTTCTTGCAGAATCTTGCGATTCGCTAGAAATAATGTTGAATTTTAAGCAATATATATTTCATAATGGTTAAATAATAAGAATTTAAAACGTAATGCCTATTTGTTTCCAATTTTTTTTTACAATTTTGAACTTCGTGTTTTACCGGAAGTAATGTCGATTTTGAAATTTTCAATGAAACACGCTGTATAGTATTTTAATTTCTGATGAAACATTTTATTGCTAATACAAAAATATCGGGTTTGATATTGTTTACTTCAATACCTACCGAGATATTAACAGAAAAGTAATTAAGGAAAGGAAAAATCTAATATCCATTAAAGAAATACATAATCATAATTATTAACTAAATCTAAGTGAATTTCAAAACATTGAAACTTAACTTAACTAAACTTAATGTATTAGATGTTCAAACTGAGCACCGTTTACTTTTTGACAATAAGCACGTCGGTTTTTAAATTCTCTAGTAACATTAGCTATTACGTCTGGTGTAATTCTCTGGATGTCTTGAGTTATTCTTGCGGCTAATCCTTGCAAATTATTTGGTCTATCAACATAAACCTTAGATTTTAAGTAAGCCCACAGAAAATAATCTAGTGGATTAAGGTCGGGAATTCGTGCAGGCCGTTTATAAGTACCCCTTCTTCCAATCCATCTGTGATGAAATGTCCTCTCTAAATGATCTCGAACAATGCGAGCGTAATGGGGTGGTGCTCCATCCTGCTGAAACCAGATATTATTTGGTAATTGTCCATTTACCTCCAACGCCGGAATAACTTGTGTCTCCAAGAGCTGTAAATACCTATCTCCGTTTAAGGTTTCTTGTAGGATGAAGGGACCCACGATTCTGTTGTTATAAATGCCGGCCCAAACGTTCAATTTTTGGGGATGTTGTGTATGAGCCTCTTGTACCCAATTAGGATTACTTTGCGACCAGTAGCGGCAGTTATGTCGATTAACGGTAGCATTTAAACAAAATGTAGCCTCGTCTGAAAACACCACATTTCTTATAAAATTATTGTCACGGGTACAAATATCCATCCTCGTTTCACAAAATTGCAAACGTCTGTCGAAATTGTCTTCGGAGAGTTCTTGAACGAGGCGAATTTTGTATGGATGATGTTTTTCTCGCTTTAATATCCTTCCTACTGAACGATGGCTAATTCCATGCATATTGGCGAGGTCGGTAGTGGATAAATGAGGATTTTCTTCCAAAGATATAGCAACATTTTGAGCTACACCTTCATTACTTGCACTTTTTAACCGTCCACTTTTTGGTAAATTGCTAACTGTTCCACTTGTGTCGTACCTTCGCAAAGTTTTCGTCACTACTGAACGGGATATTTGTGTATTCGGATGAACAATGTTAAAAAGGCCACAAACTTCTTGATGCGTCCTTTTCCTCTCCCCATATCCAATCATCATTAATATTTCTATTCTTTCTCTTTCACTTAATTCGGCCATTTTACGATCAAATTAAAACAATACAATCTTTTTACGTTCAAATAATAACTTATTTTGACAACTACTGTCACTTCTGCAATGAATTTCATGGACTACTAAACTTGATTCAGATTTAAATTGCGCCTGATTTAAACAAACGCACCTGTATTCGACTATGGAACAAGCAGTGCTGTTGGCTGTGACGGTATAATGCCACCGATTGGCCAATAGAAATACAAATCCTTACTGAGCGGTTTGTTTATTTCGGGTGTAAATGAAATCTGAACCGAGTTTAGCTACCATCGAATTTTTCCTTTCCTTAGTTAATTTTCTGTTAATATCTCGGTAGGTATTGAAGTAAACAATATCAAACCCGATATTTTTGTATTCACAATAAAATGTTTCATCAGAAACTAAAATACTATACAAGGTGTTTCATTGCAAATTTTAAAATCGACATTACTTCCAGTAAAACAGGAAGTTCAAAATTGAAAAAAAAAATTGAAACAAATAGGAAATCTACTGCAGTATCCATATTCTTAAAAATAACATTGCAAACTTTTTCAAGATAAGACAACATTTCATAAAAAGTGTAATAAACTGCATTGATGTTAATTCAATTCAATTTCAACATTTGATGAACTGAATCTATTTGTTTTCTTGTTTCCATAATTGAATTGAATGTTTTTGACACCGCTAATGTTTTATTTAAATGACTAAGGGCCAGTCTTAAAATGACATCATATCGAAAACTCCTAGAAATATGGAGATTCAAAAAGTATACGTTTTTTGTGTTGAAATTATGACAGTTTCATTATTTATCGTCCAAACGCAAATGGTAAGGGGTGTTAAAAAATAAACATGGATTTGCCTAATTCGACCTTCGTAACAAACACCCTGTAAGAGTATTATGGAAAATTATTACAAATTCTTGTTTATCGCCCTTGAAAACTACGCTGTACCAAATTTGAGCTCTATATATGGAGCCGTTTTTCAAATATCACAAATTTTCAAAAACCAAACACCACCTTTAGGACCCATTTTACTAAGGCATGTTTGTGTTAATTGGTATATTTTCTCCGCCTCTAACTGCAGTTATCGTATTGTCCATTAGTTATGGGACACCCTGTATATTGTAAAATTATATAAGAGAAATTTAATATTTAGTTAATACCCGTTTAGATATTGTGTTCTTATCTGGGTTACGATAACTATAGAGCGAAAAATCATTTATTAACTTTTTATCGTTTCCTCTTTTTAAATTGTTAGAATTCAAAATTTCTTATTTTTGTTGTAGTGAAATACATTTTAACTTTTGTTGTGGTAAATTATTTCAATAAAGCATGTATTCAGTTCTTAAAATTTCAATGTATGTAGTAATTTTTAAATACTGAATCACATTGATTCCGTTCTATTGGAATACAATGATCTTTGATATTTATTTAAAGGTGTCAACGCGAGCGAAGCCGCGGGTAATAGCTAGTATTATCATATTTAAAATAATATTTATTTCGTATACAAACACTGTTAAGAAAATATAAATAAAAGATATAATAGGAAACAACGTACCTCCGGAATTCAGTGTAAAATTGAATGGAAACTCATAGACATTTTAGCCATTCGGAAAACTTGACAATAAAAATAAATTAGAGAAAACGATCAGCGGTAGGCGGTAACAAGGGAAAGAACCGTGAAACGAAGATAAATTACCTTTTGAAAAGATGAGTTTTTAGAGTTCATCGACGTGAAGTTAGTATGAATTTGTAAATATATCAAAGTCTGGAAGGCTCTAGCCCACTTTTCATTATCCCCTTCTACACGGGTGGAGAAGGTGGCGTCCCTGCGTCGCAGACGTCACTAATGCGGACAGTAAACAGTATACTAGTCAAAAAGTGAAATATTTCTAAGCGTGTTTAGAAAAACGCGCTTGTGAAAATGTCGGAACAGAATAGCTCTTCGACTCGTCAATATGATTTAACTTGAGGTATTTTCGGAATTTGTTTGTTTAGCAGTTACGTTTGTGATCCATAAAAGGACAGATAATACGTTTGTTATACAGGGTGTTTTCAATGTTGAACCATTCATTGTAATACCTTTTATAACACATTTATTTGAACGGATTGTACAACTCGTATAAAACAGGCGAGTCACGAACAAAACGTTTATATAAAAATTTCAATAATTTATGTTTAAAACAAAACCAACTTATATATGTGTGTGTGTGTGTTCAGTGGTTTCCGGGAATTCAACCGCCTAGTTGATAACTGATCCCTGCCGGGATCGATGGTAAAAGGACGACGTTTCGGCAGAGTCACATCTGCCCTCTTCAGGTCGGTTCGCATAATTCTCGTAGCCTTCTGCTTTCGCTTCTAGTTACTCGAATATTAAGATTTTCAGGAGCGCGCGCGCTGTTGTATAGTCACGGCTCGGCGCCTATCGGTTGGCACCGTGAAAGGCTGCGTGTGATTGGCCCTTGGCGCTCAGAGGCCACGCCTACCGCTTGCTGATTGGTTATTTCCGATTGAGTTGTTATAGGACGGGTCAGGCCGGTACTATGTTTAATAGTATCTTCCAACATTTCGATAAGTTCTGGATTTCATTGCCTGCGTTTAAACTGTGAGGCCTCTTCGCTATTTCAATTGCCTCTCTTACGAGTCTTGATTTCGGGTGTTCTATATTTGCCAGTACTCTAGTGTTCTCAAAATCTATTCGTTGTGACGTCGTGGTGGCGTGCTCCGCAATGGATGTTGTTTTTTCCTGCTTTCTTATGGCGTTCTGGTGTTCATCACGTCTAGCTTGAATTCTTCTGTTAGTTTGCCCCACATAGGTTTTATGAGAGTCTGCACTATGGAGGTTGAAGCCAACAATCAACTGCTATTCCTTGACTTTCGCATAAATAGGAAGGAAAATGGGACCCTTGGCCATACAGTATATAGGAAAACCTTCATGCTGATTCTCATCACCACCCAGCCCAACTACAAGCCGTCGCCAAGACTTTAGTAACCAGATCACAAAGACTAACTGACCAAGATAACATCAAACAGGAAATGGACAGTTTAAAAACAGCTCTGAGACAAAACGGATTTACAGACCGAAATATACAAAAAGCCCTAAAGTCAAAACCGAGACAAACAGACAAGGAGTATGAGTCACCAATAACCAAGGCTTATTTACTGTATGTCAAGGGTACCACGGACAGTATTGCAAAAATTCTACGGAGACACAATATCGATACTATTTTCAATACAGACGGAAAGATAAGCACTGTGTTTAAGACTCCGAAGACGAGGATCCCTTTGGAACAACAGGGAGTGTATGAGACTCCATCAGGTGTTTTGGTTTTTTTGCAAAATTATCGATGACTCTCTACGAATTCCTTCTGCAGAACATATAGTACATCCATTGACACATGCCGTGAAAGCCTACGTACGTTGATAGAAATTATTTAATTCGTATGTGTTGGGATTCACAAAAACCTGTTTACTTGTAAAGGCTGTTTTTTTAGAGGTATAGAACTTTAAGTTGGCAACACTCTTTTAACCGGCGGCGGCAGCTGTCAAGTGATTTATGTTTAGTTTGGTTTGACATTTCATCATGAATAGATTGAATAGAATGTTATTTGGAAAATTATGGTTCTGTTCGAAATACGTATCGTGTCCATTTTACGGTCAACATAATCGTCGATCAGAGCAATTAATTCGATTAACTATGCAACGTTTTCGCACCACGTTTAGTCTAAATGATAATATGCATCCACAGACATGTCGTACAGTGCGTACAGGAATTGGATATGTGTCCATCCACTTTATGGAAGATTTTGCGGAAAGATCTTGGTTCGCGTGCTTACAAAATTCAACCCGTGCAATAATTGAAGCCACACGATCACCTAGCAGGGCGTACATTCGGTGAATGGGCCCAAAACAAGATTGCCGTTGATCCCGATTTTCATAAGCGACTTTTTTTTTAGCGATGAAGCTCACTTTTGGTTGAATGGATACGTCAATAAACAAAACTGCCGTATTTGGAGTGATGATAATCCTCAAGTTCATGTAGAGACACCGTTACATCCAGAAAAACTGACTGTTTGGTGTGCTTTATGGACTGGTGGAATAATTGTTACGTCCTTCTTTAAAAACGATGCTGGCCAGAACGTTACAGTCAATGGTGATCGCTATAGAGCTATGATTACTAACTTGTTTGTTCATCAATTGAACAATCATGATGAACACGAACTGTGGTTTCAACAAGACGGGGCAACATGTCACACAGCTCGTGCCACAAATGAATTATTGAAATAAACCTTTGGTAATTGCATAGTTTCACGTTTCAGACCCGTGAATTGGCCTCTAAGATCGTGTGATTTAACGCCGCTTGACTATCTTCAGTGGAGATACGTGAAGTCGCTAGTCTACGCCGATAAACCCGAAACGATTGACCACTAAAGGACAACATTCTCCGCTTTATTGCCGATATACGGCCACAAATGTTGGAAAAAGTTATCGCAAATTTGACCTCCAGGTTAGAGTACGTCCGAACCAGCCGTGGCGGTCATATTCAAATTGAAATGCCAGAAGATTATCTTTCGAATAAAGTAAATTTCATGTCAATTTAAAAAATATATCCTTGTTTTATTTCATTTCAAAGTTCTATACCTCTAAAAAAAAGACCGTTTATGAATTAAAACTTGTAAATCTTTATTCTAATTCGACATTCACGGTGATGACTAGTGTAACAATAGGTGTAACCTGAAATATTTTTCTGGGGGAGAAATTCTTTTCCCCTTTCTTAATAACAAGTCGCTCGCTCTCTGGCAGTCGAGACAGACGAATGGGGAAAACGATTACTTACAATGAAAGGTGGGTTTAAGACAATCGTTGTTTACTGAAAACGAGATGAGGAGCTCGAGATAAATATTTCACGTGAACTCTGACTGGAAACAGAATTTCAATGAGTTGTGCAGTCACAAATCTTGTGAAATGCCTCCAGTCTTACGCTTCATAAAATACACACGTCTCACAAATCATATTTCACCGGTAGGAGAGGCAATAAACGTATATACATACTTTTAAATCTTTTATGAATCATTTAAAGTGTTATGACTTCGTCAACATGTAAATATGAATTCAAGATTTATCAAAGTTAGAGTTATATCGGGAAAACTTTTCGTAGAATATGAAATGGACTTTGAAATACACATTTCGTGTTCTCGATAAAGTTAGATCTTCCAACGATGTTGAACAAGTATCAGTCATCCGTATAATTATTACTAAAGGCATGTGAAATAACTATTGTGAAACTTTGCTTGCCACTTTTTCCACTGTCAGAGAAATATACTCACTGACAAAGAAATCGCAACACCCAGAAAGACATGTTTAAATTTAATATTGTTTTGGTAAAACATAGACGCTATATGTTATAAGTATCTATTTATAAATAGGCAAAGACAAAACTATTAGGTACCATTTTCTCCTCTGTTTCTCAACCGATTTTCTTCATTTTGTTTTGTTTAGTAGCTACTGACTACCTTCAGTGCAGAATGCTAATCTTAGTTTATAATATTGGTTCATTCATTAAATAAAATATAATAAAAATTCATTATTTACGTCCATAATGTCAATGCTAAACAACTGAATGTGCCGCCGCCGCCAGACTCAAAACATTGAGTAATTATATATAGAGAGACCAATGCTGTTATATACTTAGAGCATGTACTTCTGGAAGTGGCATGCAAGCGTTGTTATTGTTTAGTGGTAAAGTAATCGTTTTATATTATAATTATACAGGGCGATTCTAGATATGTTATAAATAATTTTTTTCGTGGGTGGCACATAAGCAGTTGCATATATAGGGTGTTTAAAATATAGAGTAGAGTGCAATTATAACTAATAAAATAATTATATAGGGAAGCCCATTAGCGGTTGAATGTACAGGGTTCTTGGAATAGAAGGTGCAGTAGAATTACAGTTATATAGGATAATGCAAAAAATATTATACATAGATTCATATACAGGGGGGCGGAAATGGGAATGCAATATTTCGTAAACCATAAGCAGTTGTATATATAGGGAAGATGAAATATAGGGTGAGAGGAACTATAGATATACAGGATGATGATAAAAAATGTTAGAAAAGGAAATGATTTAAAGAGTAGCCCACGAAGAGTTCCATATGTATGATGATTGAAATAAAGGTCGGAGTAGAATTATAGTTACAGAAGATAATTAAAAATTTCATAAACAAAAAGAGCAAATATGGTGGCTCATAGGCAGTGGCATATACAGAATGGTTTACCCGGTGGTCCAAAAATGTAAAAAATATTATGCGTGGTCCATGAGCAGTTGCATATACAGGGTGGTGGAAATATATAATGAGATGGAATTATTACAATGAGGATTTTAATAAATGTTAGAGAATTGAGTGCAATTATAGCTATACAGTTAGAAAAAATAAATATGTAGGGTAGCCCATTAGCGGTTGAATTGTTGTCATATTAAATTAAGAATTACGAATTTGAACACAAATAAACTCCTATGAATTATATCTGAAAAAAACTTGAATTTTGTTGCCTCTGTCACATCACAGCAATTTTCTTCTAAACTACTAGACGGAAGAGGTTGAAATTTGGCATCAATCTATAGTTTAGTGACCCGATCAGGAGTACATATCGTAAAAGAAGAAATTTTGATTTTATGGGTACTTCTGGGGGGAAAAACTAAAAATAATCGACCGTTACCGCCCCCCCCCGCCGATCTCAGAAACTACTGAGCCTAAAATTTTGAATAAAAATAGGAAATACAGAACGTTGCCCGAACTTTAGAGGAAAAATAAGGAGAAACCATTAATATTAATTTTGGGGGTCAAATTATATAATTAAATGAAAATAATACATGAAATGAAAGGTCCCATTCTGAGGAAGACAAATATTTTTTTTATATTTAAAAAAATATATAGTTAAAAAGATATTAACGAAAATATATCAAAATTTACTCATTCCCCCTTGTCTCTGAAACTATAAATCGTAAAGTAGTAAAAAAATTAAAGGTATAGTGCCTGAAGTTTAATGGAAAAATAAGGAGAAACCTATAATTTTAATTTTGGGAGCAAATTAAAATTGTTACTAACGCATCATGTTATATATCAAATGAAAGGGCTCATTATGGCGAAAACAAATATATTTTTTTCATATTTTTAAAATAAATTCCCACTTTATTCCCCAAACTATAAGACCTAATTTTTTGTTTACAGGAAAAATACGAAGAAATTCCTAATATTAATATTGGGGGCCAAATTATAGAATTAAACGGAAAATGAAAAATATTTTTTTGATGCATCATGCAATACATCTAATGAAAGGGCTCATTATAAGGAATACAAATATATATTTTTCATATTTTTAAAATTAATTGTTTACAAGATATTAACATGAAGATATAAAAAATTCTCATTTCTCGATTTATTTCCGAAAACCCTAAAACTTTGAAAATAAATATGGGTACTGGGGCTCACTTGAAATTTATAACAAAAATTCCAATAGTAATTCCAGGGACAAATAATACCATTAAATGGAAAAAAAATACTTTTCAAACGCACCATGTCAGAAAAAAGGCTGATTATGTGAATTGCAAATATCTCATATTTTTAAATCATTTGTTTAAAAGATATTAACAAAAATATTAAACATCGACTTAATTTTTAAATAATTTGAAGAACGGATTTAATAATTTATTATTTATTTTGCCCTTTATCTTCCAGTCTACAGATCCTCAAAATCCAGACAGTGGATTATAAAAGGCTTCCCTGAAAGTTAATTAGTAAAATAAAACTCTGATGTAAATTTTTGGGGGCCAAATTAGAAAATTAAATACATATGTATTCTTGTAAAAATCAAGGGAATCCTGAAGCAGATAAAATAAAAAGTTTATGTGTGGAAAATGAAAGTGTATATTCTTTATAAATTTAAAACGCTTCCTATAAAATATATTAGGGTAAATATAAGAAAATGCATTCATTCTCAGCTTGCCTGAAACTGGAATATTAGAATCTTGAAGGTGATTCGGAACCCTTAGTATGCGAGTCCAACTCGCACTTGACCAAATTATTTTTTATTATGAACAGTTTATATTATATCAGTCGAAAGTCGAACAATCAGTCATGATTAATTACCTGGAAACAAAAATGTAATAAAATTTAAGTTATTAACAAAATAATTCAATTCAGAGTAAAAAGTGTGGGGTGCTTGAAATATTGAACTTTAGAATTGTGCACCCGGTATATTAATCTAATATCTGTTTTCGATTGAAATTCCCCAGATTCCAAAAAATACTGTATACGTATCTCACAATCATGATGATGAAATGAAACTAATTACTTTGTTTTCTATCACTTACACATTTATTCACTAAACATGTGACTAGTTTCGATGCCTAGCGCATCATTTTCAAACATATATAAACAATGAAAAAACCCATCTAACAAACCTTAAATACAAAACTAATGACCAAATACACCGACATGATGGTTAGCCGGTCGTGGTCAAGAACATAATGAATATAAAACTAAACGGATATAAAGGTATTGTACAACTACCTGATATTCTAAGATTATCACCGGGAATACCCGTCCTAACGTAGTAATTCGAACAGGGGTGTTTTTATAAAGTTAAGCTGATCATTAAGTAGCACATCTGGGAATTTATTGTGAGAGAGGTAAATTTGAAATTGTTCTAAGAAAGATGTTTTAAAATAATTATTACTGAAATGCAAAATTTTTGTGTTTTCTATTGTGGGCAACGTGTGCCTTGTTTGAATTACATGGTTAAAAAAGGTTGAATCAGTTTATGTAGTCTAAAAGATCTATAGTGTTCTAGGTACCTGTTAGCAAAATTTCTGGTTGTCATTCCCACATAGAAGCTATTACAGTCCGAATATATCAGTTTATAAACTCCTGACTTGTTGTAAATACTAACTTTGTCCTTGGCGTTAAATAATAAATTTGATAACTTGAATTGTGATTTGAAGCTAACTATGATATCCTGATATGATTGAATTCTAGCGATTTTGTTACTCACGTTTCCAAAGTAAGTTAATGAAATGTACTTTGTAGGATCTGTATTTTTGACAAAGGGATAGAGGCTTCGATATGCTAGTTGAAGCTCTTTTCGGAAGATTAGTTTCATAATTAAATTAGGATTGATGTCGTTATTTTTGGCTATTATAATTCTTGTTTTAAATCACTTTTTGATAATGGGATAGAAAAGGCTCTATGAATCATATTTTTGTGATGATTCATAGAGCCTTTTCTATCCCAATATCAAAAAGTGATTTAAAACAAGAATTAGATACTATTATTATAATAGACAAATTATAAAACTAATCTCCCGAAAAGAGCTTCAACTAGCATATCGAAGCATCTATCCCTTTGTCAAAAATACAGATCCTACAAAGTACATTGCATTAACTTATTTTGGAAACGTGAGTAACAAAATCGCTAGAATTCTATCATCCGAGGATATCATAGTTAGCTTCAAATCACAATTCAAGTTATCAAATTTATTATTTAACGCCAAGGACAAAGTTAGTATTTACAACAGGTCAGGAGTTAATAAACTGATATGTTCGGACTGTAATAGCTTCTATGTGGGAATGACAACCAGAAATTTTGTTAACAGGTACCTAGAACACTATAGATCTTTTAGACTACATAAAACTGATTCAACCTTTTCTAACCATGTAATTCAAACAGGGCACACTTTTCCCACAATAGAAAACACAAAAATTTTGCATTTCCGTAATAATTATTTTAAAACATCTTTCTTAGAACAAATTCAAATTTACCTCTCTCACAATAAATTCCCAGATTTGCTACTTAATGATCAGCTTAACTTTATAAAAACATCCCTGTTCGAATTACTACGTTAGGACGGGTATTCCCGGTGATAATCTTAGAATATCAGGTAGTTGTATAATACTTTATATCCGTTTAGTTTTATATTCATTATGTTCTTGACCAAGACCGGCTAACCATCATGTCGGTGTATTTGGTCATTAGTTTTGTATTTAAGGTTTGTTAGATGGGTTTTTTCATTGTTTATATATGTTTGAAAATGATGCGCTCGGCATCGAAACTAGTCACATGTTTAGTGAATAAATGTGTTAGTGGTAGAAAACAAAGTTATTCGTTTAATTTCATCATCATGACTGACTATCACAAAGTAACGGCTTCCACAATAGATTTTTTTATCTTACAATCAATACCAAAGTATATAAATGCGAGTTGAGAACAAGAAATCACCGAGCATCCATAAACTTTACCGGGTAGTTGCGTCGGTGTATATTTCCAGCATGGTAAATAGCACACCACTGCATGTGACGCTGCACATGCACATCATACATGCCCTCGATACATTTGATGGGGCGGCTATGTGTGTGCAAATTGTCAGACGGCGTGTGTCTATTGTTACATTCACGACAATCTGATGCATGATACATACGGGGACACCAGTGGAGCTTAGTTCGATAAACTAAAAGCCTTGCTACGACGTTTTAAATGATCCGTGTCGATGCTAAATTACTATTTTTATTGAACCTCACGTGTCTTGCATACAAATGCGCTCACCCTACGGAAGGAATTTTTCAAATACGTTTCACTGGTCGCAGTATACATGTAGACAAAAAGAAACATTTATGGATCAAAGATCACGTTGAAATAGTTCCAAGGGATCTTCCAGATTAATGCAATTAATGTGAGTTCGTCATGACAAAGGCAACTGAATTAATTATTACGAAGATTTATCATTCATTCGGTCCCCCGAAAAGAAAATATCTGTGATTTTTGATTTCATCAACAAATTTTAGAAAATTAGAAGAATTAAATAAGAACGTTCCTAATAAAATGCCGAAATGAGGGAATAATTCCAAAGGGGTTGTTACCAAAAATGTCATTTAAAGACAGAGGTAGTATTAGAATTCAATTGAAAACAGGTAATGCTTTAGTTAGAAATAGAATTCAACCCCATCGAAAATTATATTAGATAACGAATTCAAAGAAACACATTCTTTTTACTAAATATAATTAAACCTTACGAAAACAATCCTAACAATTTAAAAAACACGAATGATTTTTTAACAAAATTAAAAAACATTGTTATCAACAGAAATGATATATCTACTAGTAAGTTTCGACATAGTCAGTGTACCTGTTGATAAATCATTACAAATTATAAAAAATATATTACAAGATAATAACTTACACAACAAAACAAAATTAAGCATTGACACAATAATGGAACTAGTCGAACTCTGCTTAAAAACAACATATTTTCAATTTGAAGGAGATTTCTATAAACAAGAGTTTCGTATGGCCATGGGTTCTTCCTTGTCACCTATAATCAGTAATATATTTATGACATATATATTTCATTGGCAATTATAAAAACAAACCAAAAGTGTGGTGGAGATACGTTGATGACATTTTTGTGGTTTGGGAGTATGGTGCTGAAGAACTGCACTCCTTCCTAGATTACATTAATAGTCAAGAATCCATAATAAAATTTACAATGGAAATCGAAAATTTACATAAACTTGCTTATCTTGATTGAATGTAAAAAGGTGTTGTAAAGTGCTTATATGATAGAGCAAAACACATATCATCATTCATCATCCATCGAAATATTTAACGATGAGGTCAACATTATCAAAGAACATCTACTCCAAAATGAATATCCCCAAGACTTTATAAATAAAACTGTAAACCAACTCGAAAGAAAATCGCAACAACAAACCAACACAAATAACCAACAGACCACTAATACCAACCAAACACAAACAGAAAACAAAATTATGAATATATTTCCATACGTCCCAGGTGTATCCGAAAAATTAAGCTGTTAGGAACGATATTAAAACAGTTTTCAAAACAAATAATACATTTCGCTCAATCCTCACACATACCAAACCATTTAACGCAACTCAGCATTCCAAAAATTGTGTGTACAGTGTTGTGTGTGACCGTGGCCATAGATAGTTATACCGGTGAAACTTCAAGACCTTTAGAAGTAAGGAAAAAAGAACACTAATATAACATTTCGAGAAGACATGTGGACAAGTCAAATTTGGCCAACCATGTGTTAACTTGCACCGGAAGCCATATGATAGATTGGGATAAAACAAAGATCTTGTTGAAAGAGAAAAATTTAAAAAAGAGAAAACTTAGAGCCAGCTATATGATGATAAACAATACGGAAATCGGGGCTCCTTCAATCGACCTTCATTTCAGCTGGAGAGATCTATTCCTAGAAGAGCAAAAGAATGGTACCCTCAGTATCAAGTGATCAGCAAATGACATATTGTCACTGTCCAAATTTTTTGACAAACAACATAATCCATATCAGTGCGAATTTTTTTTGAAAATACCAAGAAAGACTCAACAAAACGATTGACAACGACTCCAGAGTCGGAGTTGAAACGTCTCCAAACAGATAACTATAAGACTATACCATACTATACACTATTTATATACAGGAATACTGGTTGATCATCTTAAGACATCTCTTTCTCACAGAATAACTGTGAGGAAGAATTTCTGTACGGACAGCCAGTAATCCAGGCAATTTTACGAAATTGCCTTACTACACTTTGTTCTCCAAATACAATTTTAAATACTTATTTGTTGAGGAAAACCCCAATGAACAGACAAAATAGTACAAGACCTCTTTAACAATCTTTTCGAAATTACTTATGTTTAATATACAAATGCGCCCGACCCTCCTGAAGAAATATTTATAACATGTGGTGAAAATGTTTCTTGCTAAGAATGTTAAAAACAATTGTGCTATTTATTAGCATATAGGAGAACTGACTCACATATACAACACGATTTTTAATTTTTGAAGTGCAAACTTCTTAATTGAATATACTAGCCGTTACCAGCAATTTCACCTGCGTATGTAGAATTCTTTGAAAAAAGAAATAGCTTATGAAACATAATGGCTATCCAATATAACATTTTTTTATAACTTTGCTGACCCACCTAACATAACTATAAATCTACTAATCCCGAATACATTTTACCCAAACTGCGAGTGCTTATGGGCCACATTATATAGCAATTATTGGAACCACAGTGTATAACTGTAACTCTGCTTCACCCTATAGTGCAACCATCCTGTATATGCTGCTATGTATTTGTCACCCAATATAACATTTTTTAATTACGTAACTATAGTTCTACTCCACCCTATACGATATGCAAAAATTATTTCTGATAATTTTTGAGCCAGTTCGTAAACTATAATGTTAACCGGCCTTAATACGCAACTTATATGTCATCCAATATAAAAATTTTTGTACCACTCTGTATAACTAAATTCACCAACCCCCAACATACTACATCCCAACCGTAACGGTTCATGGCCACCCTATATAACAATTTTATTCAATATTTTTAAGAACTGCTTTCTGTAGCTATAACACTACTTCCATCTATATTTAAACTATCTTGTATATACTGCTGCCAATGTCACCCATTATAACTTATTTGTCTATCAGTTTTAAAACCATCCTGTGTAACCATAATTTGGTTCTACAAAATATTTCAACGACGCTGTATATGAATCTGCATTGTCGTGGTGAAGAGTGATCCGTCTTCGGCGGTTGGTTTTCCTCATTTCTTGGAAGACAACTGGCAAACAAATGGTTGTGTACCACTCAGAATTGATTGTTCTGCGTTGTTCTAGTCGTACGGTTGCGACATGTCCAGTTTTTCCGAAAAAAACAGGCGATTATTTGCTTGAAAGTGCTTCGTGCGCGAACAACTTTTGTTGGATTCGGCTCAGCTTGAAACACCCATACAGTCGACTGCTGTTTACTTTCGGGCTCATACGCGTAAATCCACGAGTCATCACCTGTCACTATGTCAAAAACGTCTTTTGAAGCACATCGATCGTATTTTTTGAGCTTTTCTTTCGCCCAATCAACACGAGCCTTTTTTTGAACGATTGACAAATTGTGTGGGATCCAACGCGAACAAATTTTTTTGACATTCAAATGTTTATGCAATATTGAATGTATGCTGGTCCCACTAATGTGTAAGGTTGACTCAATCCCAAGATATGTCACATGACGATCTTGCAATTCAGTTCACGCACAGCATCAATGGTTTCCGGAAAAACAACTGTTTTCGGATGACCTTCACGAAATTCGTCTTGTAGTGAACTACGACCTCGATTGAATTCACCATAGGATCGATAAACAGTGGTCCTTGATGGAGTTTCATCGCCAAAAATTAAATCAAGTTCATCATGTACTCTTGCTGATTGTTTAATCCACGTCGAAAGTTGTAAAAAATAATCGCACGAAAATGTTCACGATTTAATGCCATTTTTTGGCCGAGAAGAATCCTTTAAGTTACTGTAAACAACACATAGTGCTCTATGTCAAAACGTTCTGAGTACGTATAACCTCAAAAATATCAAACTTTACGATAGAGCTGTCAGTTGTCAGATTGCAACACTAGGGTTGTCCAATCCCGAAATGTAAAAGGCAACCCTCGTATGTGTCTGATTCACTTTATATTTCAACTATCTTATCTATGCAACTGCTCATGGACTACGCCAAATAACCATTTCGAGATATTTTTAACCATCCTGGAAAATATAATTTGTATCCACCTTATATGCAAAATTTGTAATTACACTGTATAAGTATAATTTTACTTTGCCCCCAAGTTTCAGATACTTCATATATGCAACAGCTTATGTTCTATCCTACAAACAATTTGTATCCAACTTGTTTAACTATAATTCTATTATAATTTCAACCACCCAGTGCACTACTTATCGACCACTCAGTTTAACATTTTTTGTATGTAGTATATAAAACAGCTTGTAGATCATCACAATCCTTTATAATATTTTTGAAACCCTCCTGTATAGCTGTAAGTATACTCTGCTACATATTTCAACCATCCTATATGCTACTTTTGAACTTGGGAACTACTTGTGGATTTTGTTTTGTTTAGTAGCTACTGACAACCTTCAGTGCAGATTGCATTCATTCATTAAACAAAATAATAAAAAAATGAGCTCTTCATTAATACATTTCTAGCCTTGAGTTCCCAATAAAAACTGCCAAAAGTATTCTCATCTTCCGAGTCCTTCTAGCCAATTCTTCGGTCCTACACTTCTTCTTCTTTTCCATCCAGAAAGATCGTTGGTCCACCTATCTTCAGTATAGCCCTGCAGTCCTTCTCACAGATCTTAACTTAGAGCTTGTAATATATGAAGGTTGCTTGCAATGCATAAATATCGTAGTACGACTAAAAAGAAAGAGTGCAATAGAGAGGGCAAGAGGCTATTTCACTCACTATTGGGAGCTGCTTCCAATGAGTATGTTGTTCATTGCCTTCTTCTACCTACCAAGTGAAATTTCCTGTTACTGTCTCTATTGCCCTGCATTGCAGGCTAACTCTAGAAAGTATATGCTCTAAAGATCTTAAGCTCTCTTACTTTGTTTCCTCTCAAGCCCTTAAGCTCTCCGTTTCCACAGCTCTTCAAGTACCTATGCAATCTTTCAATTCTTCAGGGTCTACACCATAAAGAATTGGTTGAATATAACTGCATATGATGATGACGATTACGTTTATGTATATATATATGTCTTTCTGCAAAGAATAAACTCACTGTCAAGTTTCCTTTGAATCAATAATGAAAACTCGTCTATTAGAAAATAGCTTTGTTTATTTACCTATGTAACCTCATGTGACCTGTAATAAACGGTCCTCATTGCAGACTGATAATCGCGATTTGATCCAATGCATTAGTTAATGCGGTGGTAAACGGTCCCGAAGCGAGCATGAGAAATTCCGGCCAACATTATCCCTAGGGGCAAAGTTGGTCGTCGAAATCTATTCTATACACGGCACACTAAATTGTTCAAACAGTCGAGATTGTTCGTTACATTTTTCAGTGTAAACCGAAATAAGCTACTCAGTACTTTAGAGTAGTTAGAGCAGAGCGTTAGAGGTGAATTGAATTAATCCTAAATCCTTCGGATATGGGGTGAGTCAAAAAATAAGGCAGATACATTTGATATTTTTCTTTTATCTGTTGAAAACGTCCTAAGTACATAAGTATTTAATGGTTTTAACATCAGTGACAAGCCTAAAACCATAATCTTGAATCTGTTAATTGAAAAGAAAATATTGGAAATTTCTGTCAGCAAATTAAGCTGTTTTCATATTTTGTTTTATGGTTTAGCCTATGTAACATTATTCTTTCTATTTCCATATTCTAAGTTGTTATTTTTTGCCAAGTGGTGTCTGCTATATTGCTGTTATCATAGTCATGTAATATATAAGGTATTCATTCTTTTTTTCTTTTTTTTTGTATGTATGTTACCTGATTTCTTCTCCTGTGGTGAACCGTTTTGTATGAATATGGTCTTGTTTAATAGAGTATATATCCGGATTGGTGAAAATTCAAATTTTGGAAAGGAATTCTATTGGTAAAGTGATGAAATTTGTGAATGAACACATACGTGCATGGAAATCGACCAATATTCCTAACATACCGATCGATTTTTCGAAAACTCCTTATGGATGTATATAGTTTTTTAACGTTTAATCTATTAAGGAAGATCCCTAGGTGATCTCATATATTTTCTGCGACGTGAAACTTGCAGTTTTGCAGAAAATCGCTGAAAATTCCAAAATTCTTATCAAAAATTTCATCAAAATGACATTTCCTCATAAATATTTTAATTCCAACGTAATAGTGCGGTAATTTTAGGCACTGGAAGTTTTAATTGCGAATTTGAAAATTTTCTACGTACGTCTCAAGCATATAGGTAGTAAAGCATAGTATTTTCGGCTCCTTAAATCAATGACTACCAAGCTCGTTTTGTTTGTATATCAGGCAAATACCTAATTAAATGAAAATTTTTCCATTTTGCGAAGACGGTGCTTTTGGTTGTCACATTCTCCCGGCCCAATAGAAAATTCAGTGACAACACATGTCAAATTGTAAACTGATCTTTGGTGCGTTTATACACATGATGTTTAGTTATAGCAAACAAAATCACAAAGTAAAGTGATAGAAGGAGTTGCATTTATATGATAATTGAAATATGGGTAAGGCCGTTTAGCCGTATATAGAGGATGGTTGGAATATAGGGTGGAATGGACGTTTGGTGGTATAAAAATGTTGGAAAATATGTGAAATTAAAATTATATAGGGTGATTAAAAAACTGTTATATGATATGGACGTAAACAAATCATATACAGGATGGTTGAAATATATGTTGAAGTTGAATTTATATTTATACAGTTATTAAAAAATATTTAATTTATAGCCCATAAGAAGTTACATAAAGTGTGGAGAGGAATTAATATTACACAGGACAATATAAAATGTTAAAAATGAAATAATTTATGGGGTAGCCCACAAGGAGTTATATACTATGGTTGAAATATAGGAGGGATTTGACTCCATAAATATGGGATGGATTCTACTCCGTCCTATAGTTTAGAGAAGGCAGCAAACAAATTTATGCTTGTCCGTGGGCAGTCGTATGTACAGGATGGTTGGTACATAGGGTGGAGTCTAATTATCTATAGTTATACAGAGTTGTCAAAAAAGTTGAAAAACGGTTACATGGCGTGGTCCATAAGGCATAAATATATTTTGGGCTTATTAAGTCAAAGCGTACTATTACATTTTGTTCGTAAACATTTACCTGTCAATTTAAATGAAAATGTATCATTGTGTAATGTTGAGGCTTTCGATGTTACCTATTAAGGTTATACAAACAAAATAAAGAATGAAAACTACCTGAGTTAAAAAAACTAAAAAGTTGAAAATAAAACATTTAAAAAATATATATAACCGACTTCAACCTATAACTAAAAAGCTAAAAATAATTGTAACAAAATACAACTCAAGCAAAGAAATAACACATTCAGTGTTGTTAGGTACCTATCCAGGAAGTAAAAAATGTAAACATTAAAACGTGCTCATTCTGTACATATTTTAATTACCTACCAATCTAGTATATTTTTGAAGTCGGTGCCAAGCAACAATCAAGTTTGATGAGTTAGTAGATAAGTACGCAATGAAGGATTTTAGATTTGCTTGGCACCGACTTCTAAAATATACTAGATTGGTAGGTAATTAATTTTACTTCCAATACCAATGATTACTATTATATATGGACCTGTCTGTATACATTAAAAAGGGTTGAACAATGTTTGCCGGAAAATAGTAAACAAACGCTAACCGATTCCATTGTAACCAATAAGACATAAATCTGGACATTATACGCAGTGACTGAACGCTGATGCTTTACGCCTTCTATGGAAGTTTGTCGTCCAACGTGTTTTTGGTCAGTGATTATCTTGAATAAGTGTAAAAACAATAATAAAATGGCATTCCAATGTTTTATATGCACGCAAGCCGCATTTTCGTTTGTCGAATTATCTTTTTACATTTTGTTAAATTTGAAGACGCGAGATGTAAGACCGACATCTAGGATTTTCGAGAGAATTAGCACACAGAGATTCCGAATCTGGAGTCGTTCCGTGTAATTGCTGTTCTCCCTTAACTCCTAGGACAGAATGTCACGATAAAATTTTTCAAGTTACTTCACCTGTCAGAGATATTGAATACTCTCTTCGAGGTGTCATTCCTTTGTACGCAAGAAAAAATATATATAATATATGATGTTTCTGGTTAGGGAACCTTCATCAGTTGCGCTTCCCACAATTGAATGTCCTCTCGAACACTTCTTTATGTATTTGATACATTTTGTTAAATTTGAAGACGCGAGATGTAAGACCGATATCTGGGATTTCGGGAGAATTATCACACAGAGGTTCCGAATGTGGAGCCGTTCCGTGTAATTTTATCGTGACATTCTGTCCAAGGAGTTAAGGAAGAACAGCAATTGCACGGAACGGCTCCAGATTCGGAACCTCTGTGTGCTAATTCTCTCGAAAATCCTAGATGTCGGTCTTACAACTCGCGTCTTCAAATTTAACAAAATGTATCAAATACATAAAGAAGTATTCGAGAGGACATTCAATTGTGGGAAGCGCAACTGATGAAGGTTCCCTAACCAGAAACAATATATATTATATATATTGTCTTGCGTGCAAAAGAATGACACCTCGAAGAGAGTATCTTTTTACAGTTAAGGCTCAGATCATAAACGTAGCAATTGAGTTTAACAAAAGGCCATTTAAGCAGTAAATAAATAAATAACTCAGTCATGAAATATTTATTAGTTATTGTGTACATCTTTTAATGAGTGGGAGGTGTTTAAATTTAATATTATTTTGGTAAAACATTGTAAAGCCGAAATGATTAAAACTTTAGAAGACCGGTTTTATAAATGTCTGAATATTGAACATAAATATGAAAGAAAGGGATAAACAGGGACTAGATGTTCTTGGTTTAAAACTTATTTTGCTTTTTGGGGTGTGCATAGTTTTCGCAATAAAATTTGTGTTCCTGACTGCCTTAATTGTCCAAAGATATGAGATCTTTAACTCACTATTATAAATTTCAAAGTAAAATTGTAAATTTTTACCGATCGTCATATTCCTTGATCTACATTAATTTTGTTGTAAAATATGTTGAAAAGCTATTCTTTTCCTCCCAACAAGGGTGATTTCAGCTGTAAAGGCTTCCCTGTGAGAAACAAACGTATTTAATAAAATATTCCGAATTCCGTAATCTTCTTGCTTTATATAGTAGCATTACAATTTATTCAGATTATCGTACATATCAGATAAGAAGAAAATATTTCCCGTGGATAATATTAAAAGCAAATACAAGTTTACGGAAGCTTTCCTTCTTTAATTAAAAATAAAATCGAATGGAAAAGCCTTTTATAATTCTACCGAATGTTAACTTCAAGTGGAACATAATTGTTGTAGGGTTTGTACTTTTCATTATTGTTTCCTTTGAAGACAATTTGCGGGCGAAAGTTGTAAGCAAGATTTGAATAGC
Organism: Octodonta nipae; assembly: GCA_034190945.1. NCBI lineage: Eukaryota > Metazoa > Arthropoda > Insecta > Coleoptera > Chrysomelidae > Octodonta > Octodonta nipae. The sequence goes on along the minus strand of CM067222.1, from coordinate 104,637,051 downwards.
ATCACTGTCGAGAGTATTGATTTAAAATGGCTGCGGTCCCTTTTCATCCGTTGCGAATCCCCCTTTCTAGTGACGTGTTTCTCTAGGGACCATCCTGATTGTACCTGTCCATATATCTCCCCATTTATTACGTGGAAGTCGGTAGACAGCACAGCGGACAGTATAGAAGCCAACCTAGCCCCTTTTTTGCTGAGGCGACAGAAGTCGAAAGGGGAAATCGAACAAAATAACCGATAATGTCACGTTACCTTTTGATTTATTCAACTTGTTCCGATATTATTAAAGGAACGAAATGTTAATGAGAATGTACGGAATTTTAATTCTTTTTCTCTTTTCGACGTGATTTTCATTAGACTCCTCAATTTGTGCTATTAAAATAATGGGATCTCAAGGACTTGATGATCCGAACGATTTAAAATGTAATTTATTTTTAAATGAATTATTTACATTAAATGTTTTGACAGAAATATACTGGAAGATCTGGTAATGATAGAATCAGAAACATAATGAACGGACGGACGATAAGAAATAGAAAATTAAAAATTTAATATTGTAGTAATGTTAAAATGCCTAGGGTACGTAAACGCCGAATGTATTGCCAGCTAAGTGAATTTGAAAGAGCTCGAATTATTGATTTACGATTGACGGATTTTATATTTCGAGAAATCGCTAACCATACGAACAGAAATCCCAAGTTCAAGGTCGATGTCTAAGACTTATGCCCTTAGAGACCGATTTTCAACAACTTGAAATTTTGCTGATGCGTGGTTAGGAGAAGAAGGCCACCTTGAGAAAACGTCCATATGGATGAAGCTTAAGCCGAAGGATACGAGAATTATGCGAACCAACCTGAAGAGGGCAGATGTGACTCTGCCAAAACGTCGTCATTTTACCATCGATCCCGACAGGGATTAGTTAATAACATACTTCCTAGTGATACTTATTGTTCTGATACTTCCAGCTCAGGTGGTTTTAAGAGGGCTGCCTTTTATATTTCGGGATTAGAGAACAAAAACAAATATTAATAATCGAAAATCGCTTTATTGTTTCTCAAAAAATTCCCCATGAAGATCTATACACTTTTGCATGCGTTTGAACCAATTGTCGAACGCAGCAACCGCTTCTTCAGGTGTCGAAAAACGTTGACCTCTCAGTTTGTTTTTTACGTACGGGAATAAAAAGAAGTCATTTGGTGACAAGTCAAGAATATACGGCGGATGACTCATCAAATCGATGTTTTGAGTGGTCAAAAATGCAATTGTTTGAGCCGATGTGTGAGAGCTCGCATTGTCGTGGTGAAGAGTGATCCGTCTTCGGCGGTTGGTTTTCCTCATTTCTTGGAAGACAACTGGCAAACAAATGGTTGTGTACCACTCAGAATTGACAGTTCTGCGTTGTTCTAGTGGTACGGTTGCGACATGTCCAGTTTTTCCGACAGAACAGGCGATTATTTGCTAGGAAGTGCTTCGTTCGCGAACAACTTTTGTTGGATTCGGCTCATCTTGATACACCCATACGTCGACTGCTGTTTACTTTCGGGCTCATACGCGTAAATCCACGATTCATCACCTGTCACTATGTCATAAACGTGTTTTGAAGCACCGCGATCGTATTTTTTGAGCATCAATGGTTTCCGGAACAACAACTGTTTTTAGATGACCTTCATGAAATTCGTCTTGTAGTGAACTACGTCCTGGATTAAATTCATCATACCATCGATAAACAGTGGTCCTTGATGGATATTCATCGCCAAAAAATAAATTAAGTTCATCCATGCACTCTTGCTGACTTTAATCCACGTCGAAAGTTGTAAAAATAATCGCACGAAAATGTTCACGATTTAATTCCATTTTTTGGCCGAGATGAATCCTTTAAGTTACTGTAAACAACACATAGCGCTCGTATGTCAAAACGTTCTGAGTACGTATAACCTCAAAAATGTCAAACTTTACGATAGAGCTGTCAGTTGTCAGATTGCAACACTAGGGTTGTCCAAACCCGAAATATAAAAGGCAGCCCTCGTAGTTAAAAGTTAGCCAAAACTGTAAGTAGATTAGGTTGTGGTGTTTTAAATAAAGGTTTGGTACAAAACTGAACCAAAAGTTCCACAACATTTCCATTAATGTCTATGAAACTAGTTAATGGCTCTTGCCTTTAAGTTCTTCAATTGAAAAGTTCTTGTAACACTCATCAACATTTTGTTTCTTTCTACTGTGTTGATAAACTAGAAAACAACATTACAGATAGTTCTGTGTTATTTTATCTGTTGATTAGAACATGGCCTGATATTGTATGACCAAAAAATCGTAGGTTAAACTAGAACTAAAATTCACTAAAGCTTTTCCTTTTTGTAGGTGCAGTTTTATGAGTGCCTCTGTCATTCGCAGTAGGTTTACTATTCTATCGGTAGTAAAAGACATCTTGAAATTATTTAAATCGTCACCCGAAAATCCGCAAGATATTTCTTAGTCGGAAGTTTGGTTTGTATTGTAAAGAATTATTATTCAGTATACAAACACTTCTGTGTTATTGCCTACCTTTTGATATTTACGAAGACTGCATATTGGATATTCGGGAAACTCCTAAATATTTTATTTCGGATGCAAGACACAAGTCGTTAGTTTACATATGTAAGACGTGATTCGAAAGAAGATTTTCCGGTCTAATATAGAAAATTTTCATAATAAATCTCTCGCACCGGTTTCACCGTCAAACTTTTCATCGAGAGAATATATATCGCGATATAGTGCAGTGGCATAGAAAATGGGAATGCAGAATGGGGACTGATTTTGCAAAAAGTAAATTTTTAATACGCTTGTATTGACGAAAATTCTCTCGAAACTCTTACAGTCGCCACAGGAAGATTATTTACAGCGATACTATCATTGGGAGCGTCACTTTATTTTAAAAGAAAGCGAATAATAACAAAATTCATGAACAACACACAAAAAAGTCTTGATCTGGGGACTCCACTATGTGAACTCTATGTTTTTATGTTTTTGTAGGTCTAGTTCGACGGATGAAATGGTAATAGAGAAGGTTAGAGCATTTAAAGATGGCCACATAAATGTGCATGATGAACTATGGTGTGGTCCTTTGGTCATTAATGAACGTTTGGTGCAGTTATTGTATTAATGTGATTATGATAATCACATTAATACAATAATTATACCACACATACAGGGCCTACCAGAAAGACTAAAAAGAGTGGGAAACAGATATAATATCAAAACATCATTTAAAACAAGAAATACACTAAAATCAATTATATCAAAAACCAAACCAAATAACACAATTCAAAATACAAAAAAATACATTTATAAAATCCCGTGTGAATGTAATAAATTCTATATTGGAGAAACCTCTAGACATCTGAATGTTCGAATAAACGAACACAAAAATTACATAAAAAAACGACAATTTGAAAAATCCAAAATTTGTGAACATGCTTGGGACCTTGGTCATAAAATACAGTTTCAAAATTCAGTTATATTACACAAAGAAGAACACAACACCAAAAGAAAACTAAAAGAGTCTGCTTTCATTTTGTTAAATGAAAACGATTGTATCGCTACTACCTCCGTAGAATTGAGTCGTTCCTTGTTGCCGATGATTAAGAAAGAAATTGCTAATGCTCATGTCCTTGTTAACAACCCAATATCGGGATAGTTCATAAGGTTTTTTCCTAGGTTTTCCCTTATGATTTTAATGGGATCACTGAATCAACAAAGTTCTTTGGTCGCATTTTTGGCGAATGCCTTCTTATAACAAAGTCGCACCTAGGAGCGCCACATAAAATTCTGAATATCTCCCTTTCAAATTCTTCCAATTTGAAAGAAACTTTATGATTATATGAACTTTAGAAATTTATTTGTAATATACAGGGTAGGTATATTACAAATAAAATTCTCTTAGTTACGTCAGAAATCAAATAATACACATTGTCAAATATTTTAATTTACAATTGTGCCTTTTTTATCCGTAGTTTCTTAACCGGGGTCTGATCTAGACCCCGAAACATTTGGAATATACAGCAATTTTCTTTAAACTGTGGTGTTATTTCCCAATAAGCACTTAGACATTGAAAAATATGCCACAAGTATCATTCAGAAAACAATTAGCTATTACTTCTGGTGTAATTCTCTGGATGTCTTGAGTTATTCTTGAAGCTAATTCTTGCAAATTATTTGGTCTATCAACATAAACCTTAGACTTTAAGTAACCTCACAGAAAATAGTCTAGTGGATTAAGGTCGGGACTTCGTGCAGGCCATTCATAGGTACCCCTTCTTCCAATCCATCTGTGATGAAATGTCCTATCTAAATGATCTCGAACAATGCGAGCGTAATGGGGTGGTGCTCCATCATGCTGAAACCAGATATTATTTGGTAATTGTTCATTTACCTCCAATGCCAGAATAACTTGTGTCTCCAAGAGCTGTAAATACCGTTTAAAGTTTCTTTTGGGAAGAAGGGTCCCATGATTCTGTTGTTATAAATGCTGGCACAAACGTTCAATATTTGTGTATGAGCCTCTTGTACCCAATTAGGATTTCTTTGCGATCACTAGCGGCAGTTATGTCGATTAACCGTACCATTTAAACAAACTGTAGCCTCGTCTGAAAACACCGCATTTCTTATAAAATTATTATCACAGTTACAAATATCCATCATCGTTTCACAAAATTGCAAACGTCTATCGAAATCGTCTTCGGAGAGTTCTTGAACGAGGCGAATTTTGTATGGATGATATGTTTCTCTCCTTAATATCCTTCCTACTGAACGACGGCGAATTCCATGCATATTGGCGAGGTCGGTAGTGGATAAGTGAGGATTTTCTTCCAAAGATATAACAACGTTTTGAGCTACACCTTCCTTACTTGCACTTTTTAACCGTCCACTTTTTGGTAAATTGCTAACTGTTCCACCTGTGTCGTTCTTTCGCAAAGTTTTCATCACTACTGAACGGGATATTTGTGTATTCGGATGAACAATGTTAAAAAGGTAACAAACTTCTTGATGCGTCCTTTTCCTCTCCCCATACTATTCTATTCTTTCCCTTTCACTTAATTCGGCCATTTTACAATCAAATTAAAACAATACAATCTTTTTAAGTTCAAATAAGAAAAGTAATAACTTATTTTGACAACTACTGTCACTTCTGCAATGAATTTCATTGACTACTAAACTTGATTGATATTTAATTTGCGCCTGATTTAAACAAACGAACGTGTATTCGACTATGGACTATGGTTTGTTTATATCGGGCGTAAATGAAATCTGAATCGAGTTTAGCTACCATCGAATTTTTCCTTTCCTTAGTTACTTTTCTGTTAATATCTCGGTAGGTATTGAAGTAAACAATATCAAACCGGATATTTTTGTATTCGCTATAAAATGTTTCATAAGAAACTAAAATACTATACAGGGTGTTTCATTGCAAAAAAACAGGAAGTTCAAAATTGTAAAAAAAATTGGAAACAAATAGGCAATCTACTGCAGTATCCACCTTCCAAATTTCATTTTGATATCTCTAATAATTTTAGAGATATTTGTTTGGTTCCACACATTTGCCCATCACTGTATATTGCAAGCATTTGACTTTTTCTATCTTAAGTACCTAATGGATATTTGCCGGGAAAAAAATTTCAATGACATTAGTGTTTTGTTTTATTCTCATATCTAGATCACTGCCGTAAACGAAATCGGAATTTGTTGTAATTTTTTTATTTCTGTGATACTATATCATATTTTGACCCCAGCTAGACGCTGCTTTAAATCTTTTCATTCTCCCATCGATTTTGCATACAACATTAACGATAGTGCCTGTTTCCAAAGTGATGTAAATCTCGAGAATCTCACTGCTTAAGAAACATTCGCGTTAAATTGGATCAAGCCCAAGATGTGCTGAGTTTGTCAAAACGGAACACGCCAGAGCTCGGCCAAGATTTATAACATTTATAAGACACAATCCACTCTACAAAGTCTGACGCTTCATAACAATACAAGACTGCAAACTTAAACATAGGTACCGAAGGGATTTTGCGGTATTTCTGCACTTTATAAACTTGTGTTAACCTGCGAATAATGACTGTGATTTGTGACGTGTCTTTGTATCAAGAAGGAAGAGTGTTAGTTATTGTTGGGAGAGACAAAATTATGTAAGAGCAGATTAAGTCGCAAGTGTTGGGTAACAACTCGACTTCGAACAATAAAGTTATTATTCATAGAAAGGTTGTTTTGATTCGAGGTTGACGAGCAAGATTATTCAAATGCTTGAATGTTGAAACTTGTGTATTATGTTTGTAAGGGAGTTTCGTTTCCCGGAAATATGAGAATAATTAATTTATTCCAAGGATTCAGCAGTGTAGAATATGTTTTGAGAAATATTCGCCCAAATAATACGTTGCTTGCGGTTGTACAAAATGTACAACGACATTTTTTTCGAAAATTGCTGTCGATTGGATAAGTGGTATACTTTAAAGTGTTCACAAAGATATATTTGTTTGCACCTGTATCTTCGTATGGATCAATTTATCAACTATCATCAATTATTGGATCAATGTATCATGTATCTCTCTTACGTTAAACATCATGCATGTTACCGCCATTCCATGTTATGTTCATTGATAAATTTGTAATTATGAATGAACATAACAGGAGATATACATCATAAGGGGGCATGTGTCCCAGATAAAAACAACTATACGGGGATTTCCGAAACAGCAAGAGATACAGAGTGGCTTTAATGAGGAAAAACTTGCTCTATTCCACGTCTAATCAGGTGCGGTATCGAAATTAAAAATATCTACAGCGGTTTTCAAAATATCGAGAAATAACAAAAAAATTGTATGACTATTTGTCTAGGCCAGTGATTCCAAACCACTGTGCCGCGGCACTATTGAGTGCCGCGAAAATCTTAAAGTGGGCTGCCGAATTTTAGAAATGTATATGTAATGTTACTGCTCTACAGTTTATGTTTTGATTGACATAAAACAAACCACAGCGTTGCTGTATAAACAAAGTTTATTATACGAGGGCTGCCTTTTATATATCGGGATTGGACAACCCTAGTGTTGCAATCTGACAACTGACAGCTCTATCGCAAAGTTTGACATTTTTGAGGTTATACGTACTCAGAACGTTTTGACATACGAGCGCTATGTGTTGTTTACAGTAACTTAAAGGATTCATCTCGGCCAAAAAATGGAAATAAATCATGAACATTTTCATGCGATTATTTTTTACAACTTTTGACGTGGGTTAAGTCAGCAAGAGTGCATGGATGAACTTAATTTAATTTTTGGCGATGAAACTCCATCAAGGACCACTGTTTATCAATGGTATGGTGAATTCAATCGAGGTCGTAGTTCACTCCAAGACGAATTTCGTGAAGGTCGTCCAAAAATAGTTGTTGTTCCTGAAACCATTGATGCTGTGCGCGAACTGATATCGCAAGATCGTCATGTGACCTATCACGATAGGTCACATTGAGTCAACCTTACACATTAGTGGGACCAGCATACATTCAATATTGCATAAACATTTGTATGTCAAAAAAATTTGTTCGCGTTGGATCCCACACAATTTGTCAATCGTTCAAAAAAAGGCTCGTGTCGATTGGTTGAAAGAAAAGCTCAAAAAATACGATCGCGGTGCTTCAAAACACGTTTATAACATAGTGACAGGTGATGAATCGTGGATTTACGCGAAAATAAACAACAGTCGACTGTATGGGTGTTTCAAGATCAGCCGAATCCAACAAAAGATGTTCGCGCACGAAGCACTTCCAAGCAAATGATCGCCTGTTTTTTCGGAAAAACTGGACCTGTCGCAACCGTACCACTAGAACAACGCAGAACGGTCAATTCTGAGTGGTACGCAACTATTTGTTTGCCAGTTGTCTTCCAAGAAATGAGGAAAAACAACCTCCGAAGACGGATCACTCTTCACCACGACAATGCGAGCTCTCACACATCGGCTCAAACAACTGCATTTTTGAACACTCAAAACATCGATTTGATGAGTCATCCGCCGTATAGTCCTGACTTGTCACCAAATGACTTCTTTTTATTCCAGTACGTAAAAAACAAACTGAGAGCTCAACGTTTTTCGACACCTGAAGAAGCGGTTGCTGCGTTTAGAATGCATGTTTTGGAGATACCTCAATCAGAGTGGAAAAAGTTCTTCGACAATTGGTTCAAACGCATGCAAAAGTGTATAAATCTTCATGGGGAATATTTTGAAAAACAATAAAGCGATTTTCGATGATTAATATTTGTTTTTGTTCTCTAATCCCGAAGTATAAAAGGCAGCCCTCGTATTAAACAATTCGCTAACTTCAGGCTGTGTTCGAGTTCTGTCGCCATATCCTACCATCGCCAAATTTTCTATTCGCTTCTTTTCAGTTAAACGCGCCATACTTTGGAACTTTGCAACTGCAGTTGACAACTTATTTAAAGTAAAATTATAATTACCCTTTCTGTAGAAATAAACAAGTGTTAAAAACTCCAGCATTAAAAAAAGGGTTTCCATTCATGCGACTAAAATACCGCCAACAATCATAAAAAACAGACGTAAATGAATAGATTCAAACCAACAAATACCTTATTTTTACCGTTGTTTTCTTCTTTAGAAGGAAATGTATTTTTTTTAATAATTGTTAGTTTTCTGTATAGGACTTTGTACATGGAAAATACTAGAATTCAATGCAGAATACCCTGTATAAATGAGTTTATCATCACAAAAACCGCAGTCCAATAAAAGCTGACGTGTCTGAGTGTTGTTCCAAAAAACCAACACCTGAATTTTAAATGAATTTGTTCCAACCCACGTGTCCTCACTGTATGTTTCGCCGTTTTAGAGCTCTATCAAGAGTGTCAGATCTTAACTCAGTATACTCCTTGCATTTTTCAAATAGTCCTAGTAGTAGCGCATTTACGTTAACTATACACTTCCACTTCAAATTCAAGTTTCAAATATATCAAAGTAGACCGAAACAACAAACGTTTACATTATATTCCTTAATTGCCAAATTCATTCTCTACCCGACTTACCTTAAATCTCTCAATATGGAGGAGTTCATTTTCTGATAAATGTACACATACGTTTGTTGAAACAGTTTGAGAAAACGCCTAGTACAACCCTCAACAAGGAGAAATGAAGGGAATTAACAGTAACAGCAGCACAATTAATATCTGGAGCTTTAATTTGTTAGCGGCACTTTATTCCGCAAGAATATGTAAACAGAGTGCGTTACCGTCAACTCTTCAAAATTATAGACTTGAGGTTTAACCCTGGGAATTTTAACGACACTAATTAAGATACAAGGGGAAGTTTCACCTGATAAATGAATGCTTAAACCACTTTAAAAACGTAAACCCCGCTTTTAACAGTGGAGAGGTGATAACTAGAAGTTTTCTCTGGCTTTATAATACTCAGCCAAATGAAGATATTTATTTCGGCGGACTTAATATAAGACGAAAAATTATGAAACATTTTTTGTGATGCTTTGAAATATCCAAATTAATCTTTTTCGAATACTTGTGTCGTAGAGTTTATTACTAGTAATATATAGTCATGGACGAAATTATGGAATATTTTATTTTCAAATTTATTTTTATAAATTTTAACGATTAATGCACAACAAACAAGAAAGAACAGTTTATTTTGATACATTTTAATTACGAAATATTATTGACAGAAAATCGTAATCCAAATAATGCTAAAGAAAGAAGAAAATGAAGGAAAATTAGTTTCAACTTAGATGTTACAGAAGTTACAGGATTTCTTCGTCGTATATGACGTTCTAGCTCATGCTTCAAATGGTCAATGGGACTTAAGTTTGGGCTATATTGTGACCAATCTACCCTTTGAATCTGAACTTCATCAAGAAAATTAGTCACTATGCCAGCTGCATGAGATGGAGCATTATCTTGCATAAGTATGAACCTGTCGTATCCAACGTAGACCACATATGGCAAAACATGATTTTGGAGGATATTTTCAATATACATCCCTCCCTATGAATACCTTCCCAAACTATTATACCGCCACCTCTGAAGCTAATATTAACTTGTCAAAAACAGGAATTACAAATTACAGACCTATTACAATAAATAGTAATATTGGTAAAGCATTTCAAAAACTTTTAAAAGTACGATTAATAAGACACTTAGGTAAAAACAAACTACTATCGACAAAACAATTTGGTTTTAGGGAGGGAATCTCGCCTATTGTTGTCATTTGTGCACTTATCTCTAAAGTGTATGAAAAACTTGACAACAGAAAACTATTTTTGGCCGTGTTTTTGTACCTTGCGAAAGCTTTCGATACGGTACTTTCGAGGAACAGCAAATGAACTATTTCAAAGTTATCTCTATAAAAGAATACAATACGCTGAAATAAATAAAGTTTACAGTGATAAACAAATAATGAAATTTGGGGTACCTCAAGGCACAGTGTTGGGACCCAAATTGTTTAAAATTTATTAAATAGCCTAAAAGAAAGAATCGGGGGACGTTCAAAGTTTTGCTGACCACATTGGCATTGTTATATACTCCGTGGGTTCAATTAAAATTTAAAAACTAATATTTATTCTCACTTTCCAGAAACTTTTATTAATATCAAATATTTTCAACAGCTGATTAGAATATCTAAATAATAACACGAATTAATCTCTTCTCAATAACTAACTGACTGTCTTCTAAACGTTGTTAGTGGCATATTCTTGATTAGTTTTATGTTTTTTTGGGCAATAACACCACAATCGAAATAAAACGAGGTACATTGAAGGAAAATCAAACGTTTCAAAGTCTATTCTGACTTCGTTGTTCAATAAATATAAAGCCAAAGAATATTGCATAGAAACAAAGTGGTAAACTGATTAAGAAATTTTAAATATATCATTTTTGATTATTAGTTACTTAAAAAATTTCAAATAGGATGCTATTTTTAAAATCTACCTGCTCGTTAAGTAAAAATTGCAAGAAACGGAATTATTATGGCTTTTGTAAATTTCTATGTTCTCAAGTGTTTCAATAAATAGCTTAAAATTGTTATGGTGAATGATCTCTGTTTTTTGTAATTTAGGAAATGTATGCCTTGTAGTAAGAAAATGTATTACAAATGTTGAGTCAGTTTTATTTAATCTAAAGGAACGTAAGTGTTCAAGATAACGAATATTAAATTTCTAAACGTCATACTAAGGTAAAAGCTATTGCTATATATAAAAGAATCATTTCCAACAAATAAATGAAAAATGTTATTTATAGTATAAGATAAAGTTTCCGATTGACGTCCAATTCTGTTATCACAGATAAACAGCCTAAGAGATAGGGGACACCGCTCTGAATGTTTAGTCCCTCTTGTTGTTGATTAATCCGAAAAGTATGGCACAGATAATGACTCACATACGATAGTCAACGACTCTTGTCCGGAAACGGTGTCACGGTAAAGTTTCAATGACAAAAGCAAATCCAGTTTCACTGCTTTCACAACTATATTTCGAATGGATGGGGATCTTATAGAATTCTCCCTGTTTCTGTTTCCGAAAACATGTATGAATAATTGGTTTAGCCATTTTAAAAATACATATTGTACGAAATTGTTAAGCCAGGAGAATAGATTGGTATTTGTAGGAGTCACTTCATTAAGTTTCTGATTAATAACACACGTCCACAATGATTTTAGTCCCGCTATCAGTAAAACTTCGGTACCCTGATAAAAACTTAATGCTTACTTTTTTAATGCTACGTGTAGTTTTCGAGAATTCATTCGTGAGGGTAAATAAATTAAAGAGTATTTCATTAATTTATTAAAAGACAAAAGTACATTTAATTCAAAACATTTAATTCCATGTAATTACATATTATTTCACATGTTAGAAGCTTCTTTGTTCAGATTTTCTTCTACGGATGTCTTCAGGGCATTCCCGAGTAATCCAACAATGATTTGCCGTCATATGCTCAATCAAGCGACCTTGGTATCTATCTTCCATCACCTTTAGATCTTAATGGAAACGTTAATCTTGTTCTTCCAAGAGTTTCAGGAAACTTGTCTAAATGATTGTCCAGATAGTGTTCTCTGGAACATTTTCAATCTCATATGTAAATTTTGTTGTGGGTTCTTGGTTATTGATGTAATCTAGGAATGAGTGCAGTTCTTCAACACCATACTCCCAAACCACAAAAATGTCATCAACATATCACTTTTGGTTTATTTTTATAACAGAAAAATCGATGATCCATACTAAATTCTTGTTTATAAAATTCTCCTTAAATTTGAAAATAATTCTGTAATTGTGTCAATGTTTAATATGTAATGTAATTTATTTTATATACATTTGTTTTGTAATGGTGAATTTATTGAACTAACAATGTGTCTCACTTATAAAGATTTAGAGTGACCATATTTGAAAGCAAAATTATGCTTAAATAAAAATTCGACATATCAAAACAACATTAAATATTGTACCTAACTCGCGGATGGAAAGATTTTTTTTATGATGGTTATTAATTAATTAACGATATATGTACAGTTGTGAGTGAAACAAGGGGGAGAGCCTAAAAATAAGTAAATTTAATATTAAAACGAGGTAATTTTAACTTCAACAGCCTAGAAGAAGGTAACTTTTATGGGTTCAAACCTCAGAATAAATATTTTTAATGTAATAGTCCAAGAAATCGGGGTTTAAAAAATATATTTAGGTACATTTAGTACAGGATTGCTTCCCCCTGATGTTAGAACCCCCCACTCCTGGAAGTCACGTGTCTACAGCCCCTGTGTACAGTGGTTTCCAACAGTTTCGAATAAATTCATTCTTGTTTTCAAATGGCGTCACTCAGTTTCCACCATACTAATTGAAACAGCGTCTCTATGTACGTACACATCCTCAAAAATATGATTACGTTAGCTAGGTTGGATAAAAAATAATAAAAAAACATTTTTTAAGTTTTATTTTTTGCGGAAATGTATCACTGTAATGTGTATGTAGAATGACGCGCTGTTTCAATTAACATGGTCGAAATTGAGTGATGCCATTTTAGACCAATCAATCGAGAGATTTTTTCTTGCAAAAAATACTATCAGGATACTGCCTGTGCCATCACATTAAGAACATTTGTAGTGATATTTTGCTACCTTTTCCACTCGCATTTATGGTTTTTTACTTTATTATAAAAAATTGAAACAAGAAAATTGCGTTTTTTTTCGTCGCATGTTTATAAAATGAAAAATAATAAACTAATCTCAATGGTGTCAACAGCTGAATTGTAAAGCATGAAAATACCATTGAAATGAGCCCAGAATCGATCCTATAAGATCTTTAGTAACAGGGAAAAACAAAAAATACTGGAAAATTTAGCGGTTTTCTTTATATTATCATAACTCCGTCACTATCGAAGTTGTAGAACTGGGCTTGTGGGAACTGATAGTAATTGATATCTACCTTATGCGTGAGTAAACCAAACTCTATCGGTTTATTAGTTTTTGAGTAATTGCGATCTGAAGTTTTTAGTCCACTATTCTTGCAGTGTGTCTCCATGCGACATGGATCGTCAAATATCAATTCAGAATAGAGATGTTGAAAGTAGAGGTATCATTCTACAACGCCTCTATTTTCATTTTTCATTAAATGTCTGTGAAATATATGAAAAATGTTAGCAAAAATGACCAAAATTTGGTGAGCGTATGAATGTGTTCGAGTAGTGGGGGAAACACTGTTGTTGAGGGGAACTGCTAACAATAATTATTATCGATAGTAACTGTCACTCTGACAGATGGTGAAAGAATCGAATCGCTAAAAAAACTTCTATACAGACTGATTTGTTCGATTTTATTATATCAAATGAGAACTGTTTGTTTATTAATATATTTATATGTAAATGGTTTCTCGTTTTTGGTTTAATTCGTGGATTTTGGGTTTACGGAACATTGAAAGAGAGCGGTCATTATATTGTGCGGATTTTAAATATTAAAATCATCTATGTATGTGCCTCTATATATATTACGGAACCTTAATGTTAGCTAACATTTTTCAGATATTTCACAGACATTTAGTGAAAAATGAGAATAGAGGCTTTGTAGATGACACCTCTATTTCAACAACTTTGTTCAAAATTGCTATGACGCATGGGGACACAATGCAAAAATAGTGTAAGAAAACTTTATATCACAATTGTTCAAAAACTAATAAACCGGTAGCGTCTGGTTTAGGCAAAAAATAGATGTAAATTACTATCAGTTCCTACAAGCCCAGATTCAGAATATTCTACATTTTTCAGTATTTATTCATTAGAATGCTTTACAATTGACCTGTTGAACCAAATTAGTTTATTTTTTTGATTTTATAAACATTCTAAGAAAAAAAAAACGTAATTTTCTTGCTTCAATAAGAAAGTAAAAAACCATAGTTGCGAATGGAAAACATAGCAAAATATCGCTAAATCTTTGTAATGTGATGCCACAGTCGGAATCATGATAGTATTTTTTACACATTGTCAGTTATTTTTGCTCTAAGAGCTCAACTAGCTTTGGTGAGAATTTTTTTTATGTTTATCTTTATGTAGATCAATATTTTATTTTATCTACTTCATGATTCGCTTGATTTTTATAAAAATACTATGTATTTAATTTTCTAATTTGAAAATTAACATTAGCACCGAATTTTATAATCTACTGTATGAATTTTTTAGTTAAAAAAATTATTAAATCGTAGACAAATTATTTAAAAATATTTTCAAATTTCTAGGTAATCACTCTAAAGTGTATGTAGAATGACACAGTGTTTCAATTAGCATGGTCGAAATTGGGTGATGCACATTAAAAATTGTATATACGGAACCTTAAAACACCAAAACAATTATGATGACGGTACAAAATTTAGCTATCTAAAATTTATTCATTAGAAATTTGAAAAAATATTTTTTTAAATAGCAAAACTTCAAATGATTACCTCACAAATAAGATTAATATTTTACTTGGCCGTTTGTCAAACATTGCATTCGAAATTGGGTTGCACATTAAAAAAAATACAGCAAAATTTACTTCACAAATAAGGGCGGTTTGTCACGCGTCAGAGGTTTTTTTTTTCGAAAAACTCCCATTTTCAGAAAATATGAATTTATTCATTACTTTACGAATGCACTGTATTCAGTGCTCAATACAAAAAGAAAATCTGTTAACTCAGCATTGACATGTATCCTCACATGGTTTTACAAAATTGACTCTGCCACATGAATTTTTAATTCTCCATTTCAAGGGAGTGTTTTTGTTGTATATCTCGATATTTATGATGTGAAAAATATATCCTAACACCTAAACGCGACGAGGCTTTCCTCGATTTCGCACCGAATACAGATGTTGCATTCAACATTCATAATATAGCGTGGCATAGGTTCCCCGATGTTGCGGTAAGGAAAAGCAATCCGGTGAATCGTCGCAATATTCCGGATGGAATTGGATTGGAATGATTCGATACCAGACATTGAACGAAAGAAAAACGAGCCAGGTGTACAAATCATTGTAGCATTCTATGGGGATGAAAAACTTTGTTCGTTCAATATCAAAAGAGTGGTTTGCTTGTCTTTGTTTCGTTTTACACATCTGTCGCTCTGTACGTTTTTATTTTGTACCGAGCTTGATTATATCTGAATATTTTATAGGTAAGCATACCTTTGATTTACGCGGAGTATACGTGAGTTTTTTTTAAGTAAAAGTTTGATAATATAATGTATATTTAGAAAAGAACGTTCTTCAACTGGCTACAAATAAAAACCGTGTGCAACCAATTACTATTTTCTGACATATATTCTTTTGTTGTCTGATTTAAGGTACAATTCCATCGCTTAGTTTCATTTCTGATTACTTAAAAAACCGCTCACAAATTGTACGTGGTAATAACTCATGCTGCAAAAAATTAGAGGTTACCTCCGGTGCTCCTCAAGGTGCGATTCTTGGAACATTTTTGTATGTAATCTTTGCCAATGACCTGCCCGCTTACATTCTTAAGAATATGGATACTAATGTAACTTGTTACGCAGATGATACCAATTTCTTAATTGTAAAAAATGAATATCAGTCAGCTCAACATACTGCAGAGCAGATTTATAGAGATGTAATTAAGTGGTCGCATAAGAATGCCTTACTCTTAAACACAGATAAAACTATAGGTGTAGCTTTTAAGAAAAAGGAAAATGTAACTGATATGGCCGATGTTAAGCTAAGTTCGGAAGTTAAATTACTGGGTGTCGTTATTGATGAAAATCTGAAGTGGTCAGCACACATTGACAAACATTGTGAAAAGTTAAGGGAAATTGTTACGGCATTAGGCAGTTGAAAAATCACTGCAATAGGGCTGTTCTACTTCCGGTGTATTATGCCAATTTTCATTCCCATTTGCGTTACGGGATTTTGCTATGGGGTCAATGTTCCCAAATAAATAGAGTTTTTTGTTGGCAAAAACAAGTAATTAGAACTATCTGTGGTCTATCATTTCGTGAAACATGTAAAGAAGCTTTTAGACAATTAAAAGTTCTTACTCTTGTGGGTATGTAGATTTATAAGGTCGCCTGTTTTATTTAAAAGCACAAACCCATATTTCTTGAAAATCAGAGAACTCATCTTTATTCTACTAGGTTTAGGCATCTTTTTGTGCCCGATCAGCATTCAACATCTTTATAACAAAAAAGTGTTATCTTTAGTGGTTGCAAATAATACAATCTCTTACCAAGTGATATCAAGGAAGCCAATTTTTTTTTTTACTTTTAAAAAAACATTGAAAATATTTCTCTTGGCTAAAAATTATTACAATATTACTGATTTTTTTTGTTCATAACCTATGTTTTTTGTATTTTTATATTTATATTTTTATTATATTTGTTTGTCTTATTTACTGTACGTGACCTTCTATTTACAATGCAATAGACAGTTAATGTATAATGGACGCACTCATCATACAGCAATGGATATATTTTATAATTTATAATTTGAATGTATCTTTTGTTTGTTTGTGAATAAAGCTATTGGAATTAAATTGATTATTTTCTCCTATTTGTATTTTTTTATATTATCCACCTATTTTTTAACTTTAATTGTTTTATTATTTGGACCACTTTCTTTAAGTGTAACTCTATTTTACCCAATATTGCATCACCTATACGTTTCTGTGTATTGGTCAGCTATACATTATTTGTCTATCATTTTTTGAATCACCCTATACAACTATAAGGTAGCTTTTTTATATCGTTGTGCGGGCCTATTTATACGAAATTTCCAGAAAACGTTATAAAAAGCCTTAAAAATGCCTTCGCGCCACTTTTTTCCACATGACAACCCCTTTTTTACGAAAATTTTTACTTGAAATTTGTCATATATAGTCTACTAGCAGACCCGGCCACGCGTTGCTGTGGCTGAGTGATTTAACACAGATTTGAAAGACAAATTTAACACAAAACGCACAAAATTTAACGCAAAATAAAACATCTATAGTGTGTAGTCTAAGAAAATATATCACATTCAAGTGTGACGCCATCTATGAGGTACAAAGGGCAAAGTTCTCTGTAAAGAAATTCGCTGAAGGCGCCATCTGTTCCTGACTTATGGAAGGTACGATTAATAACAACAACCAACGTTATTAATTATTAAGACCATTAATTTAAATAATTACTATCCTATCATCAAAGTTGGACCAAATTACATATATATGCCAACTTTCATGATAATCGGTTGACTCGTTTTTGAGTTTATTCGGAATATACACAGTGACACGGATTTTTTATATATTAAGATATATTGTCGCAATTTTGGAGCAAATTATGCAAAAAATTTTGATGCCAACCCCACAACTGACACTTAGAACATATACTCCTGGAGGTACCACTAACATCCAACTGTGAAATAGTCTGTTGCTGTCTTTTTAGTTTTGTTACAATATTTGTGCACTGTAGGCTATTTCCTGTTGTATAGGTTGCAAATTTAGATATGGTTAGCATATAGAATTCAATTGGGGGGAAAAACACAAAAAACTGCAATTTCAAATGCTATCAATGAGGAACATACCTTGATTTGTTGAAGCGGCTGATGAAAGAAATGGGAAGATGGGAGTTAAAGCAAGTAACGCCAAACTATACAATATACGCGAACTTTATAGCTTCAAGTAATGCTATAAATGCATTTCTCTTATTTTTCTTTACATGTCTTCCCCACAAATATCCATAATGTAACTGGGCAGGGCATCTGAGTGATAAAAAATATCAATCTTGAAGAACTGCGTTACAACTCTCCACTGGGCCTCTATCCTCTGGGCATGCGTACCATCAGGTGCCACAAAGGGATTGTCAGGGTCATTATGATTGACTTTTTTGTGTATGTACCCATGGTCAGTCAGACAATCATAGTCCCTCCAATAGTCCGTGTGATGATGGAACCCTGTGCGACATGCTTCTGGATAAGAGGTAGCGGCACTTCGGCAGACCTGACATTGTCAGGGCAGACCTCTAAACGTAAGTCTTCTCTCCCGTCTTCAATGAAGCCGTTTACCTAATTACCCTCAAGGTGTCTTCCTAAAAGTTTTGTGTTACTTGTTTTTGAAGTCAATCAAAAAAAAAAATTATCTACACAGCAGAACATTGATTGTATCTTGTATTTTGGTGGTGGTGAATTGAAAACTGTTGTCAACAGAAATGGAACATTAGAAACTCTATACCTCCGATTCTATACAAAAATGAAATAACCAGAGTAACATGTAGTATGAGCCAGTTTAAATTACTGAGCCTAAATGATCTATGTGATGTACTCAATCAAATCGGAAATAAAATTAATTTGCATGATGTATTAAATGAAAAAAATGCTGAAATGTACATTCCAATTAGTAAAATATGAGCTGCTCCACCTTATTAATACCTCTTTACAAAACGGATTCTTTCCCGATTCGTTGAAAACAAGTACAGTTGTTTCTGTTCTAAAAATTAAACATACTACGAGGACTTGAAAGAGCTGTATATTCTAATAATTAAATACATTGAAGAAAATAATATATTAAATATCAGCCCGGCTTTAGAACGAAACACTCTTGCAAAACGTCACTGCAATTAACAATATCACAATGGAAACAAATATATAGATCAAAACATTTATAAAGTGGCAGTCTTCTTGGATTTCTTACTATCTAAATACAAAGGTTAATCAAAGATATTTTGTAAAAGATTTAACAATGTAATAGCGGCCTTAGCTATGGCAATTGATTTATATCAGAGCGTTCACAGAATAATTTAATTTAGGACACCCCTTCCTGCTGTGCAACATTTTTTCCATACCTGCAAGCGTTACCGGTGTTTATCATCGGGTTTTTTTGCACGACTAGCGCCTTCTAATCCTGACGTTCAGATTACTTTGTAAGATTGATTAAAATTTAATTGAGATAAATTGGTCTCGAATGTATCGGTAATATTGCAACTCTCTGTTGGGTTCCGTGTGTTCCTAAGGCTTTTCCAATGTGCATTCACAAGCGACAAATTTCAACGAATTTTACTATCACCCCTGTTCTCCGAGATATGTGCTGTTTAAATTCATCCAGATGATATTTTCTATATTTACAAAGGAATTAAATGCTATTGAATATGTGAGGAAACATAATGAATAGTATAATACTTGAAATATAGATTATATACCAAAAAAATTCTTTGTTAACTATATCTCTGAATAAATATAAGAACTTGTGGGTATATGTTTAAGAATGACTAAGGAATACGAGGGTTGCCTTTTATATTTCGGGATTGGGCAACCCTAGTGTTGCAATCTGACAACTGACAACTCTATCGTGAAGTTTGACATTTTTTAGGTTATACGTACTTAGAACGTTTTGACATACGAGCGCTATGTGTTGTTTACAGTAACTTAAAGGATTCATCTCGGCCAAAAAATGGAATTAAATCGTGAACATTTTCGTGCGATTATTTTTTACAACTTTCGACGTGGATTAAGTGCATGGATGGACTTAATTTAATTTTTGGCGATGAAACTCCATCAAGGACCACTGTTTATCAATAGTATGGTGAATTCAATCGAGGTCGTAGTTCACTCCAAGACGAATTTCGTGAAGGTCGTACAAAAACAATTGTTGTTCCGGAAACCATTGATGCTGTGCGCGAACTGATATTGCAAGATCGTCATGTGACCTATCGTTAGATTGAGTCAACCTTATACATTAGTGGGACCAGCATACATTATATATTGCATAAACATTTGAATGTAAAAAAAAATTGTTCGCGTTGGATCCCACACAATTTGTCAATCGTTAAAAAAAAGGCTCGTGTCGATTGTCGAAAGAAAAGCTCAAAAAACGTTTATGACATAGTGACAGGTGATGAATGGTGGATTTACGCGTATGAGCCTGAAAGTAAACAGCAGTAAGCACATGTCTAATTAAAATGTTGCCAAACAGAGTGAAACTGAATTCAGTGATTATATAGTTTTAACTAAAATCCTTAACTAATTATTATGAAATTCATCTTATTCGAGGCGCACTGCCGTTATGAGATCAGTGAGTTCATTTCTTTGTTTCTGTAGTCACAATGTTAGAGACAGCAGAAAATTCGTTGATGCGGAGTATAAACCATTAAAACTTACTTTTACGTTTTCCATTTATTTCACACCAGAAAAGTTTCATTATTAATGCATTGTACCTTCGCGCTCTCCTTCAAAGAGCGTCGTTGAAAAGGGATTTAAAACAATAATCTGAAAATGAAACAATTTCTCCAAAGTAAAAAATAAAGGTGAGTTTCTTGGAAATTATTCGTCGGGCAAAATACAAATCAAATGGAGGTAAAGAAATGGCTCGAGAGCACAAAGAGACTCGAAACTTAGTAGAGAGAAGTTTTCTTCCATCAGTCGTAATGGTTTCCAGTTCTTTTGGGCTCAAGGCATGACTCCGAGACCTGAAAGGGACGGCGCAAAAGAATAAGAACACAGGTGGGGAAAGTTAGGGATAATCATTGTTACACTTTGAGTGTCATAACTTTTTCAATAATGTATACGGAGATTTCATTGGAGAGACATTCATAGCACTTTCTATGCTAATTTCTCATTTCGTATGCAAGACAGACACAGTTTCGTACAAATTGTGATGTGATTTGAGAAATAGATTTCAGAAAGCTAATCATTTAAGTTATGATAATTATTTATATTTGTATACAAGAATATTAATTGAAACTCAGATGATGAAATAACTAAGTTTTGTCAAGTATTCCTAAAATATACTCACTGACAAAGAGATCGCAACATCCAGAAATTTTAGTAAAATATAGATTACTTTTAAGCAGTAAATGATAAAAAAATTAATAACAAATACCAAGTTTGTCCATCGCGGTTCTCTAATAGGTACAAAGAAATAATAATTGGCTCCCCGAAATTTTCAGGTAAAAGAAGGGTAGGAGGCCCTTAATGGGATTATTTTATGATTGTGATGAAATTTCGTATACGTTCCTGGAATTTTATTAGTGGATAATATAAGTTATTTATTTTGTGGAAATGTTGATGCAAGATTGCCAGATGGACGAAAGTTCAAAACCTTTGTCTCAGTTGAAATTTTTGGGATTTTTGACGATTTCAACAGCCTCATGGAATTTTCTGGTGAAATAATACGGAGATTTAGCCACGACAGAGGAGCTGTCGAAGAGGATTCGGTGGCCCGTTTCATGATGATGTTCAGTTACAGCAGAGTTTGAAAGCAAGCCCGTTTTCAAATAAAGTTTGTGCTCACCCAGACCGGTGTTTATAGATCGACGTGTTTCACCGATGTATACTGCCCCACACGAGCATGGAATGGAATAAACACCTTTAGATGAAAGAGGATTTTGTTTATCCTTTGGAGGGGGTAACCTTTGTGAGATTTTGGATAGTGGTTGGTGGATAGGGGATGCTGGTGAGGAGAAATTGAATTGCGAATCTCTCGTTAGCTGTAGCCTTTGTTTAGTAGGCTACCCTCAACCCAACCTAATTCCCTTCTCAAACTTTTGGGTTCGGAAATGGATATAGCTCGATGCACCAGGGAGTTCACGACTGACCATTTTTGAGTTGGGTGATGATGGGACCGGGCGTGCAGATATCGGCCGGTATGTGTTGGTTTTCGTATAAAGAGTGGCCCAGGTGACCATTTGGCAACCGTGAAACCAACACGTCTAGGAAGGTCAAGGATCCATTGGACTCAATTTCCATAGTGAATTTGATGTTTGAATGTTGGATATTAATGTGGTTAAAGAACAATTGGAGAGCCTCTTGTTCATGTGGCCAGATGAGAAAAGTGTCATCAACATATCTCAACCAAATTTTGGGCTTGTGGCTTGAAGGCTCCAGAGCCACTGCTTCAAAGGCTTCCATAAAGATATTTGCCACTACCGGTGATAGCGGCGAACCCATGTGGGTACCAGATGTTTGCATGTAATATTTATTTTGAAAAAGAGAATACGTCGACGTAAGACATTTTTCGATCAACATGAGTAAATCCAAGGTTTGTCCGTCTTCCGACAGCAGTTCTATAATAACCGATAGGGAGTTTGAGATAGGAACTTAAGTGAACAGTGATGTCACATCAAAACTAACCAAAATGCCTTGGGGTTCAATTTTTATCTCTGACAGAAGAGTTACGAAATGGGATGAGTTTAAAACATGTGAGGGAGATTTTCCATTGAATGTCTTAAGAATGTCCGCTAAATATTTACCAATGTTTTATGTTGGAGAGCCAATTAGGTTCACAATCGGTCGTAACGGAACTTGTTCTTTATGAATTTTCGGCAGGCCATATAGGCGTGGAGAGGTGCAACTCCGAGGAGTTAGATGTTTTTGTGTTGCTTTGGGAATGTTCGACTCTCTTATCAATGAAGTTATTTCACGTTCTATTTTGGGAGTGGGATCCCGACGAGTGGCAGAATAGGATCCATCTTGAAGTAAATCATATACCTTATTGGCATATTCTGGAAAATCTAGCACAACCGTTGCATTGCCTTTATCCGCCGGAAGAATGACAACGTCACGGTTTTCCCGGAGCTTGCTAAGGGCGGTTCGTTCAGTTCTGGGGATGTTTGATGGCGGAGGTTTTGCCTTTCGGGGAATTTTATTCGTTTCAAAACGTATATGTCGGCTTCGGGTTTTGGAAGACCTCAGATAGAAGATTCAATTGAGCTAATTATGTCTTCGATGGGAATTTTTCTAGGGGCAACTGCAAAGTTGTATCCTTTTGAGAGAACGGAGATTTCATCTGGAATTAATGTGTGTGAAAAAAAGTTTACCACGGTTTTTACACCATTTGCTGACCTAGGGTATTCAGCGCCTTTTGAGTATAATGAAAATTTTTTATGTATCTCAGAGCAATTATCTCTTCAGTTTTGAGTGCCTGGCAAAATGAAATTCTATCAACTGTGTCCCAATCTGTCGGTGACAAGCTTCTCGCGAGATTAAGATGTAATTTGAGCAGGTCTTTGGAAAGGAAATCAAGGTCACGTCTAGTTGCTTGGATGCGTTCTCGTATTTAAGCAAAACTAGCTCGTTCTAGAATTTTGCTAGAGGAACTCGTGTTAATTAGATGTTTGCTTTTGAGGAACTTCGGAATTATTTTATGATCGCGACAACGCTTAAGAAAAGTTAATGAAGACAGGGTCCTAGCACTTTTGTGACGAAGTTTACAAAATAAGACTGTTTGCTGAGCGATGACTTCTCCGTAGAGGTTAGGTTAGGGTTTTTCCGGATTTGGACCGCTCCGTTTTTTCGAATTAATTTATTTACATACCTAAACCGGTATATATAAAACTTTGTTAATATCCCGGCAGGAGAGCTACCCATTTATTATAAGTATAGATGAAGTTGTATTGATTTTGTAACTATATCTATATATTTTTTTATGTTTGTTTAAGGATTAGTCAGGATCGCGAAGAGAGAGAGAGAGAAAGAAAGAGAGAGAGAGAGAGAAGAGAAGAGAGAAGAGTAAAGAGAGAAGAGTGAAGAGAGAAGAGACAAGAGAGAAGAGAGAAGAGAGAAGAGAGGAGAGAGAAGAGAGAAGAGAAAAGAGAGAAGAGAGAAGAGAGAAGAGAGAAGAGAGAAGAGAGAAGAGAGAAGAGAGAGAGAGAGAAGAGAGAAGAGAGAAGAGAGAAGAGAGAGAGAGAAGAGAGAGAGAGAGAGAGAAGAGAGGAGAGAGAAGAGAGAAGAGATAAGAGATAAGAGAGAAGAGAGAAGAGAGGAGAGAGAGAGAGAGAAGAGAGAAGAGAGAAGAGAGAAGAGAGAAGAGAGAAAGAGAGAAGAGAGAGAGAGAGAGAGAGAGAGAAGAGAAAAGAGAAGAAAGAAAAGAGAGAAGAGATAACAGAGAACACAGAAATGAGAAGAGAGAAGAGAGAATAGAGAAGATAGAAGAGAGAAGAGAGAAGAGAGAAGAGAGAAGAGAGAGAGAGAGAAGAGAGAGAGAGAGAAGAGAGAAGAGAGAAGAGAGAAGAGAGAAGAGAGAAGAGAGAAGAGAGAGGAGAGAAGAGAGAAGAGAGAAGAGAGAAGAGAGAAGAGAGAAGAGAGAAGAGAGAAGAGAGAAGAGAGAAGAGAGAAGAGAGAAGAGAGAAGAGAGAAGAGAGAAGAGAGAAGAGAGAAGAGAGAAGAGAGAAGAGAGAAGAGAGAAGAGAGAAGAGAGAAGAGAGAAGAGAGAAGAGAGAAGAGAGAAGAGAGAAGAGAGAGAGAGAGACACTAATGTAAAATTTGGAATAATTACATTAGATAAAGAAAAATAAATTTCAGGGAAGAGTGCACACGGTTTCTAAACGGTTTCTATTTAAGTCCGTTCTTTTTTAAAAATAAATTATTTTGTTTTTTGAAGTAATTTTTTTAATATTATTTTTGGCTGATAAAAATGCAACAAGAACATATTTATTCCAGATATATTTAATCGCTGACGTACATTTTGGCATGTATTCTCAACAAAACCGCATTTCGTGTGCGTCGAATCTAATTCACGTTCCAATAACATTTCGTTACAAAGTACGGACAATTCGAAAATGCGAAATGAACCGGCTGAAACCATTAGAACTCCACCAAATTCGCAATTTCTATGATGTACACGGAATAATAGATTGGCCGTGTTTGATATTCGAATAAATGATGTGTGTGCTACCTTCCATAAAATATCTCAAACGAATGGCGAAATGTTTGTTTAGCAGAGACATGAACAATCTAATTTAATTGGACAAATATGATATAGCTGTGCGATTCATAATTAACATTATCACAAATGCAATATATAATTGTCATTAAACCTAGTATTTACTTTTGCAGAACACGCGAACCAACGTGCGAAGGATACTTCAGATTGATGTTAATTAAAATTCGTTTATCTGTTTGTTGATGCCAGTTAATTAAATTTCATGTTTGTCAACGAATAAGTAGGAATGCGTTTCGCATTGTCCTCGATATTATTAACCATAGTCGGATTGTTTTAGATTAAAGTAGATTTGCATAAGTACAATCATATAATCCTATTTCGTTAATAATGAATACATACGGTAAAAATCAACGTTTGTTGCTTTTCAGGAATTATCTGCGGAAACCAGCCAGAATTTTAACTCAAATTATCAAAATTCTGAAGATTCTGAAGATTTTTAAAAGTAAAAACATCAGTTGTCAACTACTGCAACGTGAGAACTATAGGGTGTTTCTAAAATAGAGTTACAGACTTCTGCCGTGTATAGAGCTCACTAAAATAAACCAAAAAGGATGTTGGAAATCATATTGTCGGTCCTTTTTTCATTGATGACAACTTGAATTGATTGATAAACATTTAGAACTACTCCAAAATAATGTCGTGCCAACTTTGACAAACTTATATCGTGTTCTAGTATGCCCAGAAGTTCTTGCCAATACAATATGGCTTCAGCAAGATGGAGCACCGCCCCATTACGAAATCAGTACCTGAACCAAATTTTTCCAAATCGGTAGATTGGGAAGCGTGGAACGATGGAATGGCCAACACGATCTCCTGATTTGACGCCATTGGACTACTTTTTGTAGGGATATGTCAGAAGTACTGTATACTAAACTAAACCTCTCAATTTAGATGACCTAAAAAGACGAATCACGCTTGCGATTAGACCAGTCACGGTTGAGATGTTGAGTAACGTTAGAAGACAATTCTATTCCAGATTAGCATATTGCCAAGACGTTCGCGGCGAGCATTTTGAACATTTTCTACATTAACAATGATGGTTTTTTGTTTTTATTATTTTATTAAAAATAATCAATACTAGCTGTCGCCCAGTGGTCGAAATTCAACCAATTCTGTCAATATCTCTGGCAGGTTAAGTAACTTGAAAAATTTATCGTGACATTCTATCCTAGGACTTTAGGGAGAACAGCAATTACACGGAACGGATCCAGATTAGGAACCTCCGTGTGCCAGTTTTCTCGAAAATCCTAGGTGTCGGTCTTACATCTCGCTTCTACAAATAAGTAACGAAAGTCAAGTTTTTTTCAGATATAATTCATAGGACTTTATTTGTGTTCAAATTCGTAATTCTTAATTTAATATGACAACCATTCAACCGCTAATGGGCTACCTTACATATTTATTTTTTCTAACCTCCCTGTATAGCTAAAATTGTACTCAATTCTCTAACATTTATTAAAATCCTCATTATAATAATTCCATCTCATTATATATTTCCACCACCCTGTATATGCAACTGCTCATGGACCACGCATAATATTTTATAACATTTTTGAACCACCTGGTAAACCATTCTGTATATGCCACTGCCTATGTCCTACCATATTTAGTCTTTTTGTTTATGAAATTTTTAATTATCTTCTGTAACAATAATTCTATTCCGACCTATATCTCAATCATTATATATATGGAACTCTTCGTGGGCTACTCTGTAAATCATTTCCTTTTCTAAAAATTTTTATCATCATCCTGTATATCTATAATTCATCTCACCTTATATTTCATCTTCCCTATATATACCACTGCTTATGGGTTACGAAATGTTGCATTTCCATTTCCGCCACCCTGTATATGCATCTATGTATAATATTTTTTGCAGCACCCTGTATAACTGTAATTCTACTGCAGCTTCTATTCCAAGAACTCTGTAAATTCAACCGCTAATGGGCTTCGCTATATAATTATTTTATTTGTTAGAATTGCACTCTACTCTATATTTTAAACACCCTAATATGCAACTGCTAATGTGCCACCTACGAAAACAATGATTTCTAACATATCTGGAGTCGCCCTGTATAATTATAATATACAACGATTACTTTTCCACTAAACAATAACAACGCTTGCATGCCACTTCCAGAAGTACATGCTCTAAGTAGATAACAGCATTAGTCTCTCTATATATAATTACTCAATGAATTTTTATTATATTTTATTTACTGAATGAACCAATATTATAAAGTAATATTAGCATTCTGCACTGAAGGTCGGCAGTAGCTACTAAACAAAACAAAAATGAAGAAAATCGGTTGAGAAACAGAGGAGAAAATTGTTTCTAATCGTTTTCTCTTTGCCTATTTATATATAGATTACTTACTAGGTTTTTAGTGTAAAGTGGGGAATTTGTGAATTAAAATTATTTTCTTTTTTTAATGTTAATTTTGGTAATAAACCTGAAAACACTTAATATCTCCGAAACAATTGAAGATAGGTGTAGAATATTGTATATGAATTATGTCTAGAATTTTCTGGAGAATCCGAAAAATAATAATTTTCAGGGAAGTTGATGTTGACACACCCAATATATTTTTTGAAAAAATGCGCATCTAATAATACAAATCGACGTGTCCAAGCGTTTTTCCTAACACGCCCTCCTTTTATTCCATTTGGCTGTTCCACAGTGTAAATTTTTTTTACTGAGCTCTAATAATTTTAGATTATCCGATTCAATTTCTAATCAATACGCATTAATTTCTAAAAAAATGCTGTATCAGTGTTCGTTTAGATTTTATATCCGTATTGGCTACCTAACTCTCAGCTCAGAAAGAAATCTCAACGGAACTGAAATTTGAGAGTAATTAAGTGGCACAGAATATTTTATAAGCCCGGTCCGTTCCACCGTTGCAACTTTACACCTACTGCTATCTGTCAATTAACTGTGAAATACAGCTTTCTGTCTCGAATATAAACTCAATGATTATTTTTTTCCTGAATTTATATCATGATATTAGGCCTCGCAGAGATCTCAAAAGGTAGTAAGCCAAATATAATGAGTATCTAAAATTAGAATGATATAAAAGAGGATTCTCAAAAAATATTGCTAAGAAACGTCTCCATTTATATACTCAGACATGATAAATATCTAATAATTGGCAAAATTGACAAAAAACAAAGAAACTAACAACATAAACACATTACTTCCAATTTAAATACCAAAAAGCAATAAATCTAACTTAGCCAAAACAAAATCGGATCACGTTATTCAAAGCTCCAAAAATTGTGTATACAGTGTACCTTGGATCTGGGGATACATATGTCTCGAAAATACATATTACTTAAAGATGAACACAGTAAGAAAAGAAAAATCAAGGAAAGTAATTGTTATCAATCAATATTAACAGTTACGATACGAGGGCTGCCTTTTATTACAAATATTAATCATCGAAAATCACTTTATTGTTCTTCAAAATATTCACCATGAAGATCTATACACTTTTGCATGCGTTTGAACCAATTGTCGAAGCACTTTTTCCGCTCTGATTGAGGTATCACCAAAACATGCATTCTGAACGCAGCAACCGCTTCTTCAGGTGTCGAAAAACGTTGTCCTCTCAGTTTGTTTTTTACGTACGGGAATAAAAAGAAGTCATTTGGTGACAAGTCAGGACTAGACGGCGGATGACTGATCAAAATCGATGTTTTGAGTGGTTCAAAATGCAGTTGTTTGAGCCGATGTGTGAGAGCTCGCATTGTCGTGGTGAAGAGTGATCCGTCTTCGGCGGTTGGTTTTCCTCATTTCTTAGAAGACAACTGGCAAACAAATGGTTGTGTACCACTCAGAATTGACTGTTCTGCGTTGTTCTAGTGGTACGGTTGCGACATGTCCAGTTTTTCCGAAAAAACAGGCAACTTTTGTTGGATTCGGTTCATCTTGAGACACCCCTACAGTCGACTGTTGTTTACTTTCGCGCTCATAGGCGTAAATCCACGATTCATCACCTGTCACTATGTCATAAATGTGTTTTGAAGCACCGCGATCGTATTTGTTGAGCTTTTCATTCGACCAATCGACACGAGCCTTTTTTTGAACGATTGATAAATTGTGTGGGATCCAACGCCAACAAATTTTTTTGACATTCAAATGTTTATGCGATATTGAATGTATGCTGGTCCTACTATGTAAAGTTGACTCAATCTCACGATAGGTCACATGACGATCTTGCAATATCAGTTCGCGCACAGCATCAATGGTTTCCGGAACAACAACTGTTTTTGGACAACCTTCACGAAATTCGTCTTGGAGTGAACTACGACCTGGATTGAATTCACCATACCATCGATAAACAGTAGTCATTGATGGAGTTTCATCGCCAAAAATTAAATTAAGTTCATCCATGCACTCTTGCTGACTTAACCCACGTCGAAAGTTGTAAAAAATAATCGCACGAAAATGTTTTAATGATTTAATTCCATTTTTTGGCCGAGATGAATCCTTTAAGTTACTGTAAACAACACATAGCGCTCGTATGCCAAAACGTTCTGAGTACGTATGACCTCAAAAATGTCAAACTTTACGATAGAGCTGTCAGTTGTCAGATTGCAACATTAGGGTTGTCCAATCCCGAAATATAAAAGGCAGCCCTCGAAAAGTCATGAGAACTTAATTTCTTCATTTATGAATTTTGGGCAAACCTAGCTGACAAAGAACAAATTTGGATTGTTCAATCACACGACACCAGTGTCAAATGTGATAGTGATTGGCCCTTGATGACTAAGCTGCTACTATCTGGGCAAAATCCCCCAATGGTTACGGTCTTCAATGGTGGAGGGTTAGTTAGCATTCGTCCCCTTATGCTGACTGCCCATTTTTAAGAGTCTGTCCATGGAACCAGGATAGTATAGCCAGTTTCCTTATATCCAAGCAAACCAGTAGAACAAGCACTTCAACAAATATCTGAGAATGAAGACCTCACACCAATCATAATAGACTTATCACGACCCTGCCTTAAAAGTGTCTATTTTATGTTTGACAACCGCATATATAAACAAACCGACGGAGCAGCAATGGGGTCCACATTCTCACCATCAGTGGCTAATAACTTCTTGAGTTATTTTATTTTAAAGGCACAACAGACAGCAAACATGTAGTAAAAGTTATGGATATGTTACGTTGATGACGTATGTCTCATATGGCCTTTTATAGTTCCTAGAGCACCTAAACTCAATACACTCTAGAATTAAATTTACATTAAAACAACCAGCTGCCTTTCCTTGACGTAAGACGTAAGAAAAAAAAACACTGGACCATACCGTACCTACAGTAATATGTACCTAAATTACAAATGCCATTACAACCCTTCTCAAAGTTACAAAACCCCCGTTTTCAGGTCTATACCACTGACAGATGATAATAGTCAAATAGATAACTGTTGCTCTACGATAAAACGGAAATAGAAACCACACAATCAAAAAACCTTACTAGTAAACTAAAAGCAGTCTTATCCTACATCTAAGGAACAGCGTACAGAATTGGTTTGAAGGCTTGACAGCTATGGCATACAAACCGGACCAGCCTGTAGGAACAAGTCTAAGAAATCCTACTCCAAAAGTTAAACTAGTAAACCAAGGGGTATATACAGTGTGTCCGGTTATGAACTAGCGATAATCTAAATACATGTAAAGCAACTATTTTAATACACAATTACACTATATACTAGGGCTAAATACCCTACCCGCCATATGGCAGCCATTTTGTTTTTTTGATGATCTATTCTCTACATGTGAACAAAAACGTTCATATCTCTTAAAGTTTTGGTCTTACTGAGATAAAAATATGCTTATTCGATGGACAATAAAACTGTCTATTAACAACATTTCAAAACAAAGTGCATAATGTTTTGACCCTTTTTTTTGCATTTCATCTTTTTTTCAAAAGTTAAGAAAACGTTAACATTTTGTTTTGAAATTTTGTTGATAGACAGTTTTATTATCCGTCGAATAAGCCCATTTTTATCTCAGTAAAACCAAAATTTTAAGTGATATAAAGGTTTTTGTTCACACGTAGAGAATGGGTCATCAAAAATCAAAATGGCTGCCATATGACGGGGTGGGGTATTGAGCCCTAGTATATAGTGTATTTGTGTATTAAAATAGTTGCTTTACATGTATTTAGTTTATCGCTAGTCCATAACCGGACACACTGTATAATAGTATAACTTGCGGAACGTGCAACAAAGTATATGAACACAAAATGCTTTCAAAAACAAACAAACGACAACAACAACATCGGGCCACAATGAAGTTTGATAGTTGTAAACAGATCGCACAAACAACCCATAACAAACCAAGACTCATCCTAGTCTATTGAAGCTACTGAAATCGAGAAAAGTGGACTAAACAAAACAGACGACGCCCTGCACCTTCCCAGTACATGAAAGACAGTTACTCAACAACGCAGTAAAACAGAATTAGCCACACTCAAAACAAAACCATCAACAAGCGACCGACCCGACACAACAGTAAAGGGGGCGGAGTCAACACCGACCAATCAGACGCGCCACGATCTCCGATGGAGGCATATAAAAATACAGCCCGAATAAATTATCTCTCAGTTCACCGTGACAACGAATTGAGAATGCCAAGTGAGACCTTGGCGAAACGTCTGCGAATTTCAAACTCGATTCATGCTATCGAACAGATTTAATTCCAGATAAATATTTCTTCATTTTAAATATTTGGAAATAATAAAATTAAAGCAATGTAAATACAGTAGATTTCGAACTTTCAGGTATTTTATTAGTTCATTTCGATTACAGTTGCTATTAAATTCGTTTGTTCCACGCAAAATTGAATTTGTTTCTGCTCATAAATCTCATCCGATTATGCTATCGATTTGACGTGTATATTGGGTTGTTAAACATTCTAAAAGCTACAAATCAAACTACATTTTGTCAATAGGTTTGTTATTAACCAAATAATTGACGTTCCAATCCGTATGACATTAGTGAAATCCGACCCTGCAATTCACTTCCATATGAAAAACCATTTATTTACTTTTTGACGTGTTTCCAAGGGACTGACATATCGATATTGATGAGTCGTGCTACGTCGACCTTTGGGGAGTTTATTTAAACTTTCAAACAATTTAGTAAGTTGATCTTTTGGAATGAACTTTCCAGTGACTGATTACAACTGCTTACCTTCCCAAGATGATATCGACGAAACCCACGAAAGAAGCACCTCAAAATTTTTTTATTTATTCTGTAATAAAAGATTTTATCTCTGACGCAATATGTCGATGAGGAATATATTTACAGAATTCTTGTAGGATATGTAAGAATTTGGAAAAGACAAGAAGTATCTGACTTTATACAGGGTGAGTTTTTTTTGATGATCAGTATGGGGATCTCGGAAACTAGCGGAGATAGAGCAATGGTTAAATTAAGAAAGATTTGCAGTTTTACTGGCCCAATTTAATGACGCTTTCGTATTTTTGTAAAAAGTCATGGCTTACTAGATATTTTGAAAAAACGAAATTCTGTCGATTTAGTCAAATCCCTCTAGCTCCTTTGTTTTTGATTTTATAAAAAAGTGTAAATATCAAAATCGAAGGGAGTTGTATCCCGAATATGATTGTCATGTTCTCGTTTGCGTGACAGCCCTCATTTTTGAGATATGACACAAACTTATCTTTTTTTGAATAGAAACCATAGTTGGTTATGGCCTCAAAAAATCGGACATTTTTAGAGCTTTTCAACGATATAATACTGGATATAGTTATTCATAAAAATAACGGAGTTATGGATGCTTTCTCTCAAATTCAAATTATGCAACATGTCTTGAAAAGTGTATTGCAAGAAATGCAAGTAGCGCTTTCCAGTAAGTGATTCGTCATAGATAAAAGGGCTATGATCCCACACCAAACATTAAACCAAATTTTATCTGGGGTCGTCTTTGTTCTACATGGAAAGGGTTTTCTTTAGCCCAGATATGCTCATTGTGTCTATTGAACATACCGCAGTTAGTAAATCTAGTTTCATCTGACCATAACACCTTTAATGGAAACTGTGAATTGTCAAGGCACATGTCTCTAAACCATGTACAAAACAAAATACGTCGATGTTCGTCACCAGCATGCAAAGTTTGAGAAACTGAAAATTTGTACGGGTGGAACTTTCAGTACCTTAACTACAGTTCGCTTTGATGTGCCAGCTTCTGCCGCAATCTCACGAGTTGATGTAGATTGATTTTGATTTACCATTGCCAAAACATTTATTTGTGCTACTTCGTTAATTTGATTACGTTCCTTTGGTGGTTTAGTAAAAGATCCATATCTGCGTTAACTATCGTAAAGCCTCTTAAATGTACATAGAGCAAGTTGACGACGATTAAAATATCTATGAAAGTATTCCTCAGCTGCACGAACTGAAATTTTATGGCATATGATATAACATTCCATTATATTCAGTTTTTCTTCGTTAGAATGTTCCATTTTATCACGAAAATTTGTCAATATCGACTGTCAGTTCAGCACTGCTAATGGAATTACTCTCAAATGAGGAAACGTCAAAATGAAAACAATCTTTATCAGTGAAAATAAGAGAGAAAAGCATCCATAACTCCATTATTTTTATGAATAATTATATCGAGTATTATATCGCTAAAAAGCTCTAAAAATGTCCCATTTTTTGAGGTCATAGCCAACTATGGTTTCCTTTCAAAAAAAGATAAGTTTGTGTCGTATCTCGAAAACGAGAACTGTCACGCAAATGACAATCATATTCGGGATAAAATTCCCTTCAATTTTGATATTTACACTTTTTTTATAAAATCAAAAACAAAGGAGCTAGAGGGATTTGACTAAATCGACAGAATTTCGTTTTTTCAGAATATCTAGTAAGCCATGACTTTTTACAAAAATCCGAATGTGTCATTAAATTGGGCCAGTAAAACTGTAAATCTTTCCCAATTTAACCATTGCTCTATCTCCGCTAGTTTCCGAGATCCCCATACTGATCATCAAAAAAAAACTCACCCTGTATTTGTATTGACATTAGGCTTACAAACATATGAGAAGTGCTTTCTCGGTCGTATGTCTGCCAGTTTCTATAAGGTAAAAATGTCATCAGCAACCGAACTTTCAGTGAAAATCTCGATCCGTTCTGTGACCCTGCAAAATCCAGAATCCCTTACGAAAACTTTTTACTTAATTCAACTAGAATAGTTTTCCATTCCAGCAACCAACGGCCAAAGTAATAATAAATGTCTAGAATGAACCTTTGTAATAACTTCAACAAGGTATGGGACGGTTTGGACGGCGATATCTGAAATCCTTTAAGGTAGAGCTTAGGACCCATAACGGTGTTCCTAATTCAGCTGCGGGTTTCGGAGCGACGATAATTATGTTATCTTCCCGACGGTGCGACTTGATCTTTGCTCACCTTGCGCTATACATTACTCATATTCAAGAAGTGTAGAATGGGGAGTTTCAACTTGTCTTGCATTCAGGAGTTTTGGAGAATTATGTATTCGTTTACATTGTAAATAAAATTACGTGATATCTGTTCGAAAACCAAAGTTTTCGTCTTGAAAGGGTTAAATAACCTCGAGTATCTAAAGACAGAACTGCGTGGGGCGCACTCTGGCGGCAGGGTTATTTAACAGCATACCCTGGTATTAACGTCAAAACATTAGTCTTGAGACAACAATAAGAAGAAGACCTTTTAGTCAAAGAACCCACAGAACTTTTACTTGACAGCGTATTCTAGCAATAATATAAAATTTTTAATCTCGATCCCAAATTTCCTTACCCGTGAAACCTAGAAAAGTGTTTGCAAAGCATTTGCTTATGTAAATCCTTAGAATATTTGGGATATTAGATATAAATTGTATTACAAGCAATTATTCAGTACTAACAGTATATTAGTAATCAGTTAAAGTGATTGTAGTCGAAACAACGACAGTAGGACGTTGTAACGATTAATTATCAGTGTAAAACTTTTATAAAGTAATAACGTCAGTTAGATTTGTGAAAGAATGAGTAATGTTCCAATCTGTTGAGTTAGAAACACTTGCTAAAAGATTAATTAAACTGTGTTATTGTTGAACTTGAATTATACATGGAAAATACTCGCAAATACGGATGGGAGAGATAATATTCTATACACAATATCTATATCAAACATATTCTTTCGGTAGAACTAATAAAATCTGTACATAACTTTTGTCAAGTTGATCCAATATGATATATTTACCAACGAGGATACATAACAAGCAAGATAGGATAAACAGAACATTCTAGTATTTATATAATGTCGCCATAATCAAATGATGTAAAAGTGCACTGCCAAAAATTATACAATATTTAGTTATAATACTCACATACAACCAGGTTTTCACTGAGTATGTACAGGCTACTTTAAGATGAACTGTAGAGTTAGCTTGATAAAATCGAGTTAATGTTGCCATTGCAGACTTTGGACAAACCATGCAGCAGCTTTCATACAGTAGCTAATTGGAAATTCTCTGAGGGCAGCGACGGCGTAGTCATCTATGGTGTCATTGTCAATGACAACCATTCCATCTGCAATACAAAGTGAAGCGGAAACAGACCTGCTGCTATGTAAAGGCATCTGGCACAAAGTCCTGCAGGCACTGGAGCTGGGTTAATGCTAATCATTGCGCTCATGAGACAGTATAGGACCACTTTAGAGAAGGTTAGGAGATTGTTGCGGAATTAACTTGTATTGACACAACAAACCAACCGGATCGCATTAGCGGGTAGTTGGAAAGGTTTCTGGAACAGATTCATTATTTAGAAGAGACAGAGCAATTCAAGACCACGGAATATCAAATTGGGGAGATGGAAGTTGGCTACTAAAGAAAGAAATAGAGGTTGGAACTGCTGGAACTTTAGGAATTATGGAAGTCGTAGACAAGTAAAATCCTCTAGAACGGACTTTAGAAAGCAATATGATCCCGAGCAATTTTACTGCGAAGAACATCTTCAGACATGAATTCTGTTGGAAGTATCTCCCAGAGAAATAATTCCCCTACAGAAATCACTGGTTATGCGGGCTATAAGACAAATGAATGATTTTCATCTTAATCGAGTGGCTTCATACTAGAGTAAAGAACTGGGACGAGAATTCTGGCGATATTATGGTGACAGAACTTCGAGTATAATGAAGAGCTTGAAAAAGGAACCTAGATGTTGACGCTTTGCATTTAACGAAGCTTTTAGTGATTAAGCTTACTACATGTAGAAAGATTGTGGAATTTTTACATCTAAAAAGTGATGATATAACTTGTTTACAAGTTAAAATAAAGTGCATTAATCGAGGCCAGATAAGAATAATTGTTCCCATTTGAAAAAATCTATATGACCGTAGTAGTGGTCTAGGTCATGAATAAAGTCAGGGTCAGGATTATTTTGAAAAGACCTTTGATCTTGAACCACCCTCAAGCTTATGATCAAGATCAACTCGAGGTCAAGGTCATGTTTGGTCATCTAATACTGCGCCCGTACAAATCCAGAATCAAAAATGGGAGTTCACATTTGTAAAAATCTATTTGACGTTGGTTGTGGTCATGATCAAGGTCAGAGTCAAGGTAATTTTGGATGCAAATTTTTCCGCTTTTTTCCGATTCTAAAATAAAAAAATGCATTCCTGAAGCGATATTAAGGGGTTTCCATACTTCTGGACCACCCTCCATATGTCGATAACATTATAAAGATACCATGGCATAACATATAAAGATACCATATTATTTATTGTTGCATGCAGACGACTTGTTCTTGATAGATTAGAATGTCCTATGAATTAGGGGATAACAGCAATGAAGTAGAACGACTCCAGAGTCAGAACTCAACGTCTACAATCACAAAAAAATTAAGCTTTTAATAAACAGAAGAATTATAGAATAAATGAACATTAAATAAATAAGACAAAAGGGCAGACGGTCACCTTTAATTGAAGGTAGAACTAAAAAATAATAATTCTTCAAGATATATGGAAAAATAATAACGGTAGCAACATATATAAATACAAGAAATTAATTGAAAATAATTGCATTGAAACAAATGAGTCTTGAAACAAAGGTATAAATGCATAAAACAATTACTCAAAATGGAAGAGAGCAGCCTTCCATTTATATATGTAACTGACGATGAAATTTAGTAGACCGAAAGAAAATTACTATAATAGATAAGATAGCTGATACTTGAAACGAAGAAGAAGAAAAAGACCAAAATCAGATGGTCAATTACAGAGTGATGAATAAGATATCTAAAATCAATTAGGCGATCCAGTAGCTTTATATATCTATATATAAATAGGCAAAGACAAAACGATTAGGTACCATTTTCTCCTCTGTTTCTCAACCGGTTTTTATTTAGTTTAGTAGCTACTGACAACCTTCAGTGCAGAATGCTAATATTAATTTATAATAATGGTTCATTCATTAAATAAAATATAATACAAATTCATTATTTACGTCCATAATGTCAACGCCAAACAACTGAATGTGCCGCCGCCGCCAAACTCAAAACAATGAATAATTAAATATAGAGGGACCAATGTTATATACTTAGAGCATGTACTTCTGGAAGTGGCATGCAAGCGTTGTTATTGTTTAGTGGTATAGTAATCGTTGTATATTATAATTATACATGGCGATTCCAGATATGTTAGAAATCATTTTTTTCGTGGGTGGCACATAAGCAGTTGCATATATAGGGTGTTTAAAATATAGAGTAGAGTGCAATTATAACTAATAAAATAATTATATAGGGAAGCCCATTAACGGTTGAATGTACAGGGTTCTTGAAATAGAAGACGCAGTGGAATTACTGTTATACAGGGTGGTGCAAAAAATATTATACAGAGATGCATATACAGGGTGACGGAAATGGAAATGCAACATTTCGTAACCCATAAGCAGTTGTATATATAGAGAAGATGAAACTTAGGGTGAGAGGAATTATAGATTTACAGGATGATGATAAGAAATGTTAGAAAATGAACTGATTTATAGAGTAGCCCACGAAGAATTCCATATATATGATGATTGAAATATAGGTCGGAGTAGAATTATAGTTACAGAAGATAGTTAAAATTTTCATAAACAAAAAGAGTAAATACGGTGGCTCACAGGCAGTGACATATACAGAATGGTTTACCGGGTGGTTCAAAAATGTTGAAAAATATTATGCGTGGTCCATGAGCAGTTGCATATACAGGGTGGTGGAAATATATAATGAGATGGAATTATTATAATGAGGAGTTTAAAAAATGTTACGAGAATTGAGTGCAATTATAGCTGTACAGGGAGGTAAGAAAAAATAAATATTTAGGGTAGCCCATTAGCGGTTCAATTGTTGTCATATTAAATTAAAAATAACGAATTTGAACACAAATAAAGTCCTATGAATTATATCTGAAAAAAAACGTTACTTATGTCGAGATGTAAGACCGACATCTAGGATTTTCGAGGAAACTATCACACAGAGGTTCCGAATCTGGATCCCCTCCGTGTAATTGCTGTTCTCCCTAAAGTCCTAGGATAAAAAGTCAAGATAAAATTTTCAAGTTACTTAACCTGCCAGAGATATTGACATAATTGGTCGAATTTCGACCACTGGGCGACAGCTAGTATTTATAATATTTCGTTATTGTTTCTGCTCTTAACTTTTAGTTGTTGATTACTTTTATTTAATTAAATATTTAAAGTTTATTTTGTCTGTTCATTGGGATAAGTATTTAAAAATTGTATATGTAGAACAAAGTGTTTTAAGGCAATTTCGTAAAATTTCCCGGAGTACTGGCTGTCTGTACAGAGATTCTTCCTCACAGTTATTCTGAGAGAAAGAGATGTCTACAAAATGATCAACCAGTATTCCTGTATATAAGTAATGTATTGTATACTGTGTAATACTTATCTCAACTCTCAACTCCGAGTCTGAAGTCGTTGACAATCGTTTAGTGTTGTTTTCTAGGTTTTTTCTAAAAAAATTTCGCTTTGATCTTGAATTTGTTGTTTGTCAAAAAATTTGACACTGACAATTTTTCAAAATTGCTTACTTAAAGTTTACTGGATCAATTTACCTTCAATAAGCTTTAGAAATACTACAATTTATATCATCGGGATAAATCCTGCTATTCCGGAAATCCCCCAATTCTATACTTCCTGTCGCCTGAATACCTGAGGGCCACAGCAATGAGGAAAGTTCTCTCAGGGATTAGTGGCATTGCGACCGGGGCGCATTCGAGCATAATGGTGATAAGGATCCGACCGCCAAGGTAAATGACGTAACCTGCACTATGTTAGCGGTGTCGGTGAAGCAAACTTTATACGTTTGATACGGCTAGATAGGACAGAAGCAATTTGGAGTTTATAAAAGTCATGTTGTGCAGTGACAGAACGAAACATTCTGACGGTTTTAAGTGTTTCGTGAATCTTAAGAAACAATACATACGTATGTAATAATAAATACGTGTTAAGGTTTGTCTAAAAATATTTTAAGAAGAAAAGTCAATGACAGTTAGGTAAAAGAAACAGACATCTCGTTTTATTAATCGTATCGATCCCATGAACCAACTACGGTCTCTCGGGTATATTATTAAGAAGATAACAATTAGAAATAGTGGAAAAAAACTTGTACTATCATAAAAAAATAATTCGATTATTTCAAGTATCAGATGATCATATAAATTGCACTATTTTGATGTTTGAAAGTTTGACAGGCCCACTCTAGAGTTATTTCTTGATTAATGGTTTCCCATATTTTCTCCGCCTTCTAGAGCTTCTCCTTTTTTCTCACTAGTGTTATTGTATTCACCGAATCGTTTGAATCCGTTTCAACGTTCGTAGGTACTTCGTTCATAGATTCAAGAAATATCAAAATTCATTATCATTAGTGGAACCACGAAGTATAGATGTGGAATAATGCCGATAGTGCATTTTGTCCTACCAGAGGATGTCAGCCTGACGCCCCGTCATCGAGATCTCGCGGTTGACAGTTGACATACGCCATAGAGTTCAGTAAGGACTACCAGCAACATGGCGGCGAGGGGTACGACGTCATCAAGTGTTGGTACTAACAAAAACATGGCCGCCGTGACGGAAATGTGGATACCATCAAGTGACATTGAACGTAGTATATATTGTTCTTGTATGTACTAACTCTATATTTTCTTAGATACATTGGGCATTTCTTGTAGTACACAGAATATGTGCCAGTCGTTTTTCAGTGTGTTCTAACAGCAACAATTAAATTTTTCATTCTTGAGTAGACTTTGAACAATGGTAATCTTTCGTGTTACATTCACAGTTTTATTATTATATACTACCCGTTTTACGAATAAAAAACGTGAGATTGCGGCAGAAGCAGGCACATCTCAACAAACTGTAATTAAGGTTCTGAAAGCGCACAAGTTCCACCCGTACAAACTTTGGGTTTCTCAAACTTTCGATGCTGGTGACATACATCGACGTATTTTGTTTTGTACATGGTTTAGAGACATGTGCCTTGACAATCTACAGTTTCCATTAAAGGTGTTATGGTCAGATGAAACTAGATTTACTAACTGCGGTATGTTAAATAGACACAATGAGCATATCTGGGCTAAAGAAAACCCTTTCCATGTAGAACAAAGACGACCCCAGATAAAATTTGGTTTTAATGTTTGGTGTGGTATCATAGGGTCTACTGTTCTGGGGCCTTTTATCTATGACGAATGACTTACTGGGGAGCGCTACTTGCATTTCTTGCACTACACTTTTCAAGACATGTTGCATAATTTTAATTTGAGAACTCGTTTAGAAATTGAGTGGTTCCAACATGATGGAGCACCTGCCTATAACTCGTTATTAGTGAGACAACACTTAGATAATATCTATCCAAACTCTTGGATAGGAAGAAATGGCCCACGTGAATGGCCACCCCGGTCTCCCGATTGGGCAGTTATAGACTTCTATTTATGGGGTGCG
Source organism: Octodonta nipae (assembly GCA_034190945.1). NCBI lineage: Eukaryota > Metazoa > Arthropoda > Insecta > Coleoptera > Chrysomelidae > Octodonta > Octodonta nipae. The sequence continues at coordinate 104,595,876 of CM067222.1, read as the reverse complement.
CTAAAAAACAAAGTATAGAAAAGAAAGTATTAGACAGTTGGTGACCTAAGGGAGGAGGTATTACAAGAATTGAAGAAATTGATAGGCGGTCTGTGAGGAAAGCGGTAATGTCAGTCTTGAAAAGATGCAATTTTTGTCTAAATAACAATGGTGGACTTTTCGAACATAATTTGTAACCATTATTATGTACTTTAATTTCTAATTACATTCATATCTCGAAAACGAGGCTGTCACGCAAACGAGGACATGACAATCATATTCGGGATACAATTCCCTGCAATTTTGATATTTACACTTTTTTTATAAAATCAAAAACAAAGGAGCTAGAGGGATTTGACTAAATCGACAGAATTTCGTTTTTTCAAAATATCTAGTAAGCCATGACTTTTTACAAAAATCCGAAAGTGTCATTAAATTGGGCCAATAAAATTACAAATCTTTCCCAATTTAATCATTGCTCTATCTCCGCTAGTTTCCGAGATCTCCATACTGCTCATCAAAAAAAAAACACTCACCCTTTATATATAATATAACTATAATATAAATGTAAAACAAGAAAAATAAGACAAATATTTGAGTAAGTCTATATACTTATTTTATTTTAAAATAATTTCCAATTTGTTAGCATTTATTAATTTTAGCTTTTTAGGTAATAAATAAAAAATACCTACTCTCATTTAGTAAATGTTGTTTAAAAGGAGAATTTCAATTATTAGTGCCATTACACAATTTAGCAATCTTCTCTTGATTCTCTAATAACATTTTGGTTTTCGTCGTTGTCATTTTATCATTTTAGTTTTTTTCTGAAGTTGTATTATAAGGGGTTCTTGTATACCCAGTACAATATTCATACACTTAAAAAATATTAAGAATAATACTCTAGTAAAAATATGTTAAAACTGAGGAAATTTATAATTTACTTTCAATGCTTAAACACTAAGAAATGAACCGTTACTTTTACTTACCATACAAAAAGAAAACTCGTTATTTCAGAAACATATTTTCTAAAAAGAAAAGCGCTTTGTCTTGACACGTCGTAACAATTGTGAAGACTCATAAAAAATACGTCGTACTATGCCTTCTGGCATCTACGCCATTTTACGAAATTGAGTTGAAGAGTCGAATAAGGTGAGCAGGTGGTGAACGACCATATAAAAGTGATGGCGTTTTCAATGGCGACAGGTAGACAAATCCGTGTGTGGGTGGGACAGAACACAGAAGGGGAAAGCAATCTGAAAGCATAATGTACAAGAGAATTAGAATCGATCGTAGAAACCGACAAAAGGTTAGCAGTAACCTGTTTCAGTGCAGGTAGATTTGAATGCGGGCAATACATCAACAAAGTGACAAGGGGACTTTCCCTAAGAATATGAAAATACTTTCAATGGGGTTGCTGGCGACAGAAGGGAGAAATACATTAGTGAGTCGTTATGTTGGAGTAATTTGAGGTATTTCGAAGGTGAGAGCAGTTGGGGGAGAAAATGGTGATTACAATTTTGGCTACTGCATATTTTCGCATCATTTCAGCTTGAGAATTGAAACATTTTCAGACCCGGAAAATAAATTGTAAATATACTGGGTGGCACAGAAATTTTAATACCAAGTAATTTTAAAAGGACTAGGTAGAAATGTTTGTTTCAGACAAAACGTTTAGTACACTGGTATTGGTGTTATAACGTTTTGAATTTAAAAAATCATTGTGTGTTTTTATGACATCACGATGCAAGTAAAACTTTTTTCGGATTGTAAGCATTTAACTGAAACTTTTCGAAAATTTCTTCCATTTTATGTATTAAAATCGCGTTTTTAATTATACTAGCTGTCTGTGTGATAGTTTCTTCGAAAATCCTAGATGTCGGTCTTACATCTCGCTTCTACAAATACGTAACGAAATTCAATTTTTTTTCAGATATAATTCATAAGACTTTATTTGTGTTCAAATTGATAATTCGTAATTTAATATGACAACAATTCAACCGCTAATGGGCTAACCCTACATATTTATTTTTTCTAACCTCACTGTATAGCTATAATTGCACTCAATTCTAACATTTATTAAAATCCTCATTACAATAATTCCATCTCATGATATATTTCCACCACCCTGTATATGCAACTGCTTATGGACCACGCATAATATCTTTTAACATTTTTGAACCACCCGGTAAACCATTCTGTATATGACACTGCCTATGAGCCACCGTATTTACTCTTTTTGTTTATGAAATTTTTAACTATCTTCTGTAACTATAATTCTACTCCGACCTATATTTCAATCATCATATATATGGAACTCTTCGTGGGCTACTCTATAAACCATTTCATTTTCTAACATTTTTTATCATCATCCTGTATATCTATAATTTCTCTCACCCTATATTTCATCTTCCCTATATATACAACTGCTTATGGGTTACGAAATGTTGCATATCCATTTCTGCCACCCTGTATATGCATCTTTGTATAATATTTTTTTGCACCACCCTGCATAACTGTAATTCTACTGCACCTTCTATTCCAAGAACCCTGTAAATTCAACCGTTAATGGGCTTCCCTATATAATTATTTTATTAGTTATAATTGCACTCTACTCTATATTTTAAACACCCTATATATCCAACTACTTATGTGCCACCCACGAAAAAAATGATTTCTAACATATCTAGTATCGCCCTGTATAATTATAAATACGATTACTTTAGCACTAAACAATAACAACGCTTGCATGCCACTTCCAGAAGTACATGCTCTAAGTATATAACAGCATTGGTCCCTCTATATATAATTATTCAATGTTTTGAATCTGGCGGCGGCGGCACATTTAGTTGCATATACAGTAAGGATATTTGAGTTATAGTGCGGATTATAATTACAGTTATACCAGTTTTACAGAAGGGTTAAAAAATTATTGGTAGTTGCATATAGAAGATGGTTGAAATATAAGGTGATAAAGTTATAGTTGTAGGTGTATAGAATACTCTCTTCGAGGTGTCATTCCTTTGTACGCAAGACAATATACATTATATATTATATATAATATATATTGTTTCTGGTCAGGGAACCTTCAGCAGTTGCGCTTCCGACAATTGAATGTCCTCTCGACCACTTCTTTATGTATTTGATACATTTCGTTAAATTTGAAGACGCGAGATGTAAGACCGACATCTAGGATTTTCGAGAGAATTAGCACACAGAGGTTCCGAATCTGGGGCCGTTCCGTGTAATTGCTGTTCTCCCTTAACTCCTAGGACAGAACGTCACGATAAAATTTTCAGGTTACTTCACCTGTCAGAGATATTGAATACTCTCTTCGAGGTGTCATTCCTTTGTATAGAAATTGTAATATAAGGATAAGCAGTTAGTATATTTGAATTATATGGCGGGGTATCATTATAGGTATAGAGATGTTGCAATGTTTTCATTTCAAGTCAGTTTAAGTAGGTTACTTTTAAACATACTTTATTTCATCTAAATATTTTCTCATTCAACTAATTCTTCTAAGTAATTTTAGGGGTCTTTGAAGTCCTGTTTGTCCCGTATATCATAAAACGCCAAATAAAATTCATTTTCACTAAAATGTTGTTTACTTGTATGAGAATTTACCTCAAAAACTCTCGCATGGAAGGGATTATCGCAGATTATTTCACTACATCAGACATAAATAAGTTTGCTCAGGAAGTTACACAGAATGCAGTATTTATAATTCAGTAGCAGAGATGTAATAACACAACCTCTATTCATTAGTAGTATGTGACTTTGATCACAGTCTAGTGGACTCGCGGTTCTCCATAGCTCATAAAAGTGTGGAGCAAACAAACTCCTGCAACGCAGAGTATATCATGTAATCTGACAGCTTTGGTATAGAGAGTTTGAGTGCAATTAGAACCCACAAAAATATTTGCCAACTTTCTCTGACCCCAGAGTTCGCGTTATTAAGGCTTTACAGGCGACTCGTGAAAATACCAACATACAAGATTCGGTCTCAGTGTCGGTAAGCATGCATTTAGTAAGTTTTTAGAAACGTAAACTATATTATTGTGCTTCTGTTGTTATGGGTATTACTTATTTTTTAACTGACTTCAAAAATCAAGAGATTTTCGATTCGTTTGCATATATACTTTATTAATTTTTGCATGTATGTTCAGTGATTACTCGAAATTGGCTGAAGAAATTTGGATCGTTTAAACTGAATTCTATTAAGGGAAATCCCAATTTTTTTTAATTTTACTTGGATCCATGTTTCAGATATTACATATATGCAACAGCTCATGTTTTATCCTACAAAAAAAATTATCCAACCTGTTTAACTATAATTATACTCCACCCGCTATTTCAACCTCCTTGTATATGCAGTTACTTATCGACTACCCAGTATAACATTTTTGTACCACCCTGTATAACTATAAATCCATCAATGCCCAATATATTTCACCAAAACCGCAACTGCTTATTGGGCACCGTGTATAATAATATTTTTCAGCATGTTTCTGAATCACCTTGTACAACTACAACTGTATACGCCACTGCTTACTGATTAACAAATATAACATTTTTTAAATAATTAATAATAACACTTCTCCACCCTATAATTCAACTATCCTATCTTCTCAACTTATTATGAACTACGCTATTTCACAATATTTCCTCATATTTTTTCAACGACCATTATAAACTATAATTTCTCACCACACTTCATTTAAACCACCCTTCATTTATAAGTATTTCTAACTTTGTTTGAATCACACTGTGTAACTATAACTTTGCTGCTCCTAATATGCAACTGATATATAACAGAATTTTTCTAGCATTTTTTACCCACCCTTTATAATTATAACTCTACAACGCTCTATATTTCAACAACCTTTTATATGCACCTACTTATTTGCCACCCTTGTATCTTTAGAATCCTACCCCACCCTATACTTCAACCATCTGGTAACTGGAATAGTTTGTAGATCATTACAATACTTATTTTTTAAACCCACCTGTATAGCTGTAATTATACTCCGCGACATATTTCACCCATCCTATATATGCAACTGCTTGTGGATATAAAACAAGTTTTTAACAACAACATATTCCACTCCACTTTATATTTTAAACACCCTGTATAAACAGCTCCTGCAAACTAACAGCTTATTATGAACATAATTCAAAGATCCTAACTGCTTACATAACACATTTTTTTCTAAGATTTTCTATCCAAACTGTATAAATATTCTACCCTTTTTCACCCACTTGGTATATGGAACTGTTTATGGCCCAATCAATATAACTTTTTTAGATCACCCCGTACAACTAATTCCACTCTCCCTAATTTCAAACCACTTTGTTTATATGCAGCTGCTTATAGGACACCAAATAAAACTTTTTTAGATTTTTTAAATCCATTTAATTCTATCCCGCTCTAAGTTTCCTATAATACAGAACACCCTGTAGAATCACGCTTGTTATAGCAGTTGATTAAATTTAATTTGTTAAATCGAAACCTGTTGCATTGGTATCTTCTGAATTTTGAATAAAAGTTAAGCTGATCCCTATTTCTAATATTTTCTGCGTGCGGTGGAACCAATTGAGTAATTGTATTACCCAACATGGTAGGCTTTGCAACAAAAAAAGATTCAGCAAAATAAGTTCAGTAGTTCTTACGTGATGCGCTAACAAACAAACAAAAAAACAAATAAACATACATACAAACAAACAAAAAAACAACAAAACAAACAAACTTACAAATTTATAATAGTATAGATACTTACTCACCCCCTAGTTGCGTATTGGGAACAAAACCTAAAATTATAAATGCTGTTTACAATAATAGATTAATTAATACAATTTTGTTAAAATTTATAAGCAATGAGGTTAAACTCAATGATTTCTTTGTATGGCTAAAATTATATAAAATTCTCCAAATTGGTGCCAACTACAGTAATTTCAGACAATGTTCGTATGTAAACTACTTCTCTGTAGTCGTTAGGACGAATTACTTTTACCACTTTACATGTTCTACATTAATGCAAAATGAAATTCTACTGTAACCAACAATTTACTATAGAAAAGTAATTTATAGATGCATTATACAATTTTCAACTACCTGCCAGTGCACATTATCACTTAGACATCCTATTTTTGCTACAGTTTATAGCGAGGAGACACCTAATGCGCGATATTTTATCCTGGAATGGTCATATATGTGTTATATATTATTTGTAGAAACGAGAATTGTATAACATGTAGGGGACCGACGATTCCTTTCAGGAAGTGCAGTCTTTCGATCGAAAATTGCAGCCAAAAGTGATGCAACCTCTGCTATTCGATGAAGAATTTGTAAAACTATATCATAACTTGTGATAAAAAAGAATTCACGATGAAACTATATTAGAGCATTAAGATAACTAATATCTGTTTGTGGACTGTGTGGAAATATGCCGGTACTAAGGTAAAGTAAGGTACACTTCTAATAAGTGCGTCTTTGAAAGTTTTTTGTAAAACATCTTAAAGTTGGGAGAGGGATGCGATTCTATAAGTTGGTTAAGTCAAAGAATTATTTAATTTAGTTATGCATGAATTTTCTGCTTATGATATTTTCAGAGCAAGTCTGGAGTATTACCATAAACTCTTACCCCTGTGAGTAAAACAAAATGCACCAGAAGTCGGAGTAAGCAAGCTCCAGGGCCTGCGGGATTAATTTTAGAAAATTCTAAATAAACCACATATTTTTGCAAGAACGTTTGCGTTTGAAGACCACTATTTTCAGACCCAAGCTGGAGGAGTATCTTAAACTCTTACTTCTCTAAGTAAAACAAAATGCTTTAGAAGTGGGATTAAGTAAGCACCAGGGCCCTCGGAATTAATTTTAGAAGAATCTAAATAAACCACATATTTTTACAAGAACCTTTGCGTGTGAAGACCACTATTTTCCGACCCAAGCTGAAGCAGTATCTTAAACTCTTACTTTTCTAAGTAAAACAAAATGCTTCAGAAGTGGGTAAAAGGAAGCACCAGTGCCCTCGGAATTAATTTTAGAAGAATCTAAATAAACCACATATTTTTACAAGAACCTTTGCGTGTGAAGACCACTATTTTCCGACCCAAGCTGAAGCAGTATCTTAAACTTTTACTTTTCTAAGTAAAACAAAATGCTTCAGAAGTGGATAAAAGGAAGCACCAGGGCCTAGGGAATTAATTCTAGAAAATTCTAAATAAATCACATATTTTTAGAAGAATTTTTGCACTTGAAGACCACTATTTTCAGACCCAAGCTGTACTAGAATCTTAAACTCTTACTTTTCTAAGTAAAACAAAATTTTTAAGAAGTGGGATTAAGTAAGCACCAGGGCCTACGTAATTAATTTTAGAAAATTCTAAAAAAGCCACATATTTTTACAAGAACGTTTGCGTGTGAAGACCACTATTTTCAGACCCAAAGTGGAGTAGTATCTTTAACTCTTACTTTTCTAATAAAACAAAATGGTTCAGAAGTAGGATTAAGCAAGCTCCAGGTCCTGCGGAGTTTATTTTAGAAAATTCTAAATAAATCACATATTTTTACAAGAACGTTTGCGTGTGAAGACCCCTATTTTGAGACCCAAGCTGGAGTAGTATCTTAAAGCTGTTACCTTTCTCTGTAAAACAGAATACTTCAGAAGTGGGATTAAGTAAGCACCAGGGCCCTTGGAATTAATTTTAGAAAATTCTAAATAAACCACATATTTTTACAAGAATGTTTGCGTGTGAAGACCACTATTTTCAGACCCAAGCTGGAGTAGTATCTTAAACTCTTACCTCTCTCTGTAAAACAAAATGGTTCAGAAGTGGGATTAAGGAAGCACCAGGACCTACGTTATTAATTTTAGAAAATTCTATATAAACCACATATTTTTACAAGAACGTTTGCGTTTGAAGACCACTAGTTTCAGACCCAAGCTGGAGTAGTATCTTAAACTCTTACCTCTCTCTGTAAAACAAAATGGTTCAGAAGTGGGATTAAGGAAGCACCAGGGCCCTCGGAATTAATTTTAGAAAATTCTAAATAAACCACATATTTTTACAAGAATGTTTGCGTTTGAAGACCACTAGTTTCAGACCCAAGCTGGAGTAGTATCTTAAGCTGTTACCTTTCTCTGTAAAACAAAATACTTCAGAAGTGGATAAAAGGAAGCACCAGGGGCTAGGGAATTAATTCTAGAAAATTCTAAATAAATCACATATTTTTAGAAGAATTTTTGCACTTGAAGACCACTAGTTTCAGACCCAAGCTGGAGTAGTATCTTAAACTCTTACCTCTCTCTGTAAAACAAAATGGTTCAGAAGTGGGATTAAGGAAGCACCAGAGCCCTCGGAATTAATTTTAGAAAATTCTAAATAAACCACATATTTTTACAAGAATGTTTGCGTTTGAAGACCACTAGTTTCAGACCCAAGCTGGAGTAGTATCTTAAGCTGTTACCTTTCTCTGTAAAACAAAATACTTCAGAAGTGGGATTAAGTAAGCACCAGGGCCCTCGGAATTAATTTTAGAAAATTCTAAATAAACCACATATTTTTACAAGAATGTTTGCTTGTGAAGACCGCTATTTTGAGACCAAAGCTGGAGTAGTATCTTAAGCTGTTACCTTTCTCTGTAAAACAAAATACTTCAGAAGTGGGATTAAATAAGCACCAGGGCCCTCGGAATTAATTTTAGAAAATTCTAAATAAACCACATATTTTTACAAGAATGTTTGCGTGTGAAGACCACTATTTTCAGACCCAAGCTGGAGTAGTATCTTAAACTCTTACCTCTCTCTGTAAAACAAAATGGTTCAGAAGTGGGATTAAGGAAGCACCAGGACCTACGTTATTAATTTTAGAAAATTCTATATAAACCATATATTTTTACAAGAACGTTTGCGTTTGAAGACTACTAATTTCAGACCCAAGCTGAAGCAGTATCTTAAACTTTTACTTCTCTAAGTAAAACATAATGCTTCAGAAGTGGGATGAAGGAAGCACCCGTGCCTACCGAATTAATTTTAGAAAATTTTGAATGAACCACATATATTCACAAGAATGTTTGCGTGTGAAGACCACTATTTTCAGAACAAGTCTGGAGTATTATCATAAACTCTTACCTCTTTGAGTAAAACACAATGCACCAGAAGTCGGAGTAAGCAAGCTCTAGGGCCTGCGGGGTTAATTTTAGAATATTCTAAATAAACCACATATTTTTGCAAGAACGTTTGCGTTTGAAGTCCACTATTTTCACACCCAAGCTGGAGCAGTATCTTAAACTCTTACTTCTCTAAGTAAAACAAAATGCTTCAGAAGTGGGATTAAGCAAGCTCCATGGCGGACGGAATTTATTTTAGAAATTTCTAAATAAACCACATATGTTTAGAACGTTTGCATTTGACGACCACTATTTTCAGAACCAACCTGGAGTAGTATCTTAAAATTTTACTTCTCTAAGTAAAACAAAATGGTTCAGAGGTGGGATTAAGCAAGCTCCAGGTCCTACGGAATTTATTTTAGAGAATTCTAAATAAACCACATATTTTTACAAGAACGTTTGCGTTTGAAGAACACTATTTTCAGACCCAAGCTGGAGTAGTATCTTATACTCTTACTTTTCTAAGTAAAACAATATGCTTCTGAAGTGAATTTTATATTGGATTGGAAACATCGAGACTATTAAACGTACGAATAAATGAACACAAGAATTACGTAAAGAAACGACAATTTGAAAAATCGAAAATTTGTGAACATTCTTGAGACCTGGGCCATAAAATACAATTTGACTATACTTCACAAAGAACAACATAACACAAAACGAAAAATAAAAGATTCTGCGGTAATTCTTTTGAATGAAGACGATTGTATCGCTTCTACTTCTGTAGAACCCATTCGCATCTGGTTACCTACAATTAAAGAAGAAATTAGTAATGGCCATCTCCTTTTGATCAACCCAGTATCGGGATAATTCATAAAGTTTTTCCTAGGTTTTCCCTTATGATGTTAATGGGATCACTGAAATAAAACTTTTTTATCGTATATCAAAGTCGTACCTAGGAACGTCATTTACGATTTCCAAAGACAACAATTTCCAAGTTTTCCCAACTTGAAAACTGTTTAACTGTAATACATGATCTTTAGAATTGTTTGAGTTACCTGTATATCTAGAAACAAAAAAAATTTTAATGTCAACTTAAACGTCAAATATCAGCCTTTCATTTTGCATTTCATATTTTCAATAAACGTTTAAATCCATTGAAAACGAGGTCAGAATAGACCTGCATACGTTTAGTTTTTCCTTGAATATACAGATTTCTGTTTTGATTGTGCTGTTATTTTCCAAGAACACATAAACATAATCAAGAATATGCCACAAATAACATTTTGAAGACAATTAGTTATGACGTCTGAATGATCAAACACAACTTACCATTTTCCGCAAGACACAAATAACAGATGAGAAATATCCGAAAATGCACGACGAATTCAGGTAATCATAAACACCATCACTTTCCGAAACGGCTGCTATTCCACTGTCAGATTTAGAGGTGGGAAATACAAGAAAATGTGCTGGCCCAAGTTTATTGCCATCTGAAATGGAAGGCGAAAGCGATTTTCAGATGACTTATGGAGCATTATCTACCTATCTGAGGGCGAAGCCAGAGTATTTTTGCAGGTGTGCGGAACGAAGAAGGATATCTGAGTAAAAATTGATCGTAAATATTGCCCGTTAACGTCGTCATCTGTTACCTATGGGATTCTCCACGTTTGTCAAGGTTATCGAGGGTTGTACAGGATGGCTCTTGCCATATTCAGTGGCGTGCATTAAAAAAAACACCTTTTTCCAGGAGTAAATTTATTTCAAGTATTCTTATCGTGCCTGTATATAGTGAGAGTCGCATGTGAAAACTAAAACTCACATTACGAAGATTCTACAGAGCTTTCATTTCAAAAGTAGCCACTCAAAATAACTTTTAAAGTAACCTTAAACGAAAAAGACAAAAAAAACACGTTAACTTATATTTACCAGGGACACATTTTACACGTATCGCAGTTCCAACCACTAAGCGGGGGTGAATATCACTTCTAAAAGTGAATTCGTAACGTTTTATGCACAGAGTAGACGGAAATATTTGTTAAGCTGAAGACTTTTGGTATTGCTGTTTGAGGGTTCATGGCAAAATGACCTAAAATCTGAACCTGTGCAGCTTCAGTTAAAACTCTACGATTCTTGACAATTTTATTGCACAGATTTCCAGTTGCTTGAAATTTATGAACTAAATCCAATACATACTGATGCCTAATGTTTTAATCGGGATGTCTCTGATGAAAACATATGCAGTTCTGCGTGCACAGCATTGTTATTCCCCATAAATAAATATTTCAATTCTTTCGTGTAAAGAATAAAGTATTGTCGAAATTTGATGGTCAATTTACCACGAAACCACTACTAATAATAAATTGTTTACAATTACAGTCACAAATATCTTTCACAAAAACATTTAAGGATTTTTCTCACTTGTTTTTCACGGTATTTATACTCATATATTTTTTTTTCATTTACAATTAAAAATTTTAAATTTTTATGGTTTCTAGGTCACTACTCTGTAAAAGATAACATTTAAAAAAGTATGTGTCGAAAGATTGCCTAAAAAGAGACCTTTAAAAACAGGTATCACATGATACCCCTTGTATTTACACTACTTTTAGAAGTGATATTCACCCTCGGTTAGGGGTTGGAACTACTGGGTGACTAATACGTGTAAAATGTGCCCCCCCGTAAATATTAATTAACGGGTATTTTTTAGGGTGATTCATTTCCGCAAAAAAAAAATTTCTTGGTGCTCAAGAAAAATTTTAATCTACCCATAGAAACAAAAATTCTCACCAAGATTGAGCTCTTAATTTTATTTTTAAGTACTTGCAATTTAAATATGAAGTTTTCTCATTTAAAATGCACTTAAAAAATTTTTTTTTCAAATTCCTAATGCTCAGACACCTTTTAATATTTTGTGAATCGGTTTTATGGACCTTACGGGAAATTCCACGCTCTTTAAAATTTCTTTAGTATTTTTTTCGTAACTTGCACTGGGTCGTCAGTAGGAGTGATCAAAGTGCAGTTTTTGGAATAGATTGTTATTTTTCAATTTTTGTTTGAATGAATCGCAAAAACTAGGAAGAAAAAAAGAACTCACTCTGAAAAAATAGTTTTTTTACCAATATTTAATAAATTTACAGCCATTTTTAGGCCTTCAAACGTAAGAAATTGATAAATACTAACTAATGTTGCTCTTTCATTCAACTTTTTTCTTGATTACTAACATGTTTCTCTACAATAATAATTTTTTCTAAAGTTATTATCGTCTTTGACCTCTTTTACATAAAAAAACAATACAATTTTATTACTAAATGTAATAAAATAACAACAAAAGCTTTATTCAGCTTTAAAATCGTTAAGTGCTTTTCATAAGAGTCGTAATTATTTAAAATTTATTAACTTGTTTTTTATGATTGTTGAGATAATTATTACATTTGGAATATATTACATAATAACGTAACCATCTGTGTGTTTCGAATAAAGATTTGTTGTTATTTTATTACTAAATGTGTTGTTTTCTTATTTAAAAGAGATCAAAGACGATAATAACTTTAGAAAAAGTTATTATTGTAGAGAAATATGTTAGTAATCAAGAAAAAAGTTGAATGGAAGAGCAACATTAGTTAGTATTTATCAATTTCTTACGTTTGAAGGCCTAAAAATGGCTGTAAATTCATTCAGTTCTTTTTTTCCCCCTAATTTTTGTGGTTCACTCAAAAAAAATTGAAAAATAACAATTTATTCCAAAAACTGCACTTTGATCGCTCCTACTGACGACTCAGTGCAAGTTACGAAAAAAAAAATACAAAAGCAATTTTAAAGAGCGTGGAATTTTCCGTAAGGTCCATAAAACCGATTCACAAAATGTTAAAAGGTGTCTGAGCATTAGGAATTTGAAAACAAAAAACTTTTTTTACGTGCATTTTAAAAGAGAAAACTTTATATTTAAATTGCAAGTACTTAAAATTAAAATTAAGAGCTCAATCTTGGTGAGAATTTTTATTTCTATGGGTAGATTAAAATTTTGTTGAGCACCGAGAAAAAATTTTTTTTTGCGGAAATGAATCACCCTAGTATTTTTGTTAAACTGCTAATGTGTAACTTCGGGCCACATTATACTACACCGAAACACTTCTAAATAAATGGGACCAAATCGAATAAAAGAACACTCCAAACAACATGCCTCATTTCATCGTAGGAGAACGATTCCAATATAGAGGCAAAGTCCCAACGTAGAACCCTAAAATATAATATTGCACATGGCGACTTTATTTCGACACAAAATGGCCATGCTTACCTTTTCGTGAAAGGAGTTGACTTTTAATCTACAAATTCTTGAACCATTGGCATATCTTCCAAATTACTTTAAAAACCATGCAATATATATAAGTCTAAAATCGTCTTGTCTCTAGCAAAACGCCATTATTATCAAAAAATGCACACAGCGTTAAGATAACTACGTTTGCTTAACGACATCAAAACGAGAAGAGCGTTCAACTCGAGCCTGAAAAAAATTCTCCCCGCTAAGACGATAATTAAAGGACGACACCATGATTTGCATTAAAGAAGCTAAGGCGGACAGGTGCGGCTTAATTTTTTTTTACACGTTACAACTGGTAATTAACGTTTGTTAGGTATTGAAAACGAAAACATAGTAGGGTTCAATCAGGCTCGAATTTGATCATGAAAACGAAGAGGGGTAATCGTATGCTTACATCAAGGTTTTTCCTATTTTCAGCTCGAATCACGGACTCTGCATATGAACTCAGTAACACAATCTGTTATTTCCCTTCGTATTTGCGGGTACATTCAATAACAAGTTTTAACAATAACAAAGTTTATTCAATTTCAACAATAACAATTTTCTCGATACAACATTTTTTTTGAGGCTTACGAAGTTCTGAAATAGTATACTAAGAAAATTCTAAAAAATTCTACGTACAAATGCTTTATGAATTTTCATTATATTTTTTCCACCAATTGTTGTATATTCACGATGCTTTATGAACAATGCTGTGTGCACAAAACGAACTCTTATCCAATTAAAATAGCAACGTTTTACTAACATTAGTTCAAACCAAACTTTAACAAACTACCATTAAAACTACACTTGCATCGTTTTAGATATGCAATGTTCAAACTATGCTTTTTTAAGGGTTTTAAGACTATTTTTCTTGGGGTTCAAGATTAAACTGATTAATAGGTTTGATGTTAATGCGAGGTTACGATGTTGACTAAACCAACCGTTAGAGTGCGCCTCACGCATCTCTCTTTATGTACTCGAGGTTATTTAATATTTTCAAACGAAAACTTTGTTTTCGATCCAGTACTATAGTCAAATAGACAACATTTAATACCTGATTTTGTTCAGTTAAATCTTGTGGATGTGAAATACTGCTCAGTATAAAGCAGTTACGATCTTACAAAAGCGTTTTATGACTTAAAATTTATATCCTCTAAACAACAACACGTAATAAACAACCAGAGTTTAACAAAACTCCGAGAATCCATGATATTGTTAAGTAGATTTCCAACCGATTATGTAATTAACTGTCTTTCCTAATGTTACTTATCCCGAAAAAAATTCCAAGAACAGGGATTCTTGAACCAGGTTTAATTAAAAATAGCAAGAATACGATATCATTCATACATTGAATGCTTCTCGATTGTTCACTGCCCAGCTTGAAATTGCAATATCCCACATGTTATGTTTCTTTTATCTACCTACTTAAGTATCAGACAATTGAGTTTTTCAACGGTATATTGCGTCCCATTGTTGCTTCTGTTATTACACACTGCCAACTGCTATTGTTGTGGCGTCATATACGTGAAAGTTTTCTTTCATCTGCACTCGTTGGCAGACGCTTTCTTGTTCTATTTCTCGACAGAATGAAGTATTGCTTCATCCTTTGTTTTGTCAACCGGAAAGTAATAAGTAATGTAAAGTTTTCACCTCCCGGGGCCTTATTGGTTTGGGAGTTTTTCAGTTGGAGTTTTATGTCACCATACACACTTTCGCAGAATATTTTTTTAAATATTTTAAGTGACTGAAATATTTTGGTAATAAGTTAGTCTTGTTGAACTTACAGTTCTTATAAAATATTATTCGTTACTTAACTTTGTGGAAACTTTTTTAATTGTCTCAATATAGTTAGTTGAGAACATATATTTTGGATTCTTTAGGCATTTTATAATATGTTTTATTAAATTTATTGGTGAAGACGCGAGATGTAAGATCGACATCTAGGATTTTCAAGAGAATCAGTACACAGAGGTTCCGAATCTGGAGCCGTTCCGTGTAGTTGCAGTTCTCACTTAACTCCTAGAGCAGAATGTCACGATAAAATTTTTCAGGTTACAGAGTTAAGGGAGAACAGCAATTACACGTAACGGCTCCAGATTCGGAACCTCTGTGTGCTACTTCTCTCGAAAATCCTAGATGTCGGTCTAACATCTCGCGTCTTCAAATGTAACGAAATGTATCAAATACATAAAGAAATGTTCTAGAGGACATTCAGTTGTGGGAAGCGCAACTAATGAAGGTTCTCTAACCAGAAACAATTACATATATAGTCTGGCGTACAAAGAATGACACCTCGAAGAGAGTATTCAAATTTATTGGTGTCACTAAAACATTTTTAAATTGTCTTCTAAACGTTGTTGATTATTTTTATGTTTTTTTGGGCAATTACACCACAATCGAAATAAAACGACGTATATTGATGGCAAACCAAACGTTTCAAAGTCTATTCTGACTTCGTTGTTAATGGCTTTATATTTATTCTAAATATGAATATAAAGCCATTTTATAAAATATGTAAGCATAAAAGGGGGTGACTCAAAACTGATAAAAACTTTAATAAAAATCAAAAATATTTTTTTCCTGTAACAATTAAAGAGTTTTTGTAAAGTCGGTGCTTTTGCCTACTGCAGTGATCTATACACTCCTCAACGCGTCTTGGCATTGATTCAATAAGGTGGTTTATTTCTTACCTGTATTTTATGCCTTACAACCTCTAAACTTTCACATGGATCTCTTCAAAAAAGTTTAAATTAATTCGAGTTACATGAGGCTGAGAATTACCTTATTGAAATATGGGATCCACTAACTGATTAAGAATGTACATGCGACTACACTACTTCCTGAAGCTAATGTTGCGCTGTCATATTTTCTCGAGCAAAGATTAAATGTGTCCTACTTCCATGTGCAATAGCACCCTACATGCCACTTAACATCATGTCCACACCAGCAGAATCGAAATTTATCAAAGAAGACGAGCTGATGTCATTCCAATGTTGTCGTTACCTGCACCACTTCATTTGTGCCCCTTCGACGTCCGGTGCCTACTATTCTCCGATTTTGGGCATTATCACCACGCTTGACAACATCTCATAACAGTAGTTGGATTTCCGTTCGTGCGGTTAGTGATTTCTCCATTGTAGGGGGGAAAGGGCTTCAGTACAATAGGGGCCGCCCTGGTACCCTGAGGCGCAAAGTTAGCAATATGGCATGTTTATAGACCCTCATACCATTCAGCCCTCGGCACGTGCTTACCTTACCATTGGATCAACCATCTAATCCATCTAATTAAAGACAGAATCCTTGTTTATAACGAACGCCCACCACTATCCACCCATCAAATACGGTCCACCCATCAGGACGAATTAAACTCGACACGCTTGTATAGCTTAATTACTTAGTTAATTTGGCCACCTTCCACTTCCATCATCATACTTTGGTTGCCACTTAGCACTAAAGGATGGGGTTGTATAATTTAATTACCGAGTTCGTATGGCCATCTTCCAGCTCCATCATCAGATCCTGGTTAGTATCTAACACCAAAGTACTCGTCAATATGGATCAAACGAGTCAGACAAACATCGGGACGAGTGAAACTAAATAAAAGCTTGTAAAAAACAAGTCTAGCTAGTCCTAATTCTGCTAGAAATTTTGCTTTAGCCATTTAATTTGTACTAAAACTGTGATAAATCGGTAGCAAATTTACTATTCTTTTAGAATACCATTATACATTTTTATATTTTTCATGTGTTAATTATTTTCTCCTAAACATTTTTTTCCTTTGTACAGAAAATATAACAAGTGACTTTATGACTTTGCAACGTATATATTTTTTGCTTTGGCTTGCATCCAGCCGTTCGTGTTTAAGTCGTTTTAGGGTTCTCACCGACTCCGACGTTAAACAGGTTAAGTGAAAATTTCTTACCGATAAATTACTGCTCAAAAAACAAAACTAAATTACCGGGAAAATTACCTGTTCCAGCTCCGCGTGAAAATTCATTACAAGGTCTGCTAATAAGGCACATTTATCAAAGTAGCTAATGACATGCCAACGCAAGAAAAATATAATTTTCTAGAAATTTGATGAAAATAATTTACAAGTAATACGGAAGAACGGATTTGCCTTTAGAAAGAAACTAGAATAAGTGTGAGAGGTGAATTTGAGTCTATTAATTAACAAATTTGTTCACACATACTTTTAAAAACAGCAATCGTCTTCGAGTTCATTTTTTGGAGAACATGGAAATAGTAATTTTCTTTCAGGATTTGATTGTATAAATGTCAAGATTGAAAAAATGTTGCAATTTGATGTAAATTATTATAAGAACAACCCTAGTGTCGCAATCTGACAACTGACAGATCTATCGTAAAGTTTGACATTTTTGAGGTTATACGTACTCAGAACGTTTTGACATACGAGCGCTATGTGTTTTTTACAGTAACTTAAAGATTCATCTCGACCAAAAAATGGAATTAAATCGTGAACATTTTCGTGCGATTATTTTTTACAAATTTCGACGTGGATTAAGCCAGCAAGAGTGCATGGATGAACTTAATTTAATTTTTGGCGATGAAACTCCATCAAGGGCCACTGTTTATCGATGGTATGGTGAATTCAATCGAGGTCGTAGTTCACTCCAAGACGAATTTCGTGAAGGTCGTTCAAAAACAGTTGTTGTTCCGGAAACCATTGATGCTGTGCGCGAACTGATATTGCAAGATCGTCATGTGACCTATCGTGAGATTCAGTCAACCTTACACATTAGTGGGACCAGCATACATTAAAAATTGCATAAACATTTGAATATCAAAAAAAATTGTTCGCGTTGGATCCCACACCATTTGTCAATCGTTCAAAAAAAGGCTCGTGCCAATTGGTCGAAAGAAAAGCTCAAAAAATACGATCGCGGTGCTTCAAAACACGTTTATGACATAGTGACAGGTGATGAATCCTGGATTTACGCGTATGAGCCCGAAAGTAAATAGCAGTCGACTGTATGGGTGTTTCAAGATGAGCCGAAATTGCATTTTTGACCACTCAAAACATCGATTTGATGAGTTATCTGCCGTATAGTCCTGACTTGTCACCAAATGACTTCTTTTTATTCCCGTACGTAAAAAACAAACTGAGAGGTCAACGTTTTTCGACACCTGAAGAAGCGGTTGCTGCGTTCAGAATGCATGTTATGGAGATACCTCAATCAGAGTGGCAAAGTGCTTCGACAATTGGTTCAAACGCTTACAAAAGTGTATAGATCTTCATGGGGAATTATTGAAAAACAATAAAGCGATTTTCGATGATTAATATTTGTTTTTGTTCTATAATCCCGAAATATAAAAAGCAGCCCTCGTACAGCATCTATGTTTTACAAAAAAATATATATATTAAATTTAAACATCTCTTTTGGCTGTTGTGATTTCTGTTTCAGTGAGTTCATTTTAATGAAGATGTATTCAAAAATGAGAGCAAGGAATATATTACTGTTTTTAATTTCGTATAAATAAAAGTAAGTGTTCTTTGAATGTAACAAAATCTTCTGTTAACAATGGAGACTTCATGTTAAAAGTGATCCTTGAAAGTGCGAGTTTCCTTAGCGTTTAGATAAGAATGCGGCAAAGGATGAATTCGATTGGTTAATCCATTAAAATCACAGGTTGTGAGGATTTTCCTATACTTTCAAGTCGATTAGATAAAAGGTAAGCTTTGTCACTTTTAGAATTCTTTATGTTGACTTCGGTTTTTGGTATGAGAAACGAACATCAAAGAATGAACGTAATGGTAATTTGTAATATTTTAACCGATATTGCTTTTGCAAATGAAGACAAACTTTAGTGGAGCTGAAACAAATTCATAGCAACATTGTAGTAATATTTCTTCTAGTTTTATATGAATTAATATCTGTGATCTAGCTTCAACACAGAAATATATGTATATATAAAAGGTTTTCTAAAAAGAGTCTAAGATTGTCGGCAAAAGTGCTTAAAGAGTTTACCCAAGTTAAGTCTACAACTGTATGAATTATAGACAGATAAAGTATTCAAAAGCAGGTACAAATTATTAAAATTCACTATCAAACTGAATGGTTTCCTTAGGCCAACACATTTGAGTAAACAGTTGACTACAACAATTAAACATTGTTTTGAGACAATAATATTTTCAAATTTTTGTAGGGAAATATTGCTGAGAGTGTCATCTCCAGAAGTGTGTCAGTACTGCTAATAGATCCGTTAATAATGTAGTTAGAAATTATAAATTTCGCCTCTAAAAACTTTCTTCTGTATGAGTATTCCTTTTTGAAGGTTAGACTTGCCTAGCCTCACTTAATCTCGTCGTCCAACCTAAATAACCCAATCTAATCTTAGTGTCCAAGGGTCATCTTGACTTCCCAATACAGAGATTTCAGCAATCGCAGAAAATGCTGTAGATCCAATTTAGAGATTCTCCGGCATGGTTTTCGTGATCAGCTCCCCGAAAGATTTGCCATTCTTGAAAAATGTCATGAGTTTTGCACTTCTAGGGTCGCTTGGTTCCTAAAATGCTTGGAGTTATTGTGTCACCCTATATTACTCTTGTGTGCTGTTTTTTGTTGCTGTGAAATGGTCGAAGTTGTAGTTTAAATATAATTGTTTATGTCAAGCTTTCTTGTATACTTTATTGCGTTCTTGTTTGTGGAACATCACTTCAAGAATTCGAAGCCACGTCCATGGTGAATTGACCCGAAAATAAGTTAGCAATAACAGAAATCAGTAACTTTTTCTTTCACCAATATTGGGCCAGCTCATAATTCGAGAAATGGTTATTTATCAAATAGGTTTCCAGACATATGGAGTGACGATGAAAAAAGACAGAAACAAGCTACTAGTTGACCAAAACTAGAAAGGACAGCAGAATATGACTGTTTGTAGACAGTGTATGCTGACTTATGAAGTTCTATGTAATAGATAAAAAGTTTGTCTGTAGAAAGAACCTGCCAATAATTCCAACAATTTGAAAAATTCTTCTCGAGTTAGCGATATCGACATTTGACTGTGTCAACACTCACTTGGAGGAAAATTTGTTAAACCGTTGGCATTATTAGCAACTGTTCTCTACGAACAAACATAATATTAACTCACTAACCTCATATTTTATTTCCTGCTATACTCTGCGACTTAAGGACATGCTGCAAAAGTCAAATTTTATCATTATTTCGAAAAAACTTGAGTATTACCCAAATAAAATGCAGATTTTGTTAGGTCTTATATACAGAATAGCAAATTTTATGTGAGAATGGGACCTCTAAGAGTAGAGAATGGAATGTTGAAGAGAATTTGGGAAAGCAATGAAGGCAGAGAAACCATGTTGCAACTGGTAGTCCCAAAAAGGTACCTACTGTCCTGACCGAAGTACAGAGTAAATTACTTCGAAAATATCAGAACTTGGTGCCGGAAAAATGACACCTGGGCATCCAGTAAGGGCCCGAAAACCAGGAGGTTATAGAAGGTTAGAATTCAGCTATACAATGTGGACGTTCCATATGAGTGAATAGCTATAGATGTCGCTGGTCGATTCCCCTAGTCTAAGAGGAGTGATAACAAGTACATCCTGATCGGTATGGATTATGTTAGTAAATTGTCTGAGCCATACGCCATACTCAATCAGGAGGCAATCATGGTGGCAACGGTGTTGGTGGTGTCCCGTTGAAGATCTGTACGATCTGCCATCAAGGAAACAATAACTTAACAGTTGCATCCACAGTCGGACGTGATGGTGAAAAGATTCAACCGGACCTTGGTACCACATCTATCCAAGGCTGTTATGTCGGCGTGTCTCAAAAGTTCACAACAGCGTGGGATCCATTTGGATCGACTGGCTCCTTCTTATGGAGAAGACGATTCTGATCGGGCCGATTAGAATTAAAACAAAGGCAGTGCTGCAATGTTTAATCTGACGTTATTAATAGAGGAATTCTCTAGAAATTATTCACTGTAATAAAAACATAACAAATAGAAGTTTTTAATAATTTATGATAACGGATAGGAGGGACCGAAATTTTGAGATTTAACGGGAAGTCTTCCAGAGCAACTGAGTTGGATTACAAATGCGACTGCACCACAGGAGCAGAATGGTATTAATTGTGAATTTGTGATGTAAATATTGTTTTTGACTTTGAGGTACAATTACAAGAAGATAAATTCATTTTCATTTCAAAAATCTAGTAATCAAATTTTGTATATTGAATACCCAACGCGAAATTAATATGATTCTAACAGGAATTTTACTGGTATACACCCTGCTCAAAAAATCGAAACCCTAATTAGCGGAAAGCACCATTACTATTGTCGTTTAGGTACGAACACTAAAACTGACATAAAAATAGTAACTAACGGAATTCATGGCACAGGAAACCTAATCAAACATTTTCGTCGCCGTGCAAACAACATTTCTTATTTAGCTACCGGTCTCTAAACTTATTTACGAGGCAAGGAGAAACTGGCAGAGACATCTTGACAAGATTATGTATTCCTCGTTTGTTTCAAGTGGGACTATGACTAAAAATGCTAAAAGACTTCGATACTTGAATGTTTAATTAATTTCGTTTGCTTAGTTAACATAAATTTCATTCCAGGTCTGGCGTTACCCCGAAATCTTTCGGCTGGAAGACTGGAAATTTTTGCATGCAGACATTATGACGTAAAGTCAGTAATTTTCGTTTTGTATTCTCATTAGAGATATAATTAATGTATAAACTTGGAATATTTGAAATGGAATCGTTTGAGATTAGATGTGCAGTCAGATGTAATGGGTTGGGTACTTTTTCTGCGAAGTCATCAGAATCAGCGACCTCAGAGATATTTCAAGTGTTATGTTGAAACTGATTTTATTCGTTATTTTATTCTGTAATATACAGTGTACACGTAATGTGGTCTGTACGAGGGCTGCCTTTTATATTTCGGGATTAGAGAACAAAAACAAATATTAATCATCGAAAATCGCTTTATTGTTTTTCAAAATATTCCCCATGAAGATCTATACACTTTTGCATGCGTTTGAACCAATTGTCGAAGCACTTTTTTCCACTCTGATTGAGGTATCTCCAAAACATGCATTCTGAACGCAGCAACCGCTTCTTCAGGTGTCGAAAAACGTTGACCTCTCAGTTTGTTTTTTACGTACGTGAATAAAAAGAAGTCATTTGGTGACAAGTCAGGACTATACGGCGGATGACTCATCAAATCGATGTTTTGAGTGGTCAAAAATGCAGTTGTTTGAGCCGATGTGTGAGAGCTCGCATTGTCGTGGTGAAGAGTGATCCGTCTTCGGGGGTTGGTTTTCCTCATTTCTTGGAAGACAACTGGCAAACAAATGGTTGTATACCACTCAGAATTGACTGTTCCGCGTTGTTCTAGTGGTACGATTGCGACATGTCCAGTTTTTCCGAAAAAACAGGCGGTCATTTGCTTGGAAGTGCTTCGTGCGCGAACAACTTTTGTTGGATTCGGCTCATCTTGAAACACCCATTCAGTCGACTGATGTTTACTTTCGGGCTCATACGCGTAAATTCACGATTCATCACCTGTCACTATGTCATAAACGTGTTTTGAAGCACCGCGATCGTATTTTTTGACCTTTTCTTTCGACCAATTGACACGATTGACAAATTGTGTGGGATCCAACGCGAACAATTTTTTTTGACATGCCAATGTTTATGCAATATTGAATGTATGCTGGTCCCACTAATGTGTAAGGTTGACTCAATCTCACGATGGGACACATGACGATCTTGCAATATCAGTTCGCGCACAGCATCAATGGTTTCCGGAATAACAACTGTTTTTGGGCGACCTTCACGAAATTTGTCTTGGAGTGAACTACGACCTCGATTGAATTCACCATACCATCGATAAACAGTTGTCCCTGATGGAGTTTCATCGTCAAAAATTAAATTAAGTTCATCCATGCACTCTTGCTGACTTAATCCACGTCGAAAGTTGTAAAAAATAATCGCACGAAAATGTTCACGATTTAATTCCATTTTTTGGCCGAGATGAATCCTTTAAGTTACTGTAAACAACACATAGCGCTCGTATGTCAAAACGTTCTTAGTACATATAACCTCAAAAATGTCAAACTTTCCGATAGAGCTGTCAGTTGTCAGATTGCGACACTAGGGTTGTCCAATCCCGAAAAATAGAAGGCAGCCCTCGTATGACGTCATAAACATTTTTTTAATGTCAACTCCAGTATTTGACATACCGATTTGAATGATCTCGTAATTCCACATACAGGACGTTTAAATTTCAAATGGAAAGCAACATAATATATTTTTTTAGCAGGCAATGATCAATGCATTGTCAGGTAAAAGACTATTAGCTGACAACTCATTGATAATTCCAAGTGAGACCTTGTCGAAACGTCTGCAAGATTTAAACATGATTCTAAATAACGAATGGATGTACCCCCGGATGAATACTTCATATATATATATAGAGAGTGTAAACAGTATGAGTGCATATATTTTAGGTGGGGATAGTCCACATTAAATCTAACAAAAAACTATTATAAATCAATGGACTTTGGGCTTTAATAACCAAGTTATGGCAACATATGTGTTAAATAAATTATTAATTATACGACAACATATATATATATATATATATATATATATATTGGCACTGAATATTTTAGGTGGTTTCTGGGAATTCATCCACGTAGTTGATAACTGATCCCTGCCGGGATCGATGGTAAAATGACGACGTTTCGTCAGAGTCACATCTGCCCTCTTCAGGTCGGTTCGCGTAATTCTCATAGCCTTCTGCTTTCGCTTTTAATATTCGAGTAACTATAAGCGAAAACAGAAGGCTACGAGAATTATGCGAACCGACCTGAAGAGGGCAGATGTGACTCTGCCGAAACGTCGTCATTTTACCATCGATCCCGGCAGGGATCAGTTATCAACTACGCGGATGAATTCCCGGAAATCACCTAAAACATTTAGTGCCCGCGAAAACTTAAAAACAAATATATATTACAGGGTGTAAATAGTTTGACTGCATATATTTTAGGTGCAGATAGTACCCACCAAACAAAACAAAAAACTCTTATAACACTATGGTCTAAAAGCAAGAAAATTTGAAATACATGTTAAGTAAATTATTGTCAATGTGGCAACTTCGCGCTAAAGATTTGCTTGTAGCGTGAATAATAAAGGTATGAGTCACCACAATTAAATGAACACCTGTTATTTTTTTGTATTAAATAATGTCATAGTTTCGAGTGCCGGTTGATTTATTTAGGTACATAAAATTTTATGAAATATTATTTTCAAAAATGTACCTTTTAATATCTATGTATTGAAATGAATATTTATATTTGGCGATTTATTTTATGCATCAAGTTGAAGAAGGGAGGATACAAAGTTGTTTACATTATGATACAAAAATAATGCGATACAAAGTATATTAAACAAAACATTTCTTATATGTAGTTCTTTTATGTGTTAAATTCTTCGAGAAATAATTGTTACTAAGAAATTAATATTACTTACCTTAGACAAATAAAAACCTTTGACCTGCAGGATGTCATTATGATAGACTTCTGGCGAGCAAACGGATTATTTATAGTAAATATTCAAAATTCAAAATTCTTGTTATTACATTTGCTTTCCCCACAAATTAATGGCATGTCAGGTCTTTACCTAATTGTATGATTGTCACTGTTTGTCACAAAATAATACACTCGAACTCACAATTCACAACAGATTTTATTTATTTTTCCAATTTATATTTTAAAATGAAAATCAAATAACTTACGCTATGTCGAATGTCACGCAAAAATCACTTTCACTTTCTTAAAAGAACCGGGCTGCAAAAAAGCATTCATGGCAGTGGCCAGCTGTAGTACTGAGTATGTGCTATGTTGCCACATCTGATCGGAGAAACGTAGGGCAAATTATAACAGAATATTTAGAGTTTAAATAAAAATTTTCTTTGTTAATACAGTTATTAAAGGTGTATACGCTATTGAGTATTTACATATTTAGCTGTACAATCATTTTGAAGCCGGAAATAATCTATTATTCACTGTAATAAAGGCTACAGAACTTCTAACTTTTTCATTTTTTTTTTGGCAAAACTATAGTTTATTTCTGAAAATGTTATAAAACTTTTTGATTTGTTTTGACCTGAAGTATTGATCCTCAAAATCTTTGCACTCAAACCGTTTACACCCTGTATTTATATATATATATATATATATATATATATATATATATATATATATATGTTTTAGGTGGTTTCCCAGAATTAATCCGCGTAATTGCTAGCTGATCCCTGCCGGTATCGATGGTTTTTTTGCATTTCATCTTTTTTTCAAAAGTTAAGAAAACACTTTGTTTTGAAATGTTGTTGGTAGACAGTTTTATTGTCCGTCGAATAAGCCTATTTTTATCTCAGTAAGACCAAAACTTAAGAGATATGAACGTTTTTGTTCACACGTTCATCAAAAAAAAACAAAATGGCTGCCATATGGCAGGGTGGGGTATGGAGCCCTAGTATTATAGTGTAATTGTGTATTAAAATAGTTGCTTTACATGTATTTGGATTATCGCTAGTTCATAACCGAAGACACTGTATAATAGCATTTTGTATCTTATTTATGATTACTTATTAATACCTTTTTTAATTTGCTTCTAGATGCTAGCAAATTCCGTAACACACAATAAAGTTAACATGTATGTCAGACGTTATTAATAGATTTTACAGGTAAAATGCCAAATTGCTCCAGAAACATTGTCTTGAAATAAAAACGTCGCCGTAATACCATTGAACTCATATATCTTCAGATTTAATATATATGTTTTGAATAACAGAATCAAATGGAAATTATTTATTGCCCTCGCGGCGAAAATTACTTGTAATGACATTTTTATCATGTTTTTAGACAACTGGTATTTATCAAATTTGTTTTTGGGACATCCTAGAATTTTCAGAATTATGTGCCAAAGAAATAATTTATGTTTATTTGATTGCAATGATATCCTTATACGAGGGCTGCCTTTTATATTTCGGGATTGGACAACTCTAGTATTGCAATCTGACAACTGACAGCTCTATCGTAAAGTTTGACATTTTTGAGGTTATAGGTGCTCAGAACGTTTTGACATACGAGCGCTATGTGTTGTGTACAGTAACTTAAAGGATTCATCTCGACCAAAAAGTGGAATAAAATCGTAAACATTTTCGTGCGATTATTTTTTACAACTTTCGACGTGGATTAAGTCAGCAAGAATGCATGGATGAACTTAATGTAATTTTTGGCGATGAAACTCCATCAAGGACCACTGTTTATCGATGGTATGGTGAATTCAATCGAGGTCGTAGTTCACTCCAAGACAAATTTCGTGAAGGTCGTCCAAAAACAGTTGTTGTTCCGGAAACCATTGATGCTGTGCGCGAACTGATATTGCAAGATCGTCATGTGACCTATCGTGAGATTAAGTCAACCTTACAGATTAGTGGGATCAGCATACATTCAATATTGCATAAACATTTGAATGTTAAAAAAAATTGTTCGCGTTGGATCCCACACAATTTGTTCATCGTTCAAAAAAGGCTCGTGTCGATTGGTCGAAAGAAAAGCTCAAAAAATACGATCGCGGTGCTTCAAAACCCGTTTATGACATAGTGACAGGTGATGAATCGTGGATTTACGCGTATGAGCCCGAAAGTAAACAGCAGTCGACTGTATGGGTGTTTAAGATGAGCCGAATCCAACAAAAGTTGTTCGCGCACGAAGCACTTCCAAGCAAATGATCGCCTGTTTTTTCGGAAAAACTGGAGATGTCGCAACCGTACCACTAGAACAACGCAGAACAGTCAATTCTGAGTGGTACACAACCATTTGTTTGCCAGTTGGCTCAAACAACTGCATTTGTGAGCACTCAAAACATCGATTTGAGTCATCCGCCGTATAGTCCTGACTTGTCACCAAATGACTTCTTTTTATTCCCGTACGTAAAAAACAAACTGAGAGGTCAACGTTTTTCGACACCTGAAGAAGCGGTTGCTGCGTTCAGAATGCATGTTTTGGAGATACCTCACTCAGAGTGGAAAAAGTGCTTCGACAATTGGTTCAAACGCATGCAAAAGTGTATAGATCTTCATGGGGAATATTTTGAAAAACAATAAAGCTATTTTCGATGATTAATATTTGTTTTTGTTCTCTAATCCCGAAATATAAAAGGCAGCCCTCGTATACAATACGAAACTGTATTCTTGAAAGACTTTTAATTTAGAGCGATTAATAATAAAAATCGGAAATCTTTGGGTTAGATTAAAAATGTTTATAATTTTAGTTATTGCTATTTTCAGTAAGGCAAATGTTTGACATGTATACATTTCTACAATAGTAGTATTAGCATTTTCTTTTACAACACTTAAATACCTACTAGAGCCAGAGGACAGTACTTTCCTTGAGTTTGGATAAAAAATATTTGACAGAGGAGAAAGAAGAAAACAACACATGATTTTTTGTGTTAAGTTCTAAAATAGAAGAGAGTATGTTGAATTAATATAGCTTATTTAGAAACGATAGGTAATGCACAAAAACAAAGGTTACTCAACAAAAAGTTGCATTATCAAGAGACAAAATGGCAAATAAACTGCATATAAAACATGGTCTAACATCAATTTGATTCGTGTCACTAGAATATTAATAGAAGAGGTATTTCAGAGTCTAGATCTAACTCGGGGTCTTAATCTGCCTGCTCCCCAAATCTCACAAGATAGCTGAACTGAGTGTGAATCCGAACAGCTTCCTGTATTTATACTTGTCGCTCGGTTGACAGTGGATGTCACGAGATGATCTAGTCGCGTGGTGATAGGCCTACCGGTCATGGGCGTGTCGGACCATTCCAGTCGGGTGATTGTTGATCTCCAAGCGGTAGGAAGGTACGTGCTATCGTCAAGTCGGTTAAGGCAAAGGGGTCGTTTCTCTATTTCAATAGCTTCACGAATCGTATAGCCTATTTAGGTATCTTGTCCTTCGGTGTCATTGTTAGGCCGGCTATTGTCTGACTAGTGTTGAAAATTGTTCGAATAACTACATTTTTCATGACAGAAATCAACTGGACAGGAAGACGGTGTGATTGGACACTGAGGTATCTATTTGTGGGGGTTAGTTTCCTGTAAACGATATCTGAGAATCTACTATTATTAATTTCAGTTATGAAGACATCAAGAAACGGTAGAGAAGAATTGAACTGTATTTCTTTTGTGTACTGGATATTTGGATGTATACTATTAAGATTTTGCAGAAAAGAGCCGAAAATTTCTAACGTGAGTCCAAATGACAAATGTGTCATCAACATATCTAAGCCAAGAGGAACGTTATAAGGTGGACTTGTTTAGGGCTTAGTATTAGTAAAATACTGGGGAAAGGGGTGCCCCCATTGGGACTCCAAGAGCTTCTTTGTATAAAGTATCCTGAAATGGAAAAATAGGTATGGCAAGAGCAGTGTTACACCAGATATAGTTTAGATTTAGTTAGATTATTTAGAATATTTAGTGTTTCTTGAATTATTGAAGAGAGATACATCGAAACTAACCATAATATCATGTACTGGAATTTTATAAGAGCTTAATATATCTGAGTTGGAAGAGTTCTTAATGTATGAAGATGCTTCTTCGGTGATGAGTCAAAGAGTTTTGGCCAGATAGCTAGCTAATTTTTGCTGACAATGGGCCTAAGAGGAATGTCCAGCTTATGATTTTTGGGCAGTCCATAGATTTTTGGAATTTTAGAGGATTTGTCTTGTTGGTTTATGACCTTTTTGAGTTCACTTGAGAGATGGGATCTGTCAATGATTTATTTAGACTAGTAGTCTCGAGTTTGCAATCAACAATTCATTTTGTGTTTTAATATGTTCCACTGGACGTTAGATCCGATTTAAGTAGTTTTGCAGTGTGGAGCACTCTTACAATATACTGACGAGTATCATCAGACAGACCAGCCATAGCTACCTCAATCTAGGAAATGATTCTTTCAGCAGGAATAGTTTATGGCGTTACTGCGAAATAAAAGTTGATGAAGTGTTAATTTGCCCAAGTTTATTTAACTTTTTTTTTCATTTCTAGTCTCTCACCTATATCAGCTAACTCAAAAATATTACGTTATTAGTATAGCAATAGTTATTGATGTTTTTTTTAAGATGTTCAGTATTCATAAGATTTCCCATTTAGGCCGTATTTGAAAACAAGTACCCAACTAATTTGTGATCTTTTCAAGCGCCTATTCAGTTATTATCAGTTATTATTTACCAAACCGCCTGCTTGTTCCCTCAATTCGATCGAATAATTCACTTTAATGAGGTAACTGCCATCGTCAATTAACTCTATTCTAATTATGTTAGCTTATAACTAATTACAGCATTCACTCTCCTTATAGATAGGGCGGGAGGAAATCTGCTGCGGGCCTATCGAAGTCTGTCATCTTATAATTTAGTTTAACGAACGGTTTGTCAGAGCTGCAAAAGGTGTGTTGACTCCATCTGAATGGAAATGATTAGTAAGACGTCCAACGTGAAATCACAAGGCGTCTTTTTTGTCGGATAATGAACTGCTTACAATTTCAGGTGGTTGAGAGTCATAATTCCTGGATGAATTGACAAAAACTTAATTAAATTTTTCGTTAACACTCGACCTCAATGAAATTAAAGGAAAAGTATACATTTAAAAAATTCTAAATGGTGATCCCATTTGAGGTTAATTTTTAGATTTGCCGCCATTTATATTTTTGTTTTAGAATATCATATGTTATTTGACAGATGGCAAGTAGGAATATTCCGGTTATTAAAAATGGAGAGATATACGATTGAGCAACTCGTGTTTATTGTCCGTCAAATGTTAGTTAGAATTGGAAAAATTGTTCAAAATTTATGGAAACTGGTTCAATAAAAGATGAAAAAAAAAGAAAACATATCATCGTAGTGGACTTTCAGAAGAAAACATTGCAGCTGTTACTGCTAGTGTTGTTGAACAACCAAAAACATCAATTCGTCATCGTGCACAGCAATTGGACATTCCAAAAACTACTTTACTCAGAATTGTGAACAAAGATCTTCATTTAAAGGTTTACAAGATTCAGATAACGCAAGAAATAAGGCTAACAGACTTTGGTTTACGTCGTCAATTCGTTAATTGGGCCAAACAACAGAAATTAAATAAAGTAAATGTAAATCATCTTCAGCGATGACGCATTTGAATTGGCTAGATTTGTTAACAAGCGAATTTGTCAGGGGTGAAGAAATAATGGAAAGATGGATGCATCTACAAAAAGTAACTGTTTGGTGTGGTTTTTGGGCTGGTGGAGTGAATGGTCGATACTTTTTTTGAAAATGACAATAGAAATGGTGTTACTGTGAACGGTGATATCGATATCGAACGATGCTTACTAACTTTTTGTGGGATGAATTGGAGCATATTCATGTGAAGAATATGTAGTTCCAACAGGACGGTGCAACATGTCATTCTTGATTTTTTCTTATGTCGCTACACCCAGAAGGAGATGTTTGGAAAGCCCTTAGTGTGATTTGTTGTCTCTCCTCGCGTTTTTTTCTATTTAACTAAAGTTGTGCCGTGTTCAAAGAAATATGTAAGTTTATTAGAGTGATTGTTAATATCAAAAACATCATTCTATCGAATAGTGAGACAATAGTCGCTAAATATAGCGGCTTCATAGACTTTTGCATGCCTATGAATGAATAAAGAAAAGATACCTATCGTGTTGATGTTACATTTTCTATCAATGTTTGTTGTTACCAGTCCAATAAAATGATGATGATGATGATAATATGTCAGACAGAGACTTTGGTGAAGATGAAGATCCCGATAAAACTGAGGTTATAAGTGGGGGCAAAAGTTTGACTTCAGCAGCCTCTATAGTGGAAGCAAGAGGTAATAAAGTGAGGCAAGAGGCACGATATTCGTAATTTTTTCATTGGTTTTAATTCGCAACTGGGTTCAGTAGATTGCGCTACGATCGTATTATAGGTATTTATATTTTTTGAACATCGAAACAGCTCGAACAATGTCTAAGTACTTCTTGGGAAATAATACCACAGTTAAGAAAATTGCTGTATATTCCAAACGTTTCGGGGTCTAGGTCAGACCCCGTTGTGAATGAAAAAACTTGGATAAAAAAGGCATATTTCGTCTTCATTGTTTATTTAATGAATATTTATTTAGTTTTTTGCGGGTTATATAAATTGGATACTCAAGTGCATTAGACTGAATGTATTATTTATTTATTTGCTGGAATTAGTTTGATATCCTTAAATTCCTTTTATTTTCTTTCCTTTCCTGTACTATATGTTGGAAAAAAACACATATTGTGTAGTTGAATGTGTCAACGGCGACTTTCGCATCGACTCTCATGCCGAACAGTTCGAACTATAATAGTTATGGTCCGTGTCTTTATGTGCACATTTTATGGACGGAACTACATACTGGATCTACATATAGTATTTACATATACCCTTTTACCTTTCAGGTAAGTCTGCCTAATTTATCTTAATAATTGTAAATTGGACCGTTACATATTTATGCACTGGAAACATTCTATGCACTATAAAATTTTAACTTCTCCAAAATAGTATAACTTGGATCAACACCTCATGTAAATTACAGTCCACTTAATTACATATGCAAAAAATGGCGCTAAATGCAACATTTTTTTTGGTCCTCGCAAGCCAAGGATATGCTACTTTCATTATATAATTGATTGCATTACTTCAAATATCACATTTTTTTGGTCCTTTCGACCCAAGATTACGCTGTTTTTATTGTACAATCGATAATATGGATTTACATTATACCATTTTTTTTGGTCCTCGCAAGCCAAGGATTTGCTACTTTCATTATATAATTGATTGCAGTATTACAAATACCACAAAGGATGTGTTAATGTATAATAATTGATTTAGATTATATCATTAATTTTCATCTTATTTTATTATATAAATAATTTGTCGAGTTATTGATAATTGATTTATGAAGCCACAAATTATCCTAGAAGTTAAGAGTTTTTAAAGGTGTTTCCAGCGTGCGCGAAAACATTCCGTTGTTTGCACTGTGTAACAATTTATATATTTAGGAATATTATAATTGAGCTGATATAAGGGTTTTGTTTACTTAATAACTTTTTATAATCTACGCTTTGTTGTCGTCGAACGAAGAGGAAACTTTTTCTTACCGACATTTTTATTGTTTGGTGTCTTTTTACCTTGTTTTTTGGAAGATATATTTACGAATTTGAAACTAGAATTCGTTTCGATTTGAATAAAATACTTTAACTATACGTTATAATGGCCGATAATAAATTAAAACGTTTGTACGCTTTACGAAATTTAGAAATTAATAAACTTGATTCAATTGGAGAGATTGCAGATAAATTCGTACAAGGACAACTGGATTCATCTAATTTTATCGTAGCTTGTCGTAATTTAAATAATATACAAAAGGAATTCGATAAGCATCATCTAGAAATTATAAATACAATTGCTGTTAAAGATGATGCAAATTTAAATGCAGAAGAAATAATTAGAAGGAAATTTATACTATGTTTCAATAAAATTGAATCTTTATACTACAATCGGGTAGAATTACCTAATGAAAATAAAAGCAATACATTTTCTTCATCTAATGTAAAAGCGAATTTGCCGCGGGTTATTGAAATTTTAAATTTTGTCTTGTTAGTAACATCCGTAATTGTACAAACATAATTATACTAAACTTTTCATCCTCCTGGATATATGCAAAACACCTAAGTAATGTATTATTGTCAAGAGATTTGTGGTCGGTCATCAATCACAAAATATTCTCAAATAATAGCTGCCACTGCCATAACTGAATATCTTGCAAATTTTCTCTATGCTAAATTAAGAACACCTGAGAACTGCGAACCTGCAGCACATTTGCTTGAATGAAAAATTCATTCTGGACTTCAGTATAAATCTAAAAATTTTCAATATTAAAATATGTATATGGATTCATATATTTATTTCAATTATTGTTGCACTTGATTAAGGGTGATATTCAATTTACCAATTACTAAATCCTATACAGTAACATAAAGTTAGTGATCATTCTTTTAAATAGTGACCACTTACCCCGGCATAAAATGTGAGCGTTAGAACACATATCAACCCTTTTAAACTCACTTTTAGATTATGTTTACATTCTAAATAGGAATGCTATACCTAAATCTCTGATGATGTATATGCATTCATTAATAACCTTTTTGGTTTAATCGAGATCCACTTGTCAAATGTCAGCCAAGGCCATTAGGTGCAGTTTGAGAACGAGCTTATGGAGTATAGAACAGGGAGTGCGATATTTAACGTTAAGGGTGACTAGGGGTTAAAACTGAAAATAATGAAATTAACTACCATTCACTAAAATGAACCTGTATGAGGAAGCTTTCGTCCTATAATATATAATATTTGCTTTAAGCGTTATGTAAACAGAAACAAATATAGTTTTAATTCTTCGGAACTTTACAATTATCGTGGCAAGGCCCTAACAGAACTGTGACTTCTTTGCCGTAAATGTTCTGAATTGAAATACTTGGATAAGCTTCTTCGTAACATAACCTTATGCTCCACCGTAGGAAAATAATTCTAAATAAACCGGATCAACTCCAGTAAGAAAATACTCCATCGTAATAGAATGACTCCACGTAAAAGAATCATTCTAATTAAACAGTTAAACAGGTCCATCGAAACAAAAGGCTCCTATGGAAGATTCTAAAATATAATATCACACATGACGATTTTATTTCGACCAATATGGCCACGCTTACCTTTTCGAAAAAGATTGACTCTAATCTAATAATTCCTTAACCCTCACTATCCAGGGAATATATAATTCAATCATCGCCTTTCCCGTACTTTTTAAACACTGTACGGCCATTTCGCAGAACATCACTATCGTATCGACAAGAGAAAGACACGAGTTTTGCGTTCTGCTTGTGAGTCCCCACCAAGAGGATCTAGAGAGCGACACTCAGACTTGTTTCGAAGAAACTAAAAGGTGCCCAGTACACTCAAGGTCGTATATCAAATGTTCTGTTCCAAAAAGTAGATATAAAAATTGTTTAATTTCTATCACTCAGGAATTAGTAACTGAGTGGTGAGCCTTACCTGGTCAGGGAAAATGGTTTTTTTATATTCTACAAAACTGTAGTTGCATCTTGATCTTTTTATTAAAAAAAGAGATAATCTACCATTAAAAATCATTAGGCACCATGAATATAACCAAAAATTAGTAAAATTCTTTATTTAATAAATTTGAATTGATGGATTATGGCCACCTATTTATTTTTTATATTTTGAGAGAGATGGATTTTTTTGATAGGATACAACTACAAAATATAACAACCTTTCATAGCAAGTTGATCATCCGTCAGAACTTATGATGTCATGGAGACGCGAGATACTTAGAGCATATACTTTTGCGGGGCTAGCCAGCAACGCATAAATATCGTGGCTAGTTGGTGGGTGTAAGCAGCTAATTAACTACATAATGGAGGTAGCTCATTGAAAATTGCTCCCAATCGAGTGATATAGCCTCTTGCTCTCTCTATTGACCTCTGTTTCTAGTCTGGGCACCAATATTTGTGAATTGTCGGCTACTTTCAGTAGCATAAGCTCTAAGGCGAGATAAAAGGGTCGACATCTAGGATTTTCGGGAAAACTCTCACATAGAGGTTCCGAATCTGTATCCATTCCATGTCATTGCTCTTATACCGTAACTCCTACGTTAGCATGGCACGATAAAATTTTTAGGTTAACTTCACTGTCAGAGATATTGTATACTCTCTTCGAGGTGTCATTCTTTTGCGCAAAATGTAAATAAGAAATAGTTTTTCCAGAGATGTTCAATAATATAGGCACACTGATCTTAGTGAGAATCACCATTCTCCTAAAGATTGCTATCAATGGTAAATTTAACCTTTCGATGGTTCGCAAATATTCTACATTTTGCCAGAACAGAGAATTATTGGAGTCAACAGATTACTCGAGAGCAAAATCTTGTTCGGATTGATATTGTTTGGATTGAGGACTATCAAACTATTTTATCTAACATTCCACTAACAAATAATTTCCATGTTTACAAATTCAAATTTAAAAAATAAGTCAAGTTTTGATTTTTCCCAAAAAATATTTATTTAGTCATCAATTTCTATTTTGACCCCGTAGGGGAAATAAAATGCGTATTTTCCAATTCTCATAGCATTTTTCGATATGTCCTTGAGATCTCTCAGAGATGAGATTATTATCACCTCAATAGTCGCAAAATGCTGCCCTTTCATGTGTCTCTTCAATCTTGGGAACAGGAAAAAGTCGTAGTGTGTAAAATCTGGTGAATAAGGTGGCTAAGGCATGATTACGGTGTTGTTTTTGGCCAAAAAACAGTGAGCAAAACCTTGACATGTGATCGAACTTGGCGTGCTTTTTTGGTCTTGGCTGTCCTGGGTTTTTCCATTGGGACGATTGGATCGAGGCTAAAGTAATTCAACAATTCTTGAGCGATGCTCATGCTACGGTTTTTTTGGTAAAAATTCAGCAATTTTGGAAAGCACAGCATGTGCCAACCGATATCCCTACATCATAATCAACTTCTTTATGAGTAATTTGATGATTCTCCATAACAATTGTCTCCACTTTCTCAAAATTCTCATCGGTCGTCATCATATCTTTTCGATCTTCTGTGAAAAGCAGAGTACCCTCACCGTATGCCACTCTCAACATTTCAAG
This sequence comes from Octodonta nipae, assembly GCA_034190945.1. Classification (NCBI taxonomy): domain Eukaryota; kingdom Metazoa; phylum Arthropoda; class Insecta; order Coleoptera; family Chrysomelidae; genus Octodonta; species Octodonta nipae. The sequence goes on along the minus strand of CM067222.1, from coordinate 104,559,692 downwards.
TGTTTTTAGCAATTAATTCTATTTTTTAAACAAAATTTTATCAATTTATTTGGATAGCAGAAAATCGTCGAACTCGCAAAACACTTATTATGCCTCTCGCTAACAAACTAAACTTGCTATATAGCGGAAACTGAAATTCACCTTATTTTTTGAACTGATCTCGTATTTTAAACACATAGCGATCTTGGAGCCACTTCCAGGACTCTATTTTTCTATATATTATACATTTTGATATTCTGAGCTTTTTGATATTCTTTTGGCACAATTTTTGATCCTGTTACAGTTAATTCACAGCTTAACCCAGAAATTTTAAATAAAATGGAATCGCGTAAAACAATTTCAAGTAACGCGTTGATTTTTTTAGGCTTATTAGACTCTCCCTCTATTATTTTTAGTCACCGCGTGTTAAGGTCAAACAAAGTATAAGCTGAATGTTTTTGAGATTGATATCCTTGTAGTTATTACGAGGGCTGCCTTTTATATTTCGGGATTGGACAACCCTAGTGTTGCAATCTGACAACTAACAGCTCTATCGTAAAGTTTGACATTTTTGAGGTTATACGTACTCAGAACGTTTTGACATACGAGCGCTATGTGTTGTTTACAGTAACTAAAAGGATTCATCTCGGCCAAAAAATGGAATTAAATCGTGAACATTTTCGTGCGATTATTTTTTACAACTTTCGACGTGGATTAAGTCAGCAAGAGTGCATGGATGAACTTAATTTAATTTTTGACGATGAAACTCCATCAGGGACAACTGTTTATCGATGGTATGGTGAATTCAATCGAGGTCGTAGTTCACTCCAAGACGAATTTCGTGAAGGTCGCCCAAAAACAGTTGTTATTCCGGAAACCATTGATGCTGTGCGCGAACTGATATTGCAAGATCGTCATGTGTCCCATCGTGAGATTGAGTCAACCTTACACATTAGTGGGACCAGCATACATTCAATATTGCATAAACATTGGAATGTCAAAAAAATTTGTTCGCGTTCAAAAAACGGCTCGTGTCGATTGGTCGAAAGAAAAGCTCAAAAAATACGATCGCGGTGCTTCAAAACACGTTTATGACATAGTGACAGGTGATGAATCGTGAATTTACGCGTATGAGCCCGAAAGTAAACAGCAGTCGACTGTATGGGTGTTTCAAGATGAGCCGAATCCAACAAAAGTTGTTCGCGCACGAAGCACTTCCAAGCAAATGTTCGCCTGTTTTTTCGGAAAAACTGGACATGTCGCAAACGTACCATTAGAACAATGCAGAACAGTCAATTCTGAGTGGTACACAACCATTTGTTTGCCGGTTGTCGTCCAAAAAATGAGGAAAACAACTGCATTTTTGACCACTGAAAACATCGATTTGATGAGTTATCCGCCGTATAGTCCTGACTTGTCACCAAATGACTTCTTTTTATTCCCGTACGTAAAAAACAAACTCAGAGGTCAACGTTTTTCGACACCTGAAGAAGCGGTTGCTGCGTTCAGAATGCATGTTTTGGAGATACTTCAAACAGAGTGGAAAAAGTGTTTCGACAATTGGTTCAAACGCATGCCAAAGTGTATAGATCTTCATGGGGAATATTTTGAAAAACAATAAAGCGATTTTCGATGATTAATATTTGTTTTTGTTCTCTAATCCCGAAATATAAGAGGCAGCCCTCGTAGTTGTTAAAGTGAATGCATAACATACTGAAAGCATAATTTAAAAATTACAAAATCTGTTTCAATTTTGGATAAACAGAGCAAAAGGGCATCCCTTTCCTATACTTCATGGTCACGCACCTCTCTACCGTTACGCACCCCCTTGATTGCAGAGTGAGTCACCGATCGACAATCGAGGGGACGCTACATTTTTCTATTAAAACTACCGGATACTGCAGCATCTGTATAAGTCTGCAGATCAAAGTAATCAAGATGCACTTGTCTACGTGTATACTTTTATCCATACGGCCCTAACGGATTTATGATTGGTCTAGTAATTTCGTGTTTAATTGAACTTTAATTTTTCTTCATTTCGCTCAAGTCAAATATATTGTTTTGGTTATTCATTAGGTTTTCCCTTTTCAAAATTTTTTCCTGCAATAGATAAGTATTTGAAAATTATTGTATATGGATACCAAAGTGTAGTTAAGGCAATTTCGTAAAATTGCCCGGATTACTGGCTGTCTATACAGAAATTCTTCCTCACAGTTATTCTGAGAGAAAGATGTCTACAAAATGATCAACCAGTATTTCTGTATACAGGGTGAGTTTTTTATGTGATCAGAATGGGGATCTCGGAAACTAGCGGAGATAGAGCAGTGGTTAAATTGGGAAAGATTTGTAGTTTTACTGGCCCAATTTAATGACACTTTTGGATTTTTGTAAAAAGTCATGGCTTACTAGATATTTTGAAAAAACGAAATTCTATCGATTTAGTCAAATCCTTCTAACTGCTTTGTTTTTGATTTTATAAAAAAAGTGTAAATATCAAAATTGAAAGGAATTGTATCCCGAGTATGATTGTCATGTCCTCGTTTGCGTGACAGCTCTCGTTATCGAGATATGACACAAACTTATCTTTTTTTGAAAGGAAACCATAGTTGGCTATGCCGCAAAAAATCGGACATTTTTAGAACTTTTCAACGATATAATACTCGATATAGTTATTCATAACAATAACGGAGTTATGGATGCTTTTCTCTCTTATTTTCACTTTTAACGTAGCTAGCCATGAAATAGATTGATTTATTAATAACTATTCCAAAAAACATTGAACCTAATAAGGTATATCAGATATAACGAAAAAACTAAATAAGTAGGTACCTACTAAAAACTTAAGAAATTAAAGTACATAATAATGGTTACAATTTATGTTCGAAAAGTTGTTATTTAGACAAAATTTGCATCATTTTAAGATTGACATAACCGCTTTCCTCACAGACCGCCTATCAATTTCTTCAATTGCTTGTAATACCGCCTCCCTTAGGTCATCAACTGTCTCATGTTTTTTAGTGGACCCCGTAAATAGAAGTCTATAACTGTCAAATCGGGAGACCGGGTGGCCATTCGCCTGGGCCATTTTTTCCTATCCAAGAGTTTGGATAGATATTATCTAAGTGTTGTCTTACTAATACCGAGTTATGAGCAGGTGTTCCATCATGTTGGAACCACTCAATTTCTAAACGAGTTCTCAGTAAGTGATTCGTCATAGATAAAAGGCCCCAGAATAGTAGACCCTATGATACCACACCAAACATTAAAACCAAATTTTATCAGGGGTCGTCTTTGTTCTATATGGAAAGGGTTTTCTTTAGCCCAGATATGCTCATTGTGTCTATTGAACATACCGCAGTTAGTAAATCTAGTTTCATCTGACCATAACACCTTTAATGGAAACTGTGGATTGTCAAGGCACATGTCTCTAAACCATGTACAAAACAAATTACGTCGATGTTCGTCACCAGCATGCAAAGTTTGAGAAACTGAAAATTTGTACGGTGGAATTTGTCCGGTTTCAGTACCTTAACTACAGGTCGTTGAGATGTGCCAGCTTCTGCCGCAATCTCACGAGTTGATGTAGATGGATTTTGATTTACCATTACCAAAACATTTATTTGTGCTGCTTCGTTAATTTGATTACGTTCCTTTGGTGGTTTAGTAAAATATCCATATCTGCGTAAATTATCGTAAAGCCTCTTAAATGTACATAGAGCAGGTTGACGACGATTAAAATATCTATGAAAGTATTCCTCAGCTGCACTAACTGAATTTTTATAATCACCTAATTAAAATGATTTTATCAAAAAGGATAATTGTATTATCTGTCTAGAGAAAATAAACCCTACCTTTACAAAAACGATCTGAATTTGCTATTGTCACAAATTTACTGTACTGTCTATTTGTACTGTTGAATCTGGAAACTCAAAGCCAAATATCTCCAACTAATTCATTACCGACTGGACGTCAGTTACATTCCATTTTAACGGTTAAATCGGTTCCATATCAAATAGTAACTTCAAAATCCCATCTCAAAATTAACAGCTCCAAAACGTAGAAAACTTAAAAAATTCCTAGTTAGAACATGACTCCAAACGTAGAACAAAACTCAAAAGAAACCACAGAAAACAGGTTCCACTGTAAAACGAATCCAGCATAAAACAGGATTCAGAATGTGGAAAAATCCACCGTAACTCAAAATTCTCCATAAGTATTCTCCATAAGAATGTACCGTAATGTACTATAAGAATGCACCGTAACAACATTTCTCAACAATGCACCCTAACAATCTAAAATTTAATTTGTACATGAAGACTTTATCTCCAACAGCTTGGCACGTGCTTACCTTTCAGCCATAAATATTTTAGCCATCATCGTCTCTTTTTAAACACAATCTTCACCATCGAAAAATGCCATTCGGCCCTCGTCTTCTGACCACAGAAAACTTTCATACGCCAACTTCAAGGAACGCCTTTTCAATTGCCTCTTAATCTGCAAACGCAAGGCCCATGCATTCACTTCGCTTCAAGGCGTTTGCGTTCTACGAGTCTGAAAATCTCCCTACTCAAACGAACCAAACATGCGTAAATGTCTACAGCACAGGACCGGCTTCAGACAAAATAATACTCAAAACAGAAATTATATCTCCATCAACTAAATCAGAAGATTACTTAATAAGGCTTCAATTTTGTACAGGAGCTCTCTGACAGTTCGCCTATAATGTGCTGTACATTATTGGTCTGTCTTCAATAGGACTTCATCTAATAAGATCGATCATCCCGCATTTTATTGAAAGCAATATTAATTCATTCCCTTCACTGCTCCTTGGTTTCTATTTCTATCTCGTAAATGACTTGAATTTTTAAAGAACGATTAATCGATCTTATTAGATGAAGTCCCACTGGAAGACAGACCAATAATATTCAAAAAGTTGGCTGTCCAGCACATTATAGACGAACTATCAGAGAGCTCCTTGACAATTCATTCCCAAACGCGTGGATTGAGAGAACTGGCCTCCAAGGTGGCCAGAACTGACTCCTGTTGATTTTTTTCAATGGAGACGGGCCAAGTAACTTGTTTATGAGAGATAAATAGGCACCAAAGATTTATTTATGACAAATTATTGCTGTTTGTTTTATTTTTTGTAGTTCTAATCTTGTAACTTACAATGTCACATTTTATAATGATACTGATTACTTTCCAATACTTGTGATATATCGTTGAAAAGGGGTTTTTGTAAGCATTCGAAGTTTTCGATGTGCTTTAATTTTTTTTTTTTAGTGTGATAGATTGTTTAACTTATTGACTTTATTATAGAACCTCGCCATTTGTGGACTCCTTTTTTTTTCAACGAAGAGAAACAAACGTCATAGATTATCGTTAAGTTCATTTGGAGAAGATACAGTGAAAAATAAAAAAGTTACAAAAGTTTTATGTCAAAATCTGAGAATTAAAAAAAAATAAATAAAAAAAATACAAAAACCTTATGCTATCTAGATGTTCTACAAAACACCCTGTCTATGTGTTAAGATAATATAAATTTAATAATTAATTGATATACACTTCACAGATTTTACAAACTATTCTCTCAAAATACTATTATTTATTTCAAAATTCTTAAGGTTTATCCAGAATATATACGTTTTCCTTTATCCGTCGAATTATCAATCCCATTCAGAATTGTTAAATGGTTATTCTCTTGTACCTCATCTTCTGATGGTTTAATTTATCTCAGTATCCTCAGATAATATCTTCTACGCGTTTTACAACGTGAAAATGTACCCCATGTTTACTTAGGCTTGATTAAAAAATGATGAAAACATTATTTCAAGTAAAATTCATCGGTAAACAATTCAGAATTTGAATATTATATTCCCTTTCATCTGTCTATTTACTTAAAACGGATTTTTCCGACGAACTCATTCATTGTTTATAGAAGCCAAAAAGCACCTCGAACTCATTTCAGACATTCCGCACCTCTCGTATAGTCAATACGAATATGACAGGGAAGTCAATATTTGGAAACGGTGTTGTTATAACGGAAGGAGATGTTAGTGAAAGTGAGCTTTTTATATGTAATAGTTTTGTTTTTTTTTTAGCTTATCATATGGAATTCTCGGAAAAGTAGTCAACTGAATATAAAATATTTAAAAAATTTATATAACCGACTTCTACCTATAACTAAAAACCTAAAAATAATTATAACAAAATACAACTCTAGCAAGTAAATAACACAAAAATGTAAACATTAAAAGGTGCTCATTCTGTACAAATTAATTACCTACCAATCTAGTATATTTTGAAGCCGGTGCCATGGTATTATTAGAAATGCTAAAAAAAACACTAAAAAGCTGAGTTTTTTGCTAGTAGGCCATGTATTTTCCATTTAAAAGGAGAATCAAACAAATAATTCCATTTGAGATTTTTTATAGGAGTTTATCAGCAAAGAAAAATAATGTTAACAATAATTCAATAACATGAAACACGAAATTTAGGTACCTAAAAGCAACTAATAAATAGTTATACATCGTTCATTATGTATAACAAACAGAACAAGTATTACAAATCAAATATCTATCTTAAAATTAATGTTGGACATTATTTATTACCTTATTGATTTAACTGTTCAAATTGATGTCCATTTTCCCTAACACATAATTGGCAAACCTTTTCAATACGCCTGAGTGCATTTAAAATTATAACAGGTCGCCTTTGTAAATCCCGAAAAGCTGCCTCCATTGCGGCACGAAGTTCTTCGCGACTGTTGTGTCTGGTGGTATATATTTTATTTTTCAAATAACCCCACAAAAAAAAAACCAATATAGATAAATCGGGTGATCTTGGAGGCCACCTAATTGGTCCATGTGTTCCTATCCAACATCCTTGAAAATTATTTTCTAAAAAGCGCCCAATTAATCTTGTTGAAAGTGTATAGAATTGCGAAAGGCGAGGGGAACATCTTCCAATATTTCGGGTAATAAGCCTTCTAGGATTGTCAAGTACCTATTGGCGTTAAGGGTTCCTTCAAAAAAGCGGTACTTTATTTTTGTCCCCAGTATGAAACAGGCTACATTAAAACCAAATCGACCCTGCTGTTGTCGCTCAAAAATTAAGTGCGGGTTCTCATCATACCAGTATCTTGTATTCTGCCTGTTAAATATACCGGCACTGCTTATATGAGATTCGTCTGACCAAATAACTTTCTTTACAAAATCATTGTCCATTCGGGTTTGGTCTAAAAACCAATTGCAAAAATTTAACCGGCTTGCTGCATCACCAGGATATAAGTGCTGGGCAATATTGACTTTGTAAGGTTTAAATTTATATTTTTTAAAAATTCTTTGGACCCGTGATTGAGAAACTACAGTGTAATTTTCTAATTTCGCACAAGAAGTCTGGGGATAGCCATGAACGCTAGCTAACACATTTATTTCATTCATTTCTCGATTTTCTTTGTTATACACCTTTGATCGAGGTTTAGAATATGTACCAAAACTTGGTAAATTATTCTTTAGTCTAAATATAGTTGCTCGACTAGGTTGATGCCTCTCTGGATATCTGAAAGTTTTAAAAACGCGATTTCATGAAATATCTTATGGTAAAATACTCGTACTTTATACCTGGGGAAATATAGTTCTAAAGCTTCTTCAACATTCTCATAACATTGATTTAAACATTCATATCGTATTTTTCGTTATATTGAAAAACGAATTCTCTTCCAGCCATTATCAATTATCAACCAGCAAACTCACGAATAATTATTTATATAATGATCTTGTAAACTCAGCACGATAAAACACAATAGTTACTAATAATGACAGCTTGATCAGATTTGCGTTTTTCTCTCCAGCGCTCACTAGATAAAATATTGTTCGGAAAGGCGGAATTCTATAATAATTTTAAATAGATTCATGCGAGATGGACAGGTTTGCCAACTATGTGTTAGGAAAAATAGACAACAATTTGAACAGTTAAATCAAATCAAATTATGTCAAAAATTAATTTTAAGATAGATATTTGATTTGTAATACTTGTTCTGTTTGTTATACATAATGAACGATGTATAACTATTTATTAGTGCTTTTAGATACCTAAATTTCGTGTTTTATGTTATTGAATTATTGTTAACATTATTTTTCTTTGCTGATAAACTCCTATAAAAAATCTCAAATGGAATTATTTGTTTGATTTTCCTTTTAAATGGAAAATACATGGCCTACTAGCAAAAAACTCAGCTTTTTAGTGTTTTTTAGCATTTCTAATAATACCATGTGTATTGTATTATACATTATTTTAAAGGGAAAAAAATAACGAATTCAATGAAATAATAAAATACAGGGTGTTCCATTTAAAAATATATAATGTTGTGTAGTATCTTCAAAACCATACTCGGAAAAAAAATTGAGTACTCCACTGGATTCTATGCAAAATTTTCTATTAGACGTAGGTCTTAGCGCAAGAGTATTTCTAATAACTTCGTAGATATAGAAGGGGTCCAAAAAGTATAAATTATCAAAATCGCCCTGTATCTTATAAATGGAAACACTTATGCAAAATCTGATATGGCCATCCTGAGTTTCACAAAAAAGTAGAACAGGTATGTGAAAACCGCAAGACTCTATCTTCAATAACAACCGAGTAACCTGGCAATCTCAACAAAAATGGGATGCACTGTACTACTACTTTTTTATATTTGATTTGTTCCAACTTGGATGTAGCTATAAAAAACTAATTGTTTACAATCGATAATCATACAATTAATTACTCCTCAGTTACAATGCAACTGCATTTACCCATATTTGTTTATAAGTCGACTGCAATTGGTGTGACTAGCACGTAACTTTACGGTCTGACAAACTGGCGTTTTTGTCCGGCCGCGTACCTTAAATTTACCTATGCTGGATGCAAAACATTCATCCATTTAGCAAACTGTGCACATCACATGCATGACAATGCGGAATTATAAATTACATTCGAATTATACTATGTAATTGCGAGACCAGCGAACACATTCATTATACGCCGACTGTGTATTCTCTACCAGCAATAGTGAATTATACAGGGCAATTTAAATTCACTGGTCTGCATTCTAGATTTCCAATAGAAGATAAGAGATAAAGTGTAAATATCCTGAGATGAAGATAGTATTATAGAGTAATACTTCAATTTTTCACTGTTGCTGTTGCTACAACGAATAATCATAACATCCCTTCTTCTTCTTTTCTTTCCTTTAAAAGGCCTCAATCTTTTTCGGATTATTTAGCCTGAATTACTCCGTGAGAGAAGTCCATTCCTTGTCTAAGCAATTGTCTCTTCTCTATTCATTAAATATATTTTTGTGCTCACCATTCATTGTATATTCCACGACTTGACCATACAATGTATGGCATTACACTTCACATTCACTAAACCCTAGATATACCTCATATCAAAAGGGTTTAGCTCTGTGGGAGCCCTTGCCAGGTTATTACGCCCATCGTTGGCGTCGTGGCTGCAGTTCCCTATGGATTTTTTCTGACCATCCGGGCTGTTCCTAACAGGACGGCTTTTTGCATCAGCTGGTAAGGATGTTCGTCCAGACCGAGCTATTTCAAATTGTTTAATAGATGTTTTGGGACTACTCCTGTTGTTGACATAACAATTAGTACCGTTCGAGTGTTGTTCATGTCCCATTGTCTCTGTATTTGAAATTCTAAATCCCTATATTTGGTTATTTTTTCAGCCTGCTTAATATTTAAATTATTCTTGTTAGGGATTGCTATGTCAATTAAGGTTGTTTTTCTAGGACTTTTTCTACCAAAACGATATCTGGTCTGTTGTGAGCAACACTCCGATCGGTCAATATCGTCCGGTCCCAGTACAGTTTGTAGTTGTTATTTTCTGAAATAGATTTTGGTTTGTATATATAGTAGGGTGTTCTTACCGACTGGGATAACTCAAGTTTCAGCGCTAGTTCCTGGTGCAGTATTTTAATTCAGTTGCAGCGAACGCTGGGCAACCTCCTGTGATATGCTGGATAGATTCAGATGTTTGGCAACCATATCTGCATCTGTCGTTGTTGATAGAAGGGTCTTTGACGATGTACTTTAGATAGTTCTTAGTTGGAATTACTTCATCTTGGATTGCCAATATAAAGCCTTCCGTTTCAGGAAACATTTGGCCATAGATCAATCAGTAGTTCGACGCTGAACTGTCGACATAATCTTGGTTGACGTCATTTATATGTCTTCGATGAAGGGGCTTTTCTTTCCATTTGAGCAGTTTCTGATCAGTTGTATGGTGCTATACTTGAACTTGTTGTTCTGTCAGTCGCAGAGGTGTTGAGTCATCAACCTGACATATGAATCTGTGTAGATCAGAAAATTCTGCGAGTCTCTGGAAATGATTACGCAAATTAGAAATTTGTTGATCACGTAACCTTCCTATATCTGCCAATCCTCTTCCTCCTTCACACCGGGGCAATGTTGTACGTCCGACACAGCTCTTTGGATGGTGATTTTGAGCTTTTGTTAGTAGTACTCGAACTTTCCGTTGTAATTGTTCAATGTCGGTCTTGCACCAGTTAACTATACCGAAAAAGTAACTAAGCACTGAACACGCGTGGGTATTAATAGCCTGAAACAGATTTTTACAGTAAAAATCTGTGTGGGTGAGCGTGTGCGTCTGCGTGTGTGTGTGTGCGTGTGCACGTCTGTGGGCGTGTCCTTATCCTTGTATATGTCCGTGCTCGTATCCGTGTGCGTACCCGTGTCCGTGTGCAAAATTCGAGCAGCAATAAAAAAATCTTAAAAATAATTTTGATATTAGGTGGTACATAAGCAGTTGCACATATAAAATAGTTGAAATATATGGTAATTAAAAAAATGTTTTATTGGGTAGCACATAAGTAGTTGCGTATACCAGATAGTTGAAATAAGAGTGGAGTAAAACTATAAATATATATAATGCATCAAAAAACATATATCAATTATTTGATTTATGACGTAACTAAGAGAATTTAATTTGATAATTACAGGGTGTTATAAGATAGTGAATTCGCCAAAAATGCGATCAAAGGATATTGTTGATACAGTGATCCCATTAAAATCACAAGGGAGAACCTAGGAAAAACCTTATGAATTATTCAGATATTAGGATGTGTATAAGGACGTGACTATTAGCAATTTCTTAGTTAATCATCGGCTACCAGGAACGATTGAACTCCACGGAGGTAGTAGCGATACAACCGTTTTCATTTAACGAAATTAAAGAAGACTCTTTTAGTTTCGTGTTGTATTCTTCTTTATGTAATATAACTGAATCTTGAAATTGTATTTTATGACCAAGGTCCCAAGCATGTTTACACATTTTGGATTTTTCGTAGTTTTTCAATGTAATTTTTGTGTTCGTTTATTCGAACATTCAGAGGTCTAGAGGTTTCTCCAATATAGAATTTATTACATTTACAAGCGATTTTATAAATGCAATTTTTTGTACGTTGTAAGTTTAAATTTTAAATCGGTAAGTTTTGTGAAAAAAAGCAAGAGATAAAAAAGTTTAATTAATGGGTCTATCCAAAATTTTGTTATTCGAAGTTGTTAGAAGTTTTTCTTTAAATTTAGTTGACAGGAATAATACCGGTGGTTATTTTTATGTTTTCTTGGGAAATAACACCACAATTGAAATAAAAAGCTGTGTATTGAAAGAAAAACCAAATTTTTCAAAGTCGATTCTGACTTCGTTGTCAATGGCATAAAAATATATATTGAAAATGTAAATTGCAAATTGAAAGTTTGATTTATGACATTTAAGTTAACATAAGAAAAATTTGTTGTTTTTAGATATACAGGTAGCAAAAAAATTCCAAAGATCATATATTATAGTTAAACAGCTTTCAGTTTGGAAGAATTTGAAAGAGCTGTCTTTAGAATTTATAAGAGGCGTTCCTAGGTACGACTTTGTTATAAGATAGCGCATTCGCCAAAAATGAGATCAATGAATTCTGTTGTTTCAGTGATCCCATTAACGTCATAAGGGAAAACCTAGAAGAAACCTTATGGACTATCCCAATACTGGGTTGTTCAAAAGGAGATGCCCATTAATAATTTTTTCTTTAATTGTCGGTAACCAGATACGATTAAATTCTACCGAATTAGAAGCGATATATTCGTCTTCATTCAAAAGAATTAGGCAAACTCTTTTATTTTTCGTTTTGTGTTATGTTATTCTTTGCGAAGTATAGTTGAATTGTCAAACTGTATTTTATGGCCTAGGTCCTAAGCATGTTCACAAATTTTCATTTTTTTCAAATTGTCGTTTGTTTATGTAATTCTTGTGTTCATTTATTCGTACGTTTAATGGTCTCGAAGTTTCCCCAATATAAAATTTATTGCATTTGCAAGGAATCTTGTATATGCAGTTTTTCTGAGTTTTGTTGGTTGCTTTTGTTTTCGATATTAGTGATTGACAACGAACTCAGAATTGACTTTGAAACGTTTGGTTTGGTTTCAATATACAGCTTTTTATTTCGATTGTGGTGTTATTTCCCAAGAAAACATTAAAATAATCAAGAATATGTCACAAATAACATTTAGAAGGCAATACCAGTGGTCTATTTAAAAAAAGTGAAAAAATATGAAGAACATTTTCTTTCGTAGTGTTAATGTCGATATCTCCTTAATGATTGACTTTTGACTTATGTTTATAAAACAAATATCTTTAATTTTAACAACAAACCGTCCCTTAAAATTCTTTGCATTTGTATACCATTCGAATTTTGGGATTAACTTCAAAGCTCAACAAATAACAGACTTAAAATATTTTCAATATATTGCTGTAGGCACCAACCTCGACCATATTCGTATACGCGACCCCCTGACAAACGTTTACTGGTCCGTGTAATCCAAATTATAGGTATAATGAACGTCTCACTGGTTATGATAACACCAGCGCAAATAAATCAACCACTTTACAAACACTCTTTTATATAAATTTTGTGAATATACCAGTCGAATGAAATTTCTATTTTAATTTGAAGATTCCAATCACTAACGGGGAATACACAGTTGGCGAATAATGAATGTTTTCGACGGTTTGGCCATTACATAGTTTAATTTGAATGTAATTTATAATTCCGTGTTGTTATGCATGTGATGTACACAGTTTGCTAAATGGATTTATGTTTTACAATTGGTATAGGTGAATTGTAGGTATAAACGCCATTTTTTGAAATTACGGACATTCGTGCTACAAATACCTAATAATTATATCGCTGTGACAGTAGACGGGATTTATTGCTTAACTGTTCCAGTCTGCTATTTTGAAATATATATCAATAAAATGGGATTTAGTAAATGGCTTATTTGAGTTTCGCTCATTTTTGATATCCCATTGATTTAGATAAATAAATGACAGGCAATTTATAACTTATGAACATACATTGTGATTGCAGTGATAATGTTTTTAACAATCATGCAATGAAAATGCCCACGAAGATTCTATATCTAAAATCATTCTGGGTTCCTATCTGAAAAGATTTACAAACACCAAAAGTTACAAGTCGAATACTTTTGTAGGGTTGCATAATATCGACTTCAGTCTCAAATATTTGTTTAATATGTTTGGCTAACACCAATTTTTTAATACTGTTTATAACCTACCCAATATTGACGAATTTTTTTCACAGTTTATCAAAATAATAGCCTGGGCAATTGAAACAAATTGTCCAATAGAATGTAGAAATGTGTCTGAGAAAACTGATACGACATGGGTTAAGAAGTCAAAATAGGTAGTAATGAACTAACAGACACCTGTTGGTTGTTAAAGGCCTCTAGGAATAACAATTTTCAAGCTAAATGCAAATAAAAAAAGACAATATGGTAAATTAATCAAAGAGCTAAACAGCAAGATTGTAAAAACATAAAGAAACAGTCAAATAATAAGCAAAGAATTTTTGTTTTAAAACAAAAACTGACTTCAAAACAATAATTTAGCTAAAAATTAACCGATTTCAAAAAGAATAAGGTTCTCAGTTTGTCTGTATCTATGTTTTTTTATATGTATGTTCAGCAATTTCTCGAAAACGGCTTAAGGAATTTCTACTGTTTATACTAAATTCTGTTCCGAGATATCCCGAAGTGCTCCCATATTTTTTTCAATAACATAGCTCTTACCGATTTTTTTAAAATCAGGAAAAATTCCTTTCTCTGAAACTTGTAGAACTACATTCTTTTTTGATCCTGTCAGATCTGTTGAAGTAGCTGAAGTGTTAAAACATTTAAAAAATAAAAGCAGTGTTGGAACTGATGGTATATAGTGTTCACAAAACTGTAGAGATATGGCTCTGAAAACAGCAAATGCAAATATCTTTGAATAAAACATTTAAAAAATATATAACCGACTTCCACCTATATCTAAAAAGCTGAAAATAATTTTAACAAAATACAACTCTAGCAAATGACGTACCTACTCAGAAAGTAAAAAATGTAAACATTAAAGGTGCTCATTCTGTACAATTTAAGTACTATTACATGAACTTTACAAGTCGAGAGAACCTTTTATATACTTTGTTTTTTAGCGCACCCCATAAAAAGAGGTCTGCAACTGCCAAATCGGGAGATCGGGGTGGCCATTCGCGTGGGCCATTTCTTCTTATCCAAGAGTTTGGATAGATATTATCTAAGTGTTGTCTTACTAATAAAGAGTTATGAGCAGGTGCTCCATCATGTTGGAACCACTCAATTTCTTTAAAAGTTCTCAAATTCAAATTATGTTTTGAAAAGTATTGAAAGAAATGCAAGTAGTAAGTGATTTGCCATAGATAAAAGGCCCCAAAATAGTAGACCCTATGACACCACACCAAACAATAAATTAAATCCAAATTTTATCTGGGGTCGTCTTTGTTCTACATGTAAAGGGTTTTCTTTAGCCCAGATATGTTCATTGTGTGTATTGAGCATACCGCAGTTAGTAAATCCAGTTTCATCTGACCATAACAGCTTTAATGAAAACTGTGGATTGTCAAGGCACATGTCTCTAAACCATGTACAAAACAATGTTCGTCACCAGCATGAAAAGTTTGAGAAACTGAAAGTTTGTACGGGTGAACTTGTGCGCTTTCAGTACCTCAACTAGAGTTCGTTGAGATGTGCCAGCTTCTGCTCCAATCTCACGAGTTGATGTAGATGTAGATTTTGATTTACCATTGCCAAAACATTTATTTGTGCTGCTTCGTTAATTTGATTACGTTCCTTTGGTGGTTTAGTAAAAGATCCATATCTGCGTAAACTATCGTAAAGCCTCTTAAATGTACATAGAGCAGGGTGACGACGATTAAAATATCCACCATATTCAGTTTTTCTTCGTTAGAATATTCCATTTTATCTGGAAACTAACTAATGGAATTACTCTCAAATAAGGAAACGTCAAAGTGAATGCAATCTTTTTCATGGCTAACTACGTTAAAAGTGAAAATAAGAGAGAAAAGCATCCATAACTCCGTTATTTTTATGAATAACTATATCGAGTATTATATCGTTGAAAAGCTCTAAAAATGTCCGATTTTTTGAGGTCATAGCCAACTATGGTTTTCATTCGCTAGTTTCCGAGATCCCCATACTGATCATCAAAAAAACTCACCCTGTATAAAAGAACGTATTTATAATTTGACTGTTCTGACTGTACCAAATTTTCTAATACACCAAATTTCTGTATGAAACTTCTCCAAAAAAAAATAATGTTGACTTCAAATGCATTAAGAACTTTCACACTACAGTAACTTTACTGATGAAAATGATGTGAAAAAAAATATAAGTTTCCATTATATATACAAACATTTTCTGGACTTATTTACCTATTTTGGTTATGCAAAAGAAGCCGCAAAAAGTTTTGGCTCAAATTAAATAGGAATTCAAACTCACTGGAAGTAATTTGCGTTGTAACAAGCCATGCGAAAATTACATTGCACACTATTCTCGAAGCGCCGGAGAGAAGTGCCATGGGATCCATAAAATCTTCCCGAGGAACTCAGAAATGAAATCTGCTGAAGGTAAAACACTGTCAGTAATTAAAGATAGGCAATCAGGCCGTTAGACATTTTGGATAAGAAAAACTCCTACGTCAATTCTTCAAGAGTCATTGGGTTGATGTACTCGGTTGTCGTTTATTGCATCCGATAAAGAAAATATTGCTATTTTCTTAATATGATATCAAACTTCTAAGAATAAAATACATTAAAAAACCGTCTTCAAAAAAGGAGCTAAAGTAAAAAGCAAAAATATTTTTTCCTGCGTCAATTAAATGTTTTTTTCTGAAGTCGGTGCCAAGTTGAACAGCGAAGTTGCGAAGTACAACTCCTTAATGTACTTTCCTAATTATTTTCACTTTAACTTGAGTTCAGAAAAGGAATTAAAAAAATATGAAATTTTTTTTTGCTTTTTACTTAAGTTTCTATTTTGAACTCGATTTTTATTTTTTTAATGTATTAATTTTACAGTTTTCAGTGATGTAGTGACTTAATTGGATGCATTTTTCAAATCTAATTAACTTTTTATTGTATTATATTTAATACTTTGAAAAAATCTCTATTTCTGTTGAATAGATTAGAGTAATGTTTTTTTAATTTTTTACACATCTTCTCCTACATTATCCAGCCATCTTCTCCGAGGTCGTCGTTTTCTTTTCACTACTATCGGTAGTTTGTATTTATGGTTATTTTTGGCAACCTATCTCTCGTCATTCGCCCGTGTCTGAGCCCTCTGAGTCTCTGGGCTCTTACAAAAGTAGATATTTTGGCCTCGCCATATGTTTTCTAGTTCTTCATTTTTTCTTTTCCTTTACCCACTTTCCGATCTTATGTTTCCACAAAGGTTTCTTAACATATTACTTTTCCATCAATCGATCTCCTCTTCTTCTGTTTTATTAAGAACCTATAGTTCACTTCCATATGTGACTGTTGCTCGAATTAATGTTCTATATACTCATTTCTTTGTATTTTGAGACAAATTTGGATTTTGCTTTAGTCTCCGGATCCTCTCTTCCATTTTCTTCGACTTTGACCCTAAATATAATAATAATAATGTCTGGAGCCGGCGCTGGACATGACAGCATGCGGGACGTCGGTGGCAGGGTGCTGAGGAGGCGGGGCCCTGTCGTCCAAAGAGCTACAGCCGAAGAAGAAGAAGAAGGAGAAGAACCACAACAACACTCACCAATACAGTCACAACAATAACGTGACCATCACCAACGGAGTTAAACGAGAACGTGAACTCCACCCGCAGAAAATGTTGCGCAGGATCAACAGCCAGCGCTCACTCAAGCGGGACTGAAAAGACAGCGCATGAAATGGGCTGGCGCCATGAACGAATTTATAATGCGCACGTTTTACAGAATTACGAACCTTGGCTAGGACAAGATAATAATAATAATAATAATATTAACAACAACATAATTACTCAGCAACAAAAGGGATGTGCGAAAAATTCGATGGGCTGTAAAGAACAACTGATAATTGATTCCGTTGTCTGCAATCAAGCCCACGCCAAACGACGAAATCTCTAAATGGCATATGTGGACTACCGAAAGGCATTTGATTCAGTTCCACATGATTGGCTCATTAAGGCACTGAAACTCTATAAAGTGAATAATTGTATTATTAACTTTTTAGAATATGCCATGTCCACCTGGCAAACCAAAATCTCACTGAATGAAGCCAACTGTTCGTTACAAACTGACCCCATTCCAATCAGAACGGGTATATTCCAGGGAGACTCTCTTAGCCCGCTGTGGTTCTGCCTGGCCATGAACCCTCTCTCAAACAAACTGAACTCGACTAATTTTTGGGTTCAGTCTCAGACACAACAACGTACAAGCTTTAACGATAAACCATTTGTTATACATGGACGACTTCAAGTTGATGGCAGCTACGAAACAACAGCTGCATGATATGCTTAAAATAGTAGAAGGGTTCTCTAGTGACATCCATATGAAATTTGGCACCTCAATTGAATCTATGGGGTAAGGTCATACTTATAAATACCTTGGAATAAAGCAGGCTCAACGTATTGATCACATGACTATGAAAAAGGACCTAACAGCAGAGTTTTATAGAAGCGTAAGACGACTGTTGAAAACCAAACTAAACAGTAAAAATCTGTTTCAGGCTATTAACACCTATGCATGTTCTGTGCTCAGTTACTCTTTCGGTATAGTTAGTCAGTCTTGCACCAAAAGACTGACATTGAAACGAAAAGTTCGAGTTCTACTCACAAAAGCTTAAGATCACCATCCAAAGAGCTCTGTTGAACGTACAACTTTGCCACGGTATGAAGGAGGAAGAGGGTTGACAGATCTAAGCAAACTATTAGATCAACAAATTTCTATTTTGCGTAGTCATTTCCAGAAACTCGCAGAATTTTCTGATCTACACAGAGTCGGGTGCCAGGTTGATGACTCAACATCACTGCAACTGACACAACAACATGTCCAAGTACACCACCAGGCCACAGATCAGAAACTGCTGAAATGGAAAGAGAAGCCCCTTCATGGAAGACATATAAATGACGTCAACCAAGATTATGTCGACAGTGCAGCGTCGAACTACTGGTTGATCTCTGGTCATATGTTTTCAGAAACGGCAGGCTTTATATTAGCAATCCAAGATCAAGTAATTCCAACTAAGAACTATCTAAAGTACATCGTTTAAGACCCTTCTATTAACAACGACAAATGCAGGTACGGTTGCCAAACATCTGAATCTATCCAGCATATCACAGGAGGTTGTCAAGCGTTTGCTGCAACTGAATACAAAGAACGACACGATGCTGTGGCAAAAATACTTCACCAGGAACTAGCACTGAAACATGAATTATCACAGTCGGTAAGATTACCATACTATAAATATAAACCAGAATCTGTTTTAGAAAAAAACAACTACAAGCTGTACTGGGACCGCACGATACTGAACGATCGGACTGTTGCTCACAATAGATCAGATATAGTTTTGGTAGACAAAGTATCTCAGAAAAAACTTTAATTGACATAGAAATTCTTAACAATAATAATATAATTACTATATATAGAATGTAGAAATTTAGAATTTTAAATAAAGGCTCAGTGGGACATGAACAACATACGAACGGTACCAATTGTTATGTCAACGACAGGACTAGTCCCAAAACATCTATTAAACAATTTAAAATACCCCGGTCTGGACGAATCTCTTTACAAACAAATGCAAAAAGTCCGACTCCAACCACGGGCCTGAAAACCTGGCAAGGGCTCCCTTTTGATATCTAGGATATCTGGGGTTTAGTGAATTTTCCCCTAAAGGGACTCATAGCGTGCCTTAGAGGGATAATATAATAATAAAATATATATTTATTTCATTTCATAAAAACAACAACAGAAAAAGGCATCATACAGTTATTTTTTTATAACATAAAAATAATTCCGAATGAGAAATCACGTTTAAGTAATTCAAACATAAGTTGAAATATAATGAAAATCCCACAAAAGTGTGATCCTCGTGCGTGGGTATGTAAAATCCCTTGCCCTCTTGAAACTATATGATTGTCCACCCATCCATTTCTACCCTTAATTCTGAATCTATGTTACCCTCTATGGCTTCCAGTACCTTATATGTTGTTTTCCCTAGATTTATTTTTAAACCAATTTTCTTCTCCTCGTCCCTATTCTTCCTATCACCCTTATTAATTCATTCTTATTTTTTGCTATTATAGTTACGTCATCCGCAATGCTAGACATTGATGTTCGTTCGTGAATCTTGTACCTTCTGTTTGAACCTTACTTCTTCTTATAATGTTTCCAGGATCAAGTTGAACAGAGTTGAAGATATGGAGTACCCTTCTCTGAGTCCCTGCTGCACATCAGAAGGTCTTGGCACTTACATGCTACCTCGTTTATTGTCTGCTCTCGCATCATTTGCGTGAAGTTGATTATCTTGCTACATATTCTCAGCTCTCTCATCGTGTTATATATATATTCTGATGATTTGGTCGTACACAAGTCTAAAATCCACAAATAGGATGTACAGTGCCTGATTGTATTCATGATAGCTAGTTTGTATTTCTTTTAGAGTGAAAATGTGGTATGTCACAGATTGGTTGCTTCTAAAGCCTATTTCTCCTTCTGCGTATTCTCCTAGTTTGCTTGTAATGCAATGCGCCACTATCTTGTAGCATGTCTCCAATAGCCTCTATAATTAGCACATTCCAGTTTATCTCCTTCCTTGGACATGTTGTCTGTTTCCATATTCTCTTAATAAGCCCATGTATCCATTAGCTCAATTGCTCATACCCCACCTTTAACATGTTCGCTGTTATTCCTGTTCCTCCCGGGCATTTGTGGTTTTTTAGCTTCCTCATCTTTTCTTCTATTTCTTCTTTCTTCGGATGATTCTTCTCCACTTTCCTGCTGTTGCTGTTCTGGCGTCTCTCGACTGTCTACCTCGTTGCTTAGTAATTTATTGAAATAGATTTCAATTTTTTTCCCGGATCGCCAATCACTTCTCTTTTTCCATCCTTTATGATCTCATATTGGTTTTGGTATCCTATCCTAACTTTTGTAACATCTTGGTACAAAGCTTCGAGCTTCGATTTCTTTTTTCTGGAACTTTTCTTTAATTTTACTAATTCCTTTTTCATTAGATTTAATAACACAATTATAATTAGGGTGTAGTTGAATAAAAAGAAGAAAACAGTTAAAGGCTAAAAATGAATATTATTTACAAACTGGCTTAAATAAGTCAGTTTTTGAAGGGGTATTAAATTGATAGATACTCGTAATTCGGATTTTTAATCAACATCATCCGCTTTCTCAAATATATAAAAATCTTCCCCAAAAAATTACGAATCCAATAAAAAAATTGTAGGGAGTAGGTACGGAGGTAAATCTCATTTTCCAAGTTTTATTACAAGACATTGTTTTTGACGTGCGTATTAAAAAAGCGACCGGGGGAACGAAACGTTAAGGTGCTAATGTTTTTTACATCTCGTGTCGCTTATAAGAGAGGACGCCCAGGAAATTAAATTTTGCTTGTAAAGAAATAAGGAAAGGTGTTCTCTCTGGCGATGACGGCTCCTCGAGTGATGCCTCTAATGCAAGAGCAGATGGTGTGAATGAGCAATTCGGTTTTAATTTTCGCAGGTGCGGTGTCGGGAGAGACTCTCCACTTTTCTCGACCTATTCATAGGGAAATTAAATTTTTACAGCTAATTACTTCTAGAAGAAATGATGAAATTTAATGCACTGCAGTTCTGGCGTTTTTCAAGGAAAGAATTAGTGAGTTCTTTTGGTTATACAGGCACAGATTGGCAGCATAGATTATGATCGTCCCTGTTTGGATATTGCTTTAAGGGAAAATTACACAATCTCACATAAAGAGTAGAAATGTTTAAGTTTTTAAAGTGTTTTATGTAAGGTGTAGTAAAAAGATGGAATGCTAAAGCTATTAGGAAAAAATTGTCTTCTTTATCGAAGCTCCAAGTGCCTCATCCTTGCACGTTTATTGCTTATACAGGGTTATTCACCTTATTCAACATGGAATATCACGACTAACCGAATCAATTTTGAAAAAATATATCTTATGAATAAAATGCAACATTAATCTTTCTTATACTTGGAACTCCATATACATTGTAAAAATAATTTTTAAATACAGTGATGGGCAAATATGTGGAACCAAGTAAATTCTCTGGAATTATTAGAGATATCAAAATGAAATTTGGAAGGTGGATACTGAATTTTGAAGTTCCTATTTTACCGGAAGTAATGTCGATTTTAAAATTTACAATGAAACACCCTATATAGTATTTTAGTTTCTGATGAAACATTTTATTGCGAATACAAAAATATCGGGTTTGATATTGTTTACTTTAATACCTACCGAAATATTAACAGAAAAGTAAGTAAGGAAAGGAAAAATTCGATGGTAGCTAAACTCGGTTCAGATTTGATTTACACCCGATATAACCAAACCGGTAAGGATTTGTATTTCTATTTGCCAATAGGTGGCATTATACTGTCAGAGCCAACAGCACTGCTTGTTCCATAGTCGAATACACGTGCGTTTGTTTAAATCAGGCGCAAATTTCATCTGAATCAAGTTTAGTAGTCCATGAAATTCACTGCAGAAGTGACAGTAGTTGTCAACATAAGTTATTAGTTTTTTTTATTTGAACGTAAAAAGATTGTATTGTTTTAAGTTGATCGTAAAATGGCCGAATTAAGTGAAAGAGAAAGAATAGAAATATTAAAAGTGATTGGGTATGGGGAGAGGAAAAGGACGCATCAAGAAGTTTGTGACCTTTTTAACATTGCTCATCCGAATACACAAATATCCCGTTCAGTAGTGACGAAAACTTTGCGAAGGTACGACACAAGTGGAACAGTTAGCAATTTACCAAAAAGTGGACGGTTAAAAAGTGCAAGTAATGAAGGTGTAGCTCAAAATGTTGCTATATCTTTGGAAGAAAATCCTCACTTATCCACTAACGACCTCGCCAATATGCATGGAATTAGCTGTCGTTCAGTAGGAAGGATATTAAGGCGAGAAAAATATCATCCATACAAAATTCGCCTCGTTCAAGAACTGTCCGAACGACGATTTCGACAGACGTTTGCAATTTTATGAAACGATGATGGATATTTGTAACCGTGATAATAATTTTATAAGAAATGTGGTGTTTTCAGACGAGGCTACATTTTGTTTAAATGGTACGGTTAATCGACATAACTGTCGGTACTGGTCGCAAAGTAATCCTAATTGGGTACAAGAGGCTCATACACAACATTTTCAAAAATTGAACGTTTGGGCCGGCATTTATAACAACACAATCGTGGGACCCTTCTTCCTACAAGCAACTTTAAACGGAGATAGGTATTTACAGTTCTGGGAGACACAAGTTATTCCGGCATTGGAGGTAAATGGACAATTACCAAATAATATCTGGTCTCAGCAGGATGAAGCCCCACCCCATTACGCTCGCATTGTTCGAGATCATTTAGATAGGACATTTCATCATAGATGGATTGGAAGAAGGGGTACTTATAAATGGGCTCCACGAAGTCCCGACCTTAATCCACTAGACTATTTTCTGTGTGGTTACTTAAAATCTAAGGTTTATGTTGATAGACCAAATAATTTGCAAGAATTAGCTGCAGGAATAACTCAAGACATCCAGAGAATTACACCAGAAGTAATAACTAATGTTACTAGAGAATTTAAAAACCGACTAGCTTATTGTCAAGAAGTAAACGGTGCTCAGTTTGAACATCTAATACATTAAGTTTAGTTCAGTTAAGTTTCAATGTTTTGAAAATCACTTAAATTTACTTAATAATTATGATTAAGTATTTCTTTAATGGATATTGGATTTTTCCTTTCCAATATCAAACCCGATATTTTTGCATTCGCAATAAAATGTTTCATCTGAAACTAAAATACTATACAGGGTGTTTCATTGCAAATTTTAAAATCGACATTACTTCCGGTAAATCAGGAATTTCAAAATTGTATAAAAATGTGGAAACAAATAGGCAATCTACTGCAGTATCCACCTTCCAAATTTCATTTTGATATCTATAATAATTCCAGAGATATTTGCTTGGTTCCACACGTTTGCCCATCACTGTATATGGTAAGGTGTAGTAAAAAGATGGAATGCTAAAGCTGTTAGGAAAAAATTGCCTTCTTTATCGAAGGTGCAAGTACCTCATCCTTGCACGTTTATTGCTTATACAGGGTTATTCACCTTATTCAACATGGAATATCACGACTAACCAAATCAATTTTGAAAAAATATATCCTATGTTTAAAATGCAACTTTAATGTTTCTTATACTTGGAACTCCTTATACATTGTAAAAATAATTTTTAAATATATCTATAGATAATATATTGATTAGCCATGCTACGCCATTTCTGATAACGTGAATTACACTATTATGGATTGGTGCATTGTGGGTTGCTTTTGTGTAATAAGCAATTTTTTTTGGAGCACATTATTTTAAAACCTAATATGCTTCCATACATCACTTTCATGGCATCTTAATTGATTAGTTATGATTAAAATAGAATTATTACAAAAAAAATCTTTTACATAACATATTTGCTGATCTTACTGAACTAAATGTTATTTTTGGTATTTAGTAAGAAGTATTTTATCATACTGCAATATATTCCAACTATATTATTGGAGTTTTTCGAACAAAAATTATAGAAGTGATAATCACATGGGCTTTTTTTCCTGCGTGAGAATCAACGGTTTATGCATTCAGATTTAGGGGCTGTTTTAATCCCAACATCGGTTGGAAGGTGTTCACCTACAGCTCATTGTTAAAAGCTATTTAGCGTTCAGAGCAGATTATGGACGATTAAGGTACATACAAAGCACAGTATCCAACAATGACAAAGTTTTTGCTTGGGGTATCTCATCCGATTGAGTACGAATTGAATGAAGGTGTCGATGTGTGCAAATTTGATCCGCAGTCGTCTGAGCGGATTCGAAGGAACGAGTAATTTTGATTTTATTGTTGTTTGCTGCTAAAAGTATTAACTGGAAAAAACGAAAGCTTTTACTTCTACAGAATAATTTTAAAATTGGCATCGTAAAGTGCCATGCATATAAATATTTGTTTAATACAACTATAGTCGTTTTAGATTTGTGTATATTAAATTAATAACTACTAATTTTGTGGTATTAACAATCATCGGGGAACAAGATTGTATACAGTAGACATTTTTTTTATTTATATTCAGAGTTAGCAACGTATACTTTACTGTGTAGTGCAATATATCTTTCTTGAAATTTGTACCGGCATCTAGATCGTATCTTATTTGACGTTTCGTGTATTTTTGGGTGCAAATCACGACCTTGCCCAGGACACTCAAGCCCTACACGTCTAGGCATTGGCCTACCTTTTCCAAATACTTAACATTATAAATTTCAAAACAAATCAGCTGATAACAAACAGTTCAGTTATCTTAGTGACACTTGAGGACTCATTATCACGAGCCACAAAAGGAAGAAAAATATAATTGAAATATAGTCTAGTTCGAATGCCTGGGCTGTATCTGCCAACACCCTAACCTCACCAGAAGAGTATTGAAGGAGTTTCATTGTCTAGATGGAATTCATCGTCTAGATTGAATATATGATTTTTATCATCAAGATAAGCTATATTCAACCGTTTTCTCATGGAGTAGCTTCTCTTACATATTCGTTTTTCAGTTCTTTCCATATTGTTCCTTTGTTAGCATTTTTGGTCTTTCTAATGTCATTGTCCCATTTTATATTAGGGCGTTTTGTTGTTTTTTAACACCTATGGGATACCATATACCATTCAGTCATTTTTGTTGTCCATTTATTGTCTTGTCACCTTGCCAGATGACCTGCCCACTGCCATTTCAGAGATTTTATTCCTTAGATTGGTAAAGATTGGGAAACATTACTTGATCATTTTTTTAATTCAAAATGGCGGAAAATTGCAAGATGACTGACGGAATTTTCAGACTTAACCGTTTGCCATTAAAATTGGTACCCGAGGATTTTTAGGGTCGCATATTACAAATCTGATATTAAATTGAGTAAATTCAAAATGGCGGTTCCAAGATGGCGGATAAAACTTTCAAATATCACCCGATATTAACCGAAATGAGTACACGGGGATTTTTAGGGTCGCTGATTTCGAATCCGATGTTAGTTGCGTAATCAACGATAACAAAAACTCCAATCCCAGTGGATATCGGCTGATGATTGAAAGTTTTGTCCGCCATCTTCGATCTGCCATTTTGATTCCTTCCAATATTGGATACGACCTCTTGAATTTTGCAATCAGCAATCTCGCAGATTGTAACAAACCTGACAGCCTACACATGGAATCTCGTACACTGTTATAAAACCTATGTGTGACAAATTAACAGAAGAATTCAAGCTAGACGTGATGAACACCAGAACTCCATAAGAGAACAAGAGAAAGCAAGATCCATTGTGGAACATGCCACCACGACGTCACACCGAATAGACTTTGAGAACACCAGAGTACTGGCAAATATAGAACACCCGAAAGAGAGGCAATTGAAATCGCGAAGAGGTCTCACAATTTAAACGGACGCAAAGAAATCCAGAACTTATCAAATTGTTGGAGAAAATCCTATTAGAAACCTTACCGGCAATGCCGCGCCCTGAATCGGAAGTACCCGAGCAAGTGGGAGGCGTGGCGACTGAGCGCCTAGGGCCAATCACACGCAGCCTTTAACGGTACCAACCGATAAGCGCCGAACCGCGACTATATAACAGCGCGCGCATCTGAAACTCTTAGTATTCCAGTAACTAGAAGCGTAAGCAGAAAGCTACGAGAATTATGCGAACCGACCTGAAGAGGGTAGATGTTATTCTGGCGAAACGTCCTCATTTTACCATCGATCCCGGCAGGGATCAGTAATCAATTACGCGGATGAATTCCCGGAAACCACCTAACGCAATTAGTGCCCGCGAAAGCTTAAAAACAATAAGCGTTAATTGAAAGATTTTGAAAGTTCGGAAATTCTTCTATATAGCTTTAAAAATTAAGTGCAGAAAATCATGTTTATTCCTTATTTACCTATTTGATTAAACATTATTTCTTTTTAAAATTAATTATTTTTAATGAAGAAGCCAGTATTGACGCAGTTTCCTAGTAGGTTGGAGGAAACCTCACGTTAAAATTTAAATACGGCAAAGTGTTTAGATTGAATTTCCACGGCAGCCTTGATGCATTAATAACGGGTACGGAAAAAATATGTTATTACATTGTTTACACTCCAAGCAAATTTCTGTTGCCGCCAATCTCTACGTCATATTAATTTTAGTCACGTTTTCGAACGTCATCTACCTTGATGTATTAGAGATGGCAGCTAAATTGACAAGAGTTTGGAAAAGAAGATGAATTATGTCGGTGAAAATTAAATTCTTTTTTATTTTCTTTGGAACTTCACGCCTTGTTTTCCCCTTGAAATAACCAAAGTGAGTTTGAAACGTGGCCTTAAGTTTCCATGAAAAATTGTGAAAATCACTTTGGAAAACGTACACTCTGATTTTATAAATGATATATAAAATGTAGCAGCCGGTTCCGACTTTTAAAAGTCTGATTACGATGAGGTTTTAAACGCTAGCTTATTAACATTTTTCGTTGTTGAAAATATTGGTATATATTTCGTGGGCTAGCACAAAACTATCTCAAATCAATTTCAAACTCACGTGTTTTAGTTAAAAGATACAAAATAAAAAGTTCACAAGTCTTCAAAACTAAATATTTCTGATAAAATTACTTTCCTTTTTTCTTCTCACTAAACAACTGACTCGACTGCGACTACTTCATTTATCTGCTAATGCCTATTTATAACCCAACCTTTTTTCTGGAATGCACTCGATTCATTCGCTTTCTCTCAGTAGTTTTTAAAGAACATTTTGAACTTAGCTTGTGAAATCGGATTTTCTATTGCCTTACATCCGGATCCTCCCTTCAGCTGTTGTTAGTTACTTCTGTGGAGTTATATAGGCAGCTGCCCCACTATCTATCTTCCTTCACAACAACCGCACTAGTTTTTAATAAATTCATCTGGGAATTGACAACCCTACTGGTCTGAGTTACCTGGATCACCAAGGTTAAATGGTGACATGTTTGTGAAATATGGACTTAAGAAGTTGAAGCTTCGGAAAACAGCTGTTGCGTGCGGATGGCCAGGGTCTCTCTGGAGTCACTGTTGGTCTTGATAACACCATGCGGGGTGTCGGTGGCAGTGTATTGCATAGGGGGGTCCATGTCGTCCAAAGACCTTCAGCCCAAGAAGAACCAGTCAGTCACAGTAACAACGTGACCAAAAGAAACGGGACTTCACCACAACCACACAGGTTGGATTTGTTTTTAAGTAATTCATCTGTGAACTCACAACCCCAAGGGTCCGAGTTACTTGGATCACCAAGGTTAAATGGTAACATCGTTCATGAAATATGGAGTTAAGAAGTCGACTATTTGGAAAACAGCCGTTGCCTGCGGATGGCCAGGGCATCTCTGGAGTCAGCGTTGGTCTTGATGACACCATGCGGGACATCGGCGGTAGGGTATTGTACTGATGGGTCCCTGTCCAAAGAGCTGTTGCCCAAGAACCCGAACTATCACAACAAACAGTCACAGCAATAGCGTGACCAAATAGAACAGAATCAGAACGAAAACTCTATCCGCAAACATTGTTGCACACAGTCAGGAACCCAACTAAGACATCAAGGCTTACACAGATCTATACCATGGAACCGGCCAGTCTCAAGAGTTCTAGGGATAGCAAAAAATCGAATACACAAGATCAAGCAACATATAACGGCCTAAGAATTTCCAGAATTGTAGGGCTAGAACAAATGAAATGATATATTATTAGCATAAGTAAAGTCATGAGGAATGCAAAGAACTGATAACACTTGAATTAGGCAACCTCCTATATTACCGCTGAAACTCAAGAGGAAGAACACCTAAATAGGATTAGGCATCCATAAAAGATGAACTAATAACCTCATTGGGACTTTCGGTGTACCAGATCGATTGGCTGGTTTAAAATTGTTACTTTCCAAAAGATACTCTATTGAAACTAACGCCAAAGTGGGAAGAACATATCATCAGGAGGTATTTAACGGCCAGTGTGGATTAATACTGTTTGCATAACATCAGTGTACATATCAAACTTTTGCATCGGGAAAACCTCCAATATGAAGTAGACGAAGCTCCAAATCAGTCAGTCAAAAATTAATTTGTCTTGATAAACAAAATCAGAGACGTGAATTTGTATCTGGAAAGATCCAAACTCACCAGGAAATTGTCAACTAACAGAATAGACCATAAAATTCTGAACCAAATTCCGTAAAATCTTAATATTAGCAAAAATTTAGAGAGCAAATAAGGAAACTCAGTAGAGTTTTAACTAAAGCCCACATCAATACCAAAAGTTTCCATGTAAACAAATATTTTTGTCGGCTTTGTGCATAAAACGTTACGCTCAAATAAATTTATTCCCGACAAAAGACAGCTTTTACAGCAGCTTGCGGAGGATTTTTTCACACATTTTTTTAAACATATTTATACCACTAAACGTCCTCTATACCCTATATTCCAACCATTTTCCGTCTATATTTCAGTCATCATATAAATGCAACTCCTTCTATCACTTTACATTGTGATTTTGTTTACTATAACTAAACACCCTGTGTATAAACGCACCAAATAGCATGTTAGAGTTTGACAAGTGTTGTCACTGAATTTTCTATTAGGCCGGAAGAATGTGACATCCAAAATCACGGTTTTCGCAAAATGGAAAAAATTGCATTTAAACAGGTATTTGCCTGGTATACAAACAAATCGAGCTTGGTACTCATTGATTTAAGTAACCAAAAATACTATGCTTTACTACCTATATGGTTGAGATGTAGAAAGAAAATTTTCAAATTCGCAATTAAAACTTCCAGTGCCTAAAATTACCGCACTATTACGTTGGAATTAAAATATTTATGAGGAAATGTTCCTTATGTCATTTCGATGAAATTTTTGATAAGAATTTTGGAATTTTCGGCGATTTTCTGCAAAACTGCAAGTTGCACGTCGCAGAAAAGTATATGAGATCACATAGGGATCTTCCTTAATAGATTACACGTTAAAAACTATACACATCCATAAGGAGTTTTCGAAAAATCGACCAATATGTTAGGGATATTGGTCGATTTCCATGCATGTGTTCATTCACAAATTTCACGGCTTTACCAATAGAATTCTTTTCCAAGATTTGAAGTTTCACAAATACTGATATATACTCTATTAAACAAGACCGTATTCATCCAAAACGGTTCACCACAGGAGAAGAAATCAGGTAATATACATACAAAAAAAAAACGCGTCGAATTGATAACCTCGGTTAAATAAAATAATGCAAGTATGTCATCTATATGTTTTTCTGTCTGTCTGTCAAATTTTAAGAGCACCAACTCTATGATTGGTCTATTAAACAAAAAACAATTATTAAAAGTGGATCACAATTAGTGATGAAAGCAGGTATCTTATATATAAAAAAATCAGCTGCATTCAAAACCTCCTTCTTTTTGGACGTTTGTTGAAAATAAAACAACAGGTTTGTATTCAGCTACCTCGAAGACATACCTTGTAGTATTGTGCATTTTTTAGCAATGTGACTCTTGCCAGATAATAAATCTAAGGCTGAAGTTATTTTCTATCATCCTAACATAAATAAACACGAGACACAATTAAGCGTGGGCAACAAAAAATATACAAATCATATCTGATAGATGCCGTTTCGAAAAAATCTCAATGAAGCGGATGTCTTAACAATTCATTTCCAGGATTGTTATCTTTTCGAATCTGTGTGTATTTTCAGAAATAAATAGGACGACACCTTTGACAAATTTATACAGGAAATCAGGTAGAGCTATAGTAAACAAGTCAGACAGAAATAGATTTTATTATAAGAATTTATTAGCGACATAAGTCCACTTAATTATGTCAATGTTATAAGGCGTTATTTATATCGTTCTTGATATCGAACTTGACAGGGCTGTTCTTCATTTAGTAGATTTCTACAAATTTTGATAGATATGGATGAACAAGCTTTGTTAACACTAAAATTTGGCATAACCAGCACAATTATTTCTCAATAATGCTTCACCGAGGATGTGTGTTTTAGATATACAGTATTTTTGAAAAGTAATGATTATATTCATTATATGTGAAAGTGAGAGATTTTCGAAACACTTTTCGATTTTGTTTTAAACAAGGGCACTTTTTGGTATACTACCATTATTTTGACTCAATCGTTATTCGTGATATGACGTCATCCACAATTTTTTCGGACTACGTCACCCAAATATGACCATGTTCGTTGAAAGGTCGTTTCATTCTAGGCATACATTGGATAAAATATTTGTTACACTGGCTAGGTTAGATAACAAACTGAAAAAAACTTGTTTAGGGGTTCAAACCGCAGGTTGACACCTACGTGTAAATTGTGTCCCTCCGTAAATATAAATTAACGTGTTTTTTTTTTTGTCTTTTGGAAGGTATTGTAAAAGTTAATTGGAGCGGTTCATTTTGAAATGAAAGCCCTGTAGTATTCAAGTAGTGTCAAATCAGGCAATATGGCTGGCCACTCAATCGGCCCCGTTCTCCATATCCAACGAATCGGTAACCACTTATCTAACTAAGCACGGACAGGTGCTGAATCCAACGATTCGGGAACACCTCAACAATTAGCACAGACATGTGCTGAATAATGGATTCTTTACCCTTGAAGTGCACTTTGTTAGGAATTCTGGTATTTGTATTTTTATTGTTTGCATATGATGTTTCGGCTAATATTTGAGCATCATCTGGGGATTGTTTAGATATTTTTCGTATGCTATTTTTATTTTTCCGTTTATCAGAGCTCTAAGTTTACTAAATTCACTGTAATCTCTTTCAGTCATTGTTGTTTTATACCTTCTGTGCATGTTGGCCTTCTGTTTTATTAGGGTTCCGTATATACAATATACGGATACCCTTATAATATCACTCCGGATTTCTGCCACTCTCAACTCACAGCAAGTTTCTCCTAAACTACTGAACGGAAGAGGTTGAAATTTGGTATCAGTGTATAGTTTGGTGACCCAATTAGGAGTACATATCGTAAATGAAAAAAAAAGATTTTAGGGGTACTTCTGGGGCGAAAAACTAAAAAAATCGACCGTTCCCCTCCCTGATCTCCGAAACTACCGAGCCTAAAATTTTGAAAAAATAAGAAATAAAGATCGTTGCGCGAACTTTACAGGAAAAATAAGGAGAAATAATTAATGTTAATTTTGGGGGGCAAATTATAGAATTAAATGAAAATTTAAAAATAAAAAAAATTCAAACGCATCATGTAATATATCAAATGAAAGGTCACATTCTGAGGAACACAAATATTTTTTTTTCATACTTTAAAAAATTAATCAAAAAGATATTAACGAAAATATACCAAAATTTACCCATCCCCCTCCCTTAACTCCGAAACTATAAAACGTAAAGTTTTGAAAAAAAATAGAGGTATAGGGTCTGACCTGAAGTTTACTGTAAAAATAAGGAGAATCCTCTACTTTTAATTTTGAGGGGCAAATTACAGAATTAAATAGAAAATATAAAATTAAAATTGTTTTTAAACCATCATGTTATATATCAAATGAAAGGGCTCATTATGACGAAAACAAATATATTTTTCAATATTTTTAAAATAAATAAATTAAAAGATATTAACAAAAATATACAAAAATTCACCCAATCCCCCCCCCTTATCACCGAAACCATAAACTGACAAATTTTGAAAAAAATACAGGTATAGCGCCCCACCTGAACTTTATTGGAAAAATAAGGGGAACCCCCTAATATTTATTTTGGGGGGTAAATTATAGAATTAAATGGAAAATAAAAAATTATATTTGTTTCTAAGGGATCAAGTAATATATCAAATCAAAGGGCTCATTATGACGAATACGAATATATAGTTTTATTTATTTTAAATAAATGTTTTAAAATATATTATGAAAATATTTAAAAAATTATTCATTCCCCCGTTTATTCCGCAAACTATTAGACCTACATTTTTTTGTTTGCAGGAAAAATACGAAGAAATCCTTAATATTAATATTGGGGGAAAAATTATAGAATTAAACAGAAAATAAAAAAATATTTTTTAACGCATCATGCAATACACCAAATGAAAGGGTTTATTATGAGGAATACAAATACATATTTTTCATATTTTTAAAATTAATTGTTTACAAGATATTAACATAAAGATTTATTTCCGAAATCATTCTACCTAAAATTTTGAAAATAATTAGGGGTACTGATGCTCAGTTGAAATTTATAAAAAAAATTATTAGAAAACCCCCATAGTAATTTTAGGGACAAATTATACAATTAAAGGGAAAATAAAAATTCAATTTTCAAACGCATCATATCAGATAAAAGGCCCATTATGAGAATTACAAATATATCATATTTTTAAATCATTTGTTTAAAAGATATTAACAAAAATATTAAACATCGACTTAATTCCCACTTTAGAAATTACACTATTTAAATTTTGAAATATATATTTTACTTGTATTTTTAAATAATTTGAATAATAGATTTAATAATTTATAATTTAAAACTTGACCTATTTTGTCCTTTATCTTCCAATCTATAGAGCCTCAAAATTCAGACAGTAGATTATAAAAGGCTTCCCTCAAAGTTTATTAGTAAAATAAAACTCTAATGTTAATTTTTGGGGGCCAAATTAGAAAATTAAACCATATGTATTCTTATAAAAATCAAGCGAATCCTGAAGCAGATAAAATAAAAAGTCTATGTGTGGAACATGAAAGTGTATATTTTTTATAAATTTAAAACGCTTTCTTTAAAAGATATTAGGGTAAATATAAGAAATAGAATCTTGAAGGTGGTACGGAACCCTTAGTCCAACTCGCACTTGACCAAATTATTAGTTATATGATATCACTTGTATACCAAACAGGATAGTTGAACAGAATAGTTGCGCCTAGAATGTTTACTAGATGGTAATGAAATATTTAACAAATTATAAATTTCGTTATAGAATCGGTTAAGAGCAATATCAACATCCGTTAACGTATTATGAAAAGTTCAGCCTGTCTGTAATATACTATTATTTTCAGTCAGAACAGTTTAAGATGAACCTGCGAAACTATTTTTTATTCAATTTACACGATAAATCAAACCTCTCCTGGTGGTGAAATCAGATGCATTACTACTGTATTGTTTACATTCCACTTCAACCGACACCCGAATTAATTACTTTCTCTCTCCAATACATCACCGTCTGTCAACATCCCACCGAAAAATTGGACATTGTTTACATAATTGCATTGACATTTCAACACATTTTCCAGAGTTCAGTCGAGGTTAGACTACAAATACAACTTTATACACCTCTCATATTATACGAAAGTTCTTTTGGTACAGGTTATGAAGGTTTTGAAAGTAGTTCACTCATTAGAAGAAGATACCATTTTGATCATTTTCAAAGTAAAGCATTGGATGGATTATAATTTACTGGCATTAAATATTAACAAAACCGAATTTATCTTATAAAAAATAAAAAATAAATAAAATTATATAAAATTTATCTTATATAAAATCTGCCTTATCTTTGAAATCTGTTATTTAGAATTCAGGTACTTAGGATTTACCCCTTGTACTAATTACTTAAGTAACAATTAAGTGGTAGCTATAAATTAGAGAAAATTGTAATTTCGATTCAGTTTGGGTTTACTCCTTGAAGATGACAACTTAAAGTTGTTGAAACGGCGTTGAGTGTTTAAAATAAAGGTTTGTTGTTAGGGTTCAAAACTCTGTTTTTACATTTGTGACCCACCAAAGGTTCCACAGCTTTTCCATCAAATTTATCTGTTTTTCAATGAGCGAACTAAATTATGTAAATTATAACATTACAATCCATGAATCTAAATTCAATGATTTTACAAACTGTACCTGTACAGTACAGTATAATCTCACAAGTAACTAGCATTTAATATCTTGGTATAATTTTTGACTGCCATTTAAAATGAGATTATCATGTTGACTATGTAAACAAAAAACTACGTAACTGGTTTATGAGTTTATAAACAACTCAGGCTATCCAAATTTTTTCGAAGTCGCTGTGTGTCCTGATTTTAAATAATTTATATTTAAAAAAGAACCAACTTCAGCTGACTTAATATAAAAACCGTTTAGAAACTGTGTGCAATCAATCATTATTTTCATATATATATATTCTTTTTTATCTGATTTAAGGTACAGTGAAATCTTTCTCCCTCTCTAATTGTTATTCATTGTCTATATTTTCCAAATATATTTTAACTTTTTTATTTGTTTTATTATTTGGACCACTTTCTATATAGGGTGAGTTTTTTTGATGATCAGTATGGGGATCTCGGAAACTAGCGGAGATAGAGCAATGGTTAAATTGGGAAAGATTTGCAGTTTTACTGGCCCAATTTTATGACACTTTCGAATTTTTGTAAAAATTCATGGCTTACTAGATATTTTGAAGAAACGAAATTCTGTCGATTTAGTCAAATCCTTCTAGCTCCTTTGTTTTTGATTTTATAACAAAAGTGTAAATATCAAAATTGAAGGGAATTGTATCCCGAATATGATTCTCATGTCCTCGTTTACGTGACAGCTCTCGTTTTCGAGATATGACAAAAACACAAAAAGAAAAACTGAATATGGTGGAATGTTATATCATATGCCATAAAATTTAAGTTCGTGCAGCTGGGGAATAGTTTCATAGATATGTTAATCGTCGTCAACCTGCTCTATGTACATTTAAGAGGCTTTACGTTAGTTTACGCAGATAGATCTTTTTACTAAACCACCAAAGGAACGTAATCAAATTAACGAAGCAGCACAAATAAATGTTTTGTCAATGGTAAATCAAAATCCATCTACATCAACTCGTGAGATTGCGGCAGAAGCTGGCACATCTCAACGAACTGTAGTTAAGGTACTGAAAGCGCACAAGTTCCACCCCTACAAACTTTCAGTGTCTCAAAATTTGCATGCTGGTGACGAACATCGACGTATTTTGTTTGTCATGGTTTAGAGACATGTACTTTGACAATCCTCAGTTTCCATTAAAGGTGTTATGGTCAGATGAAACTAGATTCACTGCGGTATGTTCCATAGACACAATGAGCATATCTGAACTAAAGAAAACCCTTTCCTTGTAGAACAAAAGACGACCCCAGATAAAATTTGGTTTTAATGTTTGGTGTGGCATCTACTATTCTGGAGCCTTTTGTCTATGACGAATCACTTACTGGGGAGCGCTACTTGCATTTTTTGCAATACACTTTTCAAGACATGTTGCACAATTTGCATTTGATAACTCGTTTAGAAATTGAGTGGTTCCAACATGATGGAGCACCTGCTCATAACTCGTTATTAGTAAGACAACACTTAGATAATATCTATCCAAACTGGATAGGAAGAAATGGCCCACGCGAATGGCCACCCCGGGCTCCCGATTTGGTAGTTATAGACTTCTATTTATGGGATGCGCTAAAACACAAAGTATACAAAAGACAGTATAAGACAGTTGGTGACCAAAGGGAGGCGGTATTACAAGCAATTGAAGAAATTGATAGGCGGTCTGTGAGGAAAGCGGTAATGTCAATCTTAAAAAGATGCAATTTTTGTCTAAATAATAATGGTGGACTTTTCGAACATAAATTGTACCCATTATTATGTACTTTAATTTCTTAAGTTTTTAGTAAGTACCTACTTCTTTAGTTTTTTCGTTATATCTAATATACCTAACAAAAAAATCGTTTAATATTTTTTGGAATAGTTATTAATAAATCAATCTATTTCATGGCTAACTACGTTAAAAGTGAAAATAAGAGAGAAAAGCATCCATAACTCCGTTATTTTTTCTGAATATCTATATCGAGTATTATATCGTTGAAAAGCTCTAAAAATGTCCGATTTTTTGAGGTCATAGCCAACTAAGGTTTCTATTCAAAAAAAGATAGGTTTGTGTCATATCTCGAAAACGAGAGCTGTCACGCAAACGAGGACATGACAATCATATTTGGGATAACCATGACTTTTTACAAAAATCCGAAAGTTTCATTAAGTTGGGCCAGTAAAACTGCATATCTTTCCCAATTTAACCATTGCTCTATCTCCGCTAGTTACCGAGATCCCCATACTGATCATCAAAAAAAATCACCCTGTATATGTAACTAATTCACTCTATATTGCATTCACACTGTATATGCTTCTGTTTATTGGTCACCCCTATATAACTTATTTTCTGAATCAACCTGAACAACTATAATTCAACTCAACACACATCTTTGTGGAATACAATTTATAATATTCAAATTTCTTGAGCGGTTTTAGATAAAATAGTGAAGATTCATTGAAATTCACTGAAATCTAGTCCTTTATTTACTTTTTTTAATTTTCTGGATAATCGTAAATCTCATGTTATAAACAATTATATGGGAGCTATCTGTAATGTTCCTTAATATAATGCCGTTTAAATCATCAAAACTGCCCAAGCCATTTTTGAATAATCACTCGTCATACAAAAAAAAGTTGCACACGAATTGATAACCTCCTCCTTCTTGGAAGTCGGTTAAAAAGTAAAAAAATATGCAGAGTACGTGTTTTCATAGTGGTAAAACCCCTATAAATTTTAATAGAGATAAAAAAAATTAAATAAGAAAAAAAACAAAATAAATATCTTTCCCCCATTTTTGGATAGCGATATCTCCCTTTTTAAACTAACGTTTATACACCAAACTTCCTTTATCTTTAGTAATAGAGCCATCCCTTTAAGTTTTTCGCACTTGTTTTGAAACACCCTGTATATGCGGCCGTACAGCAGCAGTGAGCGGAGAAGATAAGGAATTAATGGGACAGTAGATATCGAAGTGTGAGAGTTAGTATTTACTCCGAACATTTTTTTAGTGAAATTTAGATTTGCGTTTGTGAGTAAATACAAATTGTTCGTGTAATTAATTGTTTCCACCGACAGAGGTCGCAGCAATACAATTCCTTCTAACTAGTAGTAACATGCATTTTGTGACATGTCATAAGATTTCCATTACAAATGGAATAAAATACATTTTTATGTATGAAAATTTTATTGATATTGTCCCAACCGAATTCATATGAAAAATTCCCCTCCGTAGTCACTTTTCTTGTCTCCATGTGCACTCCTTTGTCCCTGGTACACCTATTGTGTTTTTATTTCTTTTCTCCTATTCAGGGTTCACCTATACTTTTATGGTTATTGTTGGATATTTGCGTATAAATCTCCTGGAAAACCACCTAGGAAATTCCATGAAAGGTATCGCAAATACCCTTGTATTTGTATGACAATGCCCTATTCTTTACGGAATTCGAAGTGAAAAAGAAAAGATTTGGTTTGATGTAATATTGTTCTTTTATGTTATGCATTTCTTTTTAAAAACAGTAAACGAAATATTTTGCGGAATGTATGAATTTGAAATTTGATCCCAAAAGATATTTCAGACTTATGAATTATGCTAATGTTTCTTTAGAGGCGCATTCATAATTTGTGGAAGAAATTATCATTCTTAGGCTGAAAAATATTAACAAGTAAATATAATTAGTTATCAAGGATGACAAAATTAACTAAATTTAGTTGTTTTCATGACTTATTTTACACTATTTTCAGGTTTTATTAGGAATTAAAACCACCAAACGTTTCAAAGTAGATTCTGACTTCATTGTCAGTGGCTTTAAAATATGCATTGAAAATATGTGAACATGCTTGTGACCTACGACATAAAATACAATTTAATAATTCAACTATATTTTACAAAAAACAACACATCACAAAACGAAAAATAAAAGAGTCTGCCTTAATTCGTTTGAATGAAGACGATTGTATCGCTTCTACTTCTATAGAATTCAATCGTATCGGGTTACTCACAATTAAGGAAGAAATGATTAATAGTCATCTTCTGTTGAACAACCCAATATCGGGATAGTTCATAAGGTTTTTTCCTTATGACGTTAATGAGATCACTGATACAACAGTGTTTGATCGCATTTTTGGCGAATGCGCTATCTATAACAAAGTTGTACGCTACTTATAAATTCTAAAGACAACTCTATCAAGTTCTTCCAACTTGAAAGCTGTTTAACTATAATATAATATCTTTAGAATTTTTTGTGCTACCTATATATCTAAAAAAAAAACAAATTTTTCTTATGCCAACTTAAATGTCATAAATCAAACTTTCAGATTGCAATTTACATTTTCAATACATATTTTAAAGCCATTAACAAGAAGTTCCGCTTTTGCATACATATATTTAAACACGTATTAATAGTTACATTTTGTTTAAATGGTACGGTTAATCGACATAACTGCCGCTACTGGTCGCAAAGTAATCCTAATTGGGTACAAGAAGCTCATACACAACATCCCCAAAAATTAAACGTTTGGGCCGGCATTTATAACAACAGAATCCTGGGACCCTTCTTCCTACATGAAACTTTAAACGGAGATAGGTATTTACAGCTCTTGGAGACACAAGTTATTCCGGCATTGGAGGTAAATGGACAATTACCAAATAATATCTGGTTTCATCAGGATAGAGCACCACCCCATTACGCTCGCATTGTTCGAGATCATTTAATTAGGACATTTCATCACAGATGGATTGGAAGAAGGGGTACTTATGAATGGCCTGCACGAAGTCCCGACCTTAATCCACTAGACTATTTTCTGTGGGGTTACTTAAGTCTAAGGTTTATGTTGATAGACCAAATAATTTGCAAGAATTAACTGCAAGAATAACTCAAGACATCCAGAGAATTACACCAGAAGTAATAGCTAATGTTACTAGAGCATTTAAAAACAGACTTGGTTATTCTCAAGAAGTAAATACATTAAGTTTAGTTAAGTTAAGTTTCAATGTTTTGAAAATCACTTTGATTTAGTTAATACTTATGATTATGTATTTTTTTAATGGATATTAGTTTTTTCCTTTCCTTAATTACTTTTCTGTTAATATCTCAGTAGGTATTGAAGTAAACAATATCAAACCCGATATTTTTGTAGTCGCAATAAAATGTTTCATCAGAAACTAAAATACTATACAGGGTGTTTCATTGCAAATTTTGAAATGGACATTACTTCCGGTAAAAGAGGAAGTTCAAAATTGTAAATAAATTTGGAAACAAATAGGCAATCTACTGCAGTATCCACCTTCCAAATTTCATTTTGATATCTCTAATAATTCCAGAGATATTTGCTTGGCTCCACACATTTGCCCATCACTGTACATTATTTGAATGCCAAAAAGGCGCTGTCGATGAGTTATTGATCTTCATACATAAAATATTTGAGTAATACGTGCTCTCAACACTTTATCAAATGATATTCGTAAACACAATTTGCTAGTATTTAAAGTTTTTACGCACTTTTTAAAATGTTTACCACAACGTCGGTGATATATTAAAAATGACGCATTCAAAGGGGCATTTCAACGGTATCCCACTTGAGAAAGACTTCATATGGAAATACTTCATTTGTCGACCTGTTGGAATTTTAATAAACGGCTCCTTCGCAACTACAATGCCTTTATGAGACAAATAATTCTGCACACTGGTTATTTGTGGTTATTAAATGCGACCTGCTGGAATGTTTAGTGGCGTGAGCATTTTAATATGTCTTCTGACTGAAGTGCCGAAATTTGTTTTATTGCTAGAAACCTCCATATTCTAAAGTCAAGTCTGTCCTATGGAATTTATAGGTTAACTACTAGAAACGTGCAGTTTTGTATTTGGATTTAATGAAATAAAACTACTCTGATTTAACTATAAGTTATAAAGTATATGATCAACATAATAATTTTATAAAACATTTAAAAAAATATATAACCGACTTCCACCTATAACTAAAAAGCTAGAAATAATTATAACAAAATACAAGTCTAGCAAATAAACACACTCAATATTGTTAGGTACCTACCCAGGAAGTAAAAAATGTAAACATTAAAAGGTGCTCATTCTGTACAAATTAATTACGGTGCAACTTGCATTTCA
Source organism: Octodonta nipae (assembly GCA_034190945.1). NCBI lineage: Eukaryota > Metazoa > Arthropoda > Insecta > Coleoptera > Chrysomelidae > Octodonta > Octodonta nipae. The sequence continues at coordinate 104,519,049 of CM067222.1, read as the reverse complement.
TCACAATAACAATACCAGCGACTCCACCAAAACTTACTGTATAAAAAAGTCTAAGAAACGGTACAAGCTAAGTTATTGAAACAATATGGGACGACTTTTAAGGTGTTTTATTTTTGCTGTCATAAAAATTTGAACTATTATGATTTTTTAACCGACTTCCAAAAAGGAGGAGGTATTTTTTTTCGCTTTTTTTTATGTATGTTACCTGATTTCTTCTCCTGTGGGGCACCGTTTCGAATAAATATGGTCTTGTTTAATAGAGTATATATCCGGATTGGTGAAACATCAAATTTTGGAAAAGAATTCTATTGGTAAAGTGATACAATTTGTGAATGAACACATGCGTGCACCGAAATCGACCAATATCCCTAATATTTTAGTCGAATTTTCGATAACTCCTTATGGATGTGTATGGTTTTTTAAAGTTTAATCTATTAAGGACGATTCCTAGGTGATATGATATACTTTCCGGCGACGTGCAACTCGCAGTTTTGCAGAAAATCGCAGAAAATTCCAAAATTCTTATCAAAAATTTCATCAAAATGACATAATGGACATTTCCTCATAAATATTTTAATTCCAACGTAATAGTGCGGGAATTTTAGGCACTGAAAGTTTTAATTGCGAATTTGAAAATTTTCTATGTACATCTCAAACATATAGGTAGTAAAGCATAGTATTTTCGGCCTCTTAAATCAATGAGTACCAAGGTTGTCACATTCTCCCGGGCTATTAGAAAATTCAGTGACAACACATGTTGTCTAAACTGCTTTTGGTGCGTTTATACACAGTGTGTTTAGTTATAGCAAACAAAATCACAAAGTAAAGTGATAGAAGGAGTTGCATTTATATGATGACTGAAATATAGGACGGAGTAGAATCATAGTGATCCATAGGCAGTTGTATATACAGGATGGTGGGAATATAGGGTGGAGTGGACGTTACAATACATATATTCTTTAAAATTTTTGTTGTCCAAAAAATGTCTTAAAAAAATTATTCAAAAAAAATAAAATAAAAAAAATTCATTTTTGAGAAAAAAAAAACTCCTTAATAAAACATTCTACAAGTGATCCGCACCAGACAAAAAGGCCAGATTTCAGTAGTAATTTAGGACTTGAAAAAAAGGAAAAAAATTTTTCAAAAATTCAATTCCCTTAAATTTTTGTGGTCCAAAAAATATCTTAAAAAAATTCTTCATAAAATAAAAAAACATTTTTCAGAATAATTTGGTATAAAAATGTGAAATTAAAATTATATAAAATTATATAGGGTGATTAAAAAACTATTATATGAGGTGGACGTAAACAAATCATATACAGGATGGTTGAAATATATGCTGGAGTTAAATTATATTTATACTGTGTGATTAAAAAAATATTTATTATATAGCCCATAAGAAGTTGCTTAAAGTGTGGAGAGGAATTAATGTTACACAGAGCGATAATATAAAATGTTAGAAATGAAATAATTTATGGGGTAGCCCACAAGGAGTTATATACTATGGTTGAAATATAGGACGGATTTGACTCCGTAAATATAGAATGGATTCTACTGCGTCCTATAGTTGACAGAAGGCAGCTAACAAATTTACCTTTATCCGTGGGCAGTCGTATGTACAGGATGGTTGGTATATAGGGTGGAGTGGAATTATCTATAGTTATACAGAGTTGTCAAAAAAAGTTGAAAAAAGGTTACATACCGTGGTCCATAAGGCATAAACATATTTTAGGCTTATTAAGTCAACGCATACTAGTACATTTTGTTCGTAAACCTGTACCTGTCAACTTAAATGAAAACATATCATTGTGTAATGTTGAGGCTTTTGATGTCACATGGTCCTGTCTAGTAAGGTTATACATACAAAATAAAAAATAAAGAATGAAAACTACCTGAGTTCAAAAAAAACTAAAGAGTTGAAAATAAAACATTTAAAGATATAACCGACTTCCACCTGTAACTAAAAAGGTAAAAATAATTATAACATAATACAACTTAAGCAAATAAATAACACATTCAATGTTGTTAGGTACCTACCCAGGAAGTAAAAAATGTAAACATTAAAAGGTGCTCATCCTGTACAAAATAATTACATACCAATCTAGTATATTTTTGAAATCGGTGCCAAGTAGTAGATAAGTACGCAATGAAGGATTTTAGATTTGCTTGGTACCCAATCTAAGAATATATTAGATTGGTAGGTAATTAATTTGTACAGAATGAGCACTTTTTAATGTTTACATTTTTTACTTCCTGGGTAGATACCTAACAACATTGAATGTGTTATGTATTTGCTAGAGTTGTATAATGTTATAATTATTTTCATCTTTTTAGTTATAGGTGGAAGTCAGTTATATTTTTTTCAAAAATGTTTTATATCTCAAATTATAATCAAATAAAGTTTATTAGAATTGAATACTGCATCATTAATAATTGTATTAAATTGAAAGTTAATTGGAATTAAATAGAAATAAATGTCAATTAATCAACTTCAAATTGAGGTCCCTATATACAGTGTGTCTTCATAAGTTGGATTCAAACGGAAAACGTTCGAATGAATATTATTTAAAAAAAAAGTTATTTATCATAAATCGATTTGCATGGTCAGAAAGATATACTGTAATAATCATTACATTTCACTTTTTCAACTATATACAAGGTTTGCGTAAAAGTGCTTTATTTTTTATAATATCCTAAATTTAGAAGACAATCCTAAATTCTTATGAAACAGGAGTAATTACAATTATTAAATGCATCTAATTATGCCACATCACTAAAAATTTTATGTCACTTTTTTAAATTGTATACTAGGTTGGACAAACAATATAAATTGTGTTTAAGTTAAGTACCTTTAATTTTAATAATAACTCTAATTGTTTTCAAAAAGTTTATTCGAATTGAAAGCCGCGTCCTATTATCCTATAAATCCTGTTTTTTTAAAAACTAATAATTTGATTTTTGCAGAAGCTATTATATGGTAATATATTTGCTACATTTTAGAAAATTGTTAAATTGCAATAACATAAAGTTGACTACCTTCCCTATTTGTGCTATTGACATTTATTACTTTGGGGTAACATTTGATACTTCCAATAAAAATCATTAATCATTCCTCTATTACCAACGAAATACACAAAAAAATTGTATTTCGTAGTTTCGACCATCTTCCTGTTCCGTGTTTTTCATGAATTCACTCCGGACACGATTTATTTTCCAAGTCCTCTAACAATAACGCAACTTTTTTACAGACTCATCCCATCAGTGCAAACTCTCACGTCCGACTAGCAGGTTTAAAATATGAATTTACCTGTCCGTTTCTTCATCCAGTGAAAGTAAACATCCCGACTCTAATCCCTAGATCCCGACTCCATGGAACCCCAAAACTAAGCCGTTTCTTGTTTGGCCCGGAAAAGAAAAATCTCATTTTGATAAACCGTCAGTCATTAATCACCGGTTTTATCCGGACGTGACATGAAAGGCTGGCTCGTATCACGTTGACCATTGGCGTTCCAAGACATTGCCGCTGGCAGATATAATTTTGTCCTTTGGACGTATGCCTGGGAAACAGACGGAACAAAAGTTCGAAATATTTCCACCTCGTCGATGAAATGTTTCACTTCTTCATAAAAGTATTTGCTTTATGAATACTGGTCGTTCACTGAAAAGGAACGAATATTAATCTGGACTAATTGGTTTTACTTTCTAAAAAATATCCAGAGATCAAAAATAGCCCTTAAGAGAAAGTATTTAAGGCCGCTAACTTTTGAGAAGATTTTTAGTAACTTTTAGGCTAGCCGCACACTGGCAAGTTTTGTCAAGCAACTTTTTAATCACAATAATTTGGTCAAGTGCGAGTTGAACTAGCATACTAAGGGTTCCGTACCACCTTCAAGATACTAATGTTGCAGTTTCAGGCAAGTAGGGAATGAGTGCATGTTCTTATATTTATCCTAATATCTTTTAAAGGAAGCGTTTTAAATTTATAAAAAATATACAGTTTAATTTTCCACACATAGACTTTTTATTTTATCTGCTTCAGGATTAGCTTGATTTTTATAAGAATACATATGTATTTAATTTTCTAATTTGGCCCCCAAAAATTAACATTAGAGTTTCATTTTACTAATAAACTTTCAGGGAAGCCCTTTATAATCAGTGAGTTCAGGTGAGGCGCTATACCTCTATTTTTTTCAAAATTTTACATCTTATGGTTTCGGAGATAAGGGGGAAAATGGGTAATTTTTTATATTTTTATTAATATCATTCAATTTATTTATTTAAAATGTATGATAAAAATATATTTGTTTTCGCCATACTGAGCCCTTTCATTTGATATATAAACATGCTGTGTTAGAAACAATTTTAATTTTATATGTTCCATTTAATTCTGTAATTTGCCCCCCAAAATTAAAAGTAGAGATTTCTGCTTATTTTTCCAGCAAACTTCAGGTCGGACCCTTTACCTCTAATTTTTCAAAACTTTACAATTTCTAGTTTCAGAGTTAGGGGGGCGGGGAATAGGTAAATTTTGGTATATTTTCGTTAATATATTTTTAATTATATATATTTTTTAAATATAAAAAAAATTTGCATTCCACAGAATGGGATCTTTCATTTGAGAAACACAAAACGAAAATTATATTTCGAGATTTACACTTTATTTTATAAACGACACGTGTTTCGACATAAAATGCCTTTATCAAGTTTCACAAAATTCTAAAACTATTATTCTAACTACACCATTATATAAACTAATTATACAGAGCCATTAAAAAGATTTAAAAGTGGGGATGGATTAAGATCTAATTGGTTATTTAATAGTCTACCTGAATATTTATACCTGTTAATTTCTAGGGATTCTAATAGATTAATTTTACTGGGGTTATTTTCCAAATGTAATATATTTACAGTATTGTTAAAATTGTGATTATCCTCTACTAAATGAACTGCATAATCTTTCATTTGATGTATTACTTGTTTGAAATTTTTTTTATTTTTAAATTTTCATTTAATTCTATAATTTGCGCCCCAAAATTAATATTAATGGTTTCTCCTTATTTTTGCTGTAAAGTTCGGGCAACGTTCTATATTTTTTTAGTTCCCCCCCCCCAAAAGTACCCCTAAAATCAGAATTTCTTCTTTTAGGATATGTACTCCTGATCAGGTCACCAAACTATACATTGTTGCCACATTTCAACCTCTTCCGTCCAGTAGTTTAGGAAAAAATTGCTGTGATGTGACAGAAGCAGAATCCGGAGTGATGTTATAAGGGTATCCGTATAGTGTATATACGTAACCATAACAGAACAAATGATTTCTTATAAGAACCCGCACATAGGTGATTATTTAGTTGCAGCAAGTAAAAATATTTCCTGACAACTCAATTGTTGCCGACAAATAGAACGTACATGTTCATATCTGGCACCGCACACTGGCGATTAAAAAGTTGCTCTTGATTTTTTTAAACTGTCAATAAATGAATAGAACTCTGCATCTATAACCCTTGCGCATTGATTAGCACAAGGCTTACAGCTTTTTGTATATTTTTATATTTCTTAAAACTAGTACAAAAGGATAATGTTGACGAAATTCATTTTAAAAATGATACTGAGCAACTATTCAGTTGTTAGTGTGCGTTTGGATCAACAACGGGCAACTGTCAAACGATTAAATTCGTTGTCACTAAAACTAAAAAGTTGCCAGTGTGTTGCTAGCCTTGTAAACACACAAATCTGTTGACATTTTCAGTCAAACTGTTTCCTAACCCAGGTTTGCCCCTTTGATTTAAAAGTATTCGAAGATGTTTTTGCCGATAATCTTAATATTTGGGAATTATCAATGAAAGTCATCATTCACAAAATAAATACATTAAAAAAAAAACAAAAATCAAAAAAATTTACTTAAAAGCATGAAATAATTTTATGCTATAACAATTAAATGCTTTTTATGAAGTCCATGCCAAATAATGAATTTGTTTCCGTTTGAAAATGACATAATATTGTCGAAACTAGTCACGGTTTTTATGTTTATTTATTAAATAAATAAATAAATTAGTGATATAAAACAAAGTAATTCGTTTTTATACAATCATAATGATAGTATATCACAAAGTAATGGCTTCCACCATCAACTAAAATATTAATATATTTTTGAAACATAGTATATAGTTGGAAAAGGTACATAAATACTTATTATACAATTTTTAGTGCAATGGCATAAGTAAAGGCGGTTTTTAATTTTAATTTCTTCTATTTGATAACAATTTTGGATATTAACAAAAATAAAGAATGATTACAGTGTGCGTTTTATACCATGCAAATGTATTTATGAAAAATAACTTTTTCTCTTAAAATTATTAACAAAAATGAATCTTTTGATTTATGAATAAACCTGAATATATAGACTAATTGAAAATCTTTACTTTGAAGTTGACTATCTGACATATTTTGATCAATTTATTTTTTTACAATTTACCCCAAGTTTCGGAAAGAATAATTTCCATATTTTTAATACCAGCACCTTCAAATTTGGTAAAAAAGTTTTTCCTGATTTTCTAATAAACGGTACAAGCTATGTTATTGAAAAATTATCAGACCATTTCGGGATATTCTAAATAGAAAAATGTCCATATTTTTAACACAATCGACTTCACCAAAGTCTATTGTATAAGAAAGTCGGTAAAAACGTTTTTTCCCATTTCCCGGTACAAGACTTTAATGACCAGATCACAAAGTCTAACTGATCAGGATAACATCAAACAAGAAATGGACCGTTGAAAAATTACTTATCATACTTTGTATTCAAAAATTGAAGTTATATGAAAATTTATTTAAATAAATTCTCAAAAGTAAATTAGTTAAGTAAGTTACAGACATTTCATAGCACTTTCTTGTTGCCAGGTTCTACCATGTTTTTCGCATTAGTGCATTTCGTTCACGAATGAATATTTTACGTCATATTTCTACATTGAGTTACCTGAATAAATTTTTTTATTTTTAGGTCGACCAAGTTCACAAAAACTCACAAACTATCACCGATTAATATTAATTTTTGGTTTGTCGATATTACGATGACGTCACTCTGTCTAAGAGGACATTAAATACAGTTTCTTTGTTTTTTAAAAGACGATTATTTTAAAACAGTTTATGAAAACTTCTCCGATCCCATTTTCTCTAGAAGCATCGACCTACAATGGATCTGGATGTGAAATACTTGTCTATTCCTGACCTAATGCACCAACCTGTCTGTCCAAACGTCCAACACTAACTTGTAACTGGAATATTTACTCTTCGAATTAAAACAACAAATGACCACTTATTGTGATTGCATGCAACTCAAACATATAAAACGCAAGGATTGCAAATTCGGACCTACAATTCATCCCTTCAAATTTCATATTCCACTTCAAACATTACAACGGATTCGCATTGGCCCGTGACTCAGAAGTTTTGTCCTAAGATCAACAAAGATTTCATTGCATGAATCTGTTTACGGCCGAAGTTTGAAATCTAATACCGAATTAAAATACCTTACGGTAACCCTAATCAATATGCTATTCTACTCTTGTTCAAACCCCTCTCGGTCATTTCGATTATTCTGCAAAGGGAGCGTGTGGCCCCGTGGCCCGCCATACTGTAACGAATAAAATACAATTCGCGCAAATTTGCTTATGGATTAGATCGCTTATAATGCCCCATTCATCGGCTGTAATGAACCTGGGGTCTGACGGTGCTTCCACAAAGAGGAATACACGTGCACGCACGAATCTGCACTTTATCCCGATGATTGAGTGAGTTCGGAGGGTAGGAGCTACTACCTTTTTTATACGGACTAAAAGAAGAGTAGCTTTATCGCAGCGGCCTCGTTGCCGTGAAATCACTAAGAAGATTTCCCTTCAGGGTTAAATAAACATTGCTCTTTATTGCATATACGGAGTGTCATTCAAATAAATTAACAAATAGCTGGTGGGTATTCTTTCTGTTGGGAATTTTTATGTTACCTTTCATTTCGTTATTGGATTTTTTATCACTCAGCTATAATATTTGAATAAATTGAACGATATACAATAATTTATGTTTTAAAAAGAACCGACTTCAGATGACTTAAAAACAGTTTAGAATCCGATGCAGTCAATCAATATTTTTAGACATATATCTTTTTTATCTGATTTAATTAATTCAGATCAAAATTTTAGCGTATTCTTATCTCTTTATATCTCTTTTTCTCCCTCTCTAATTTTTATTCTTTGTCTATATTTTCCTAATATTTTTTAAGTTTTTATTTGTTTTATTATTTGGACCACTTTCTATAAATGTCACTTTATATTGCATCCACACTCTATATGCTTCTTCTGCTGGTCACTCTTAATAACTATTGGTCTATCATTTTCTGAATCACCCTGTATAACCATAATTCAACTCAACACAATACTACAACGGTCCTGATATCTTTAAAACCACCCTGTATAAGTACAAATCCTCTCTACACTATTGACACTTTTTATTTTTCTATTGTTTAAATTATTTCTATATACCAATGATTTTACTTCACCTCGTATGTCTTGTATTCCATTTATGCAACTGCTCATGGTCTACCCTGTATAACAAAATTCACCTTTTTGAACCACATTTTATGACTAAAAATTTTCTCTACCATTTATTTCAATCACTCGGTATATGCTACTGCTTCTAATTTTTTTTAACTCATGTCTATAATTATACTGCTTATGCTTATGTTCCAAACTTTTGTAAACCGCCTTGTATAAGTGTAATTATAGTCTCCCTTATATTTCAATCATCTTGTATACTCAACAGCCTCTGAATTTTTAAAGCCTTTTGTATAACTAATTATTGTCCGTTCTATAACGCGAATATCCACTCTGTATAACTATAGTTTTGCTCCACTCTTATTTCAACCACCTTGTATATGCAACTACATTATGTGCTACCCAATACAATATTTTAAGAACCACCCTGTTTAACTAAATCAATTTCAACTTATATTTCAACCATCCTATGTATACAACTGCTTATGTACGAGGCCTTTTATATTTCGGGATTGGACAACCCTAGTGTTGCAATCTGACAACTGACAGCTCTATCGTAAAGTTTGACATTTTTGAGGTTATACATACTCAGAACGTTTTGACATACGAGGGCTATGTGTTGTTTACAGTAACTTAAATGATTCATCTCGGCCAAAAAATGGAATTTATGGTGAACATTTTCGAGCGACTATATTTTACAACTTTCAAAGTGGATTAAGTCAGCAAGAGTGCATGGGTGAACTTAATTTAATTTTTGGCGAAGAAACTCCATCAAGGACCACTGTTTATCGATGGTATGGTGAATTCAATCGAGGTCGTAGTTCACTCCAAGACGAATTTCGTGAAGGTCGTCCAAAAACTGTTGTTGTTCCGGAAACCATTGATGCTGTGCGCGAACTGATATTGCAAGATCGTCATGTGACCTATCGTGAGATTGAGTCAACCTTACACATTAGTGGGACCAGCATACATTCAATATTGCATAAACATTTGAATGTCAAAAAAAATTGTACGCGTTGGATCCCACACAATTTGTCAATAGTACAAAAAAAGGCTCGTGTCGATTGATCGAAAGAAAGGCTAAAAAAAATACGATCGCGGTGCTTCAAAACACGTTTATGACATAGTGACAGCTGATGAATCGTGGATTTATGCATATGAGCCCGAAAGTAAACAGCAGTCGATGAGCCGAATCCAACAAAAGTTGTTCGCGCACGAAGCACTTCCAAGCAAATGATCCGTACCACTAGAACGCAGAACAGTCAATTCTGAGTGGTACAAAACCATTTGTTTGCCAGTTGTCTTCCAAGAAATGGGGAAAACCAACCGCCGAAGACGGATCACTCTTCACCACGACAATGCGAGCTGTCACACATCGGCTCAAACAACTGAATTTTTGACCACTCAAAACATCGATTTGATGAGTCATCCGCCGTATAGTCCTGACTTGTCACCAAATGATTTCTTTGTATTCCCGTACGTAAAAAACAAACTGAGAGGTCAATGTTTTTCGACATCTGAAGAAGCGGTTGCTGCGTTCAGAATGCATGTTTTGGAGATACCTCAAACAGAGTGGAAAAAGTGCTTCGACAATTAGTTCAAACGCATGCAAAAGTGTATAGATCTTCATGGGGAATATTTTGAAAAACAATATACAGATTTTCGATGATTAATATTTGTTTTTGTTCTCTAATCCCGAATTGATAACCTCCTCCTTTTTGAAAGTCGGTTAAAAACGACCGCAAGCATACCTACTAACTGCAATGATTTTATATACATAAAACTATCTCTAATAGAGATTATAATTAAAATTATTTTATAGATTTATAACAAATTTTAATAGAAAACAACAGTATTTGTGTTGTTTTCTTAGTGAAAATTGTGAGACTGTACCAACACTTCAGGAACAGATGTATACCTATGAAGAAGTATTTATCCGGGAATAAAATTGTTAGTATGAATGGAGTTAAAAAACTCGTAGACGTTTCAAAAAGGTTTCACTTAGCATTCTCAATGCGTTGTCAGGGTGAACTAGTAATCCTACCTTGGTTTTATAATTATGTGCTTCGGTTGGAGGTAGAATCTCGTCTGATTGGTCGGTTCTGACTCCGCCCCCTTCGCTGTCCTGTCAAGTGTGTCTCTTGTTAACGGGTTTGGGTTTTGTGTAGTTCACTCTCATCTCAGAAAAACAGAAAACAAAGGTATTATCAATGGGAACCTGTTCGAGGAATTATCGATACAGAATGGGTTGCGACAAGGCGACCCACTGTCTAGTTTTGTTTAACCTAGTACAAGAAGTAATTCTTACAGAAAGTGGTATTAACTCTAATGGGTTGATATATGGCTCCAGGCACCAATGCCTACCTTGTGCTGATGGCGAGATCCAAGGATGAAGTTGAAAGGACGTTCAAACTGTTGGTGGGAGGCATTCATTCTCAGATATTTGTTGAAGTGCTTCTTCTACCGATATGCTTGGATATAAGGATTTAACACTGAAACTGGCTTTAACATCTTCTGTATCTATGGAAAGAGTGCTGAGAATACGAGTGAAATATTCCGAGTCTGCTTTTTTCATAATAGTTTGTAGGGTGCTGGCTAGATACTTTTCCAAGTTGTGTCCTGGCGAGTTGAAAGTACTAACTACAGGTGGAATTGGAACTACGTCTTTATGGATTTTCGGCAAAACGTAGAGCTTTGGGCACCTACTTGACCTTTTCCTGGGGATCAGTTTTTTCTTTTTTTTTTCTTCTTCTATGGCTGAATCTTCAATTTTGGATTGTTAAAATTTTTCTCTAGGTAGGTGTTTGGGTCACTGCATGATGGAGGGTGAGAACCGCGTCTAAACTTGTGAGATACTCAACGTTTCGGCTTCTGCTTTGGAACCATTATCAATAGACAAAGAAGAAAAACTAGATATGATCGAAAAATATTTATTCAATCAATAAAACACCTTAAAAATTTTAATGTAACAGTCTGCAAGTTGTGTACGGGCGAGTTGAAAGTATTAACTACAGGTCGAAGTGGGATGGTCTTCTTCTTCTATGGCTAAATCTTCAATTTTGAATTTCTTTGTTTTCTCTAGATAGGTGCTCGGGTCACTGGATGATGGAGGATGAGAACCACGTCTAAATTTGTTAGATACTCAATGTTTCGGCTCCTGTTTTGGAACCATTATCAAGAGACAAAGAAAAAAGATTGGATATTGTCGAAAAATATTTATTCAATTAATAGAATAAGATTTTTTTGCAAGTAGGGTATTAAATACAAAACAACCATATTCAAAAATATTTCTGACAATAATACATATTTGTTTTAATTAAAGATTTTGCATTACAAGTTGTGCTTAATTGGGTTGTTAATGAAATGTTTTATTAGGTAAGGTAAGTTAAGTATTTCCCAGCTATTAGAAAGCCGAAGGAGAAGCGAAGTTACATGAGGTCTTAATGAAGACAATACCCTAAGTAGGAAATCACTGATTGCTCGGTCCTGTTTAAGACATGATTCGAATAATCCGAAGTCTATTATTCCACTGTTCAATCCTTTCTCTATTTCCCCTGATATGCAGGACTAGTAATCCTTTTACACGTTTAATTTAATGGAGAATGTATTCGGAGAACGAATTGATGAACAGTACGGATAGAGAATGTTTAGAGTTTTCACCCAAACTGAAAAACTCATCACTTCTTAATGAGATTTTGTAATTTATGATTTACTGGTTATGATTAACATGATTGCGTGAAACAACCATTTAAGCAAGGTGAAATTAGTAAGCATTTCTTTTTCGTGGACATGATAATCTAAAAGAAAAACTACTACTTTGTTTTCGGTCACTGGTTCTGCAGAAAAATATGCACATCTGAACGTTTAAAGTTGTTACTACTAACATATTGTACCAATACTGCATACTTTCAATTAAACGATGACTTTTACCAACAGGATTTTGGCATGGCCTTGGGTTCTTGTCTCTCACCAGCATTAAGTAACATATTTATGGAAAACGTTGAACACCAAGTAATTTTATCAAAAGTAAATAAACATTTAGTTTGGTGGCGTTACGTTGACGACATTTTCGTAATTTGGGAACACCATCTTGAAGAACTAGATAAATTATTATTAAATGACATAAATAACAAAGAGCCAACTATCAAATTTACCCTAGAAATTGAAGAAGATAACAAACTATCTTTCCTAGACATATTAATAACAAAAACAGAATCTTCATTCGAAACAGAAGTTTATAGAAAACCAACTCATACAAACAGATACCTAAATTTCAATTCAAATCATCTGAATACAGCAACGAAAGGTGTCATTAAGTCATTATATGGTAGAGCAAAGACCAACTGTTCTGATGATAATAAATTCAACAAAGAAAAAATAATTATAAAGAATGTTCTAACTGGAAAAAATTACCCCACAAAATTTATCAATAAAGAGTTAAACAGACTTGAACAGAAAACTAACCTTCCGACTCAACCCAGAACTTCTCTTAACACTACTACTACTCAAGACAACAATATTACAGTTACAACTATACCATATAAACAGGGTCTGTCAGAAAGATTGAAAAGAGTGGGCAACAGATTTAATGTTAAAACAACATTCCAAACAAGAAATACACTGAAATCTTTAATATCGAAAACAAAACCAACAAACAAAACCCAGAACTTAAAAAACTGGATATATAAGATTCCTTGCGAATGCAATAAATTTTATATTGGAGAAACATCGAGACCATTAAACGTACGAATAAATGAACACAAGAATTACATAAAGAAACGACAATTTGAAAAATCAAAAATTTGTGAACATGCTTGGGATCTAGGCCATAAAATACAATTTGACAATTCAACTATACTTCACAAAGAACAACATAACACAAAACGAAAAATAAAAGAGTCTGCCTCATTTCTTTTGAATGAAGACGATTGTATCGCTTCTACTTCTGTAGAATTTAGTCGTAACTGATTACCGACAATTAAGGAAGAAATTATTAATGGTAACCTTCTTCCGAACAACCCAATATCGGGATAGTTCATAAGGTTTTCCCTTATGACGTTAATGGGATCACTGAAACAATAGAATTCTTTGATCGCATTTTTGGCGAATGCGCTATCTTATAACAAAGTCGTACCTAGGAACGCTACTTATAAATTCTAAGGACAACTCTTTCAAATTCTTCTACTTTGAAAGCTGGTTAACTATAATTCATGATCTTTAGAATTTTTTGTGCTACCTGTATATCTAAAAACAACAAATTTTCTAATGTAAATTTTAAATGTCATAAATCAAATTTTCATTTTGCAATCTACATCAATAAATATAAAGTCATTGACAACGAAGTCAGAATAGACTTTGAAACGTTTGGTATTCTTGCAATATACGTCATTTTATTTCTATTGTGGTGTTATTGCCCAAAAAAACATAAAAGTAATTAAGAATATGCCACAAAGAACGTTTAGAAGACAGTTTAAAGTTATATTACTGCTATAGAGATACTAGCTTGTTAAATCGTGTAAAGTAATAGTTGTTTAGTCTATCTTACAAAAATGCAGTAATACTCCAAGAAAATGTGTTTAGCAAAAATACCAACTTTTGTTAGCAAAAGGTCGGTAAAATCCAGTGTGCTTAGGTTCTGCCTAAAAAAATAAGTATTTCAGAGACCATTCAGGAAATAGAATATATCTGTGAAGAAAATGACTTGGTATTCGGAGTATACCCTTCATATAAGTATTCACAGTATACTTCTACAACCAATTTTACATAAAAATGCTAGGTGATAATATTGAAGACATTTCTTTCTTGCAGAACAATTCTGAGCAAGACATTCTGTAAATGACAACCTAAATTGTCCCTACTACTACGCCGCCAGGACAAGGACAGAACATGTCTTACTAATCACTGACTCTTTATTGATGTGAATTAAAACTTACAATTATTTAATTTAGTTTTAATATTTCTGATTCCCCTTACCCCAGACCAAAAACCTACCACCCGAACCCCTCTAAATACCTATATATAACACCGGGGCAACTTTTTTTTAGAGCAGAAACCAAGAAACAAATGTATATTTACGGTTTGCTCTATTATAACGGGTGTACATCCGTTTCTTGGTTTGTGCTCTAATAAGAAACAGTTGTCCTGACGTTTCGTCAAACTGACATTTGACATTTTCAGCTGTGAGATTCTGAAACTAAAGTGAAAAATTAGAAACTCCTATGTATTTTATATACTATTTTCGGGGTCGTAAGTAGAATAATCGTTGTCGGGGTACGGTGTTATTACTTGTTTTCCTGGCTTGACCTGCTAATCCCGTCTCGTAATCTCTATCAGTCTTTTATGGCTCCTTTCGAATGTTTTGATGATAGTTCTCGGGCATATTTATGAGAAAATCACATTTGCGGGACATTCCCAGAAGTAGGTTCCACAGATCTGGCAAGCTGTTTTTGTCCCTTTGCTCCCCGATTTTTTCAATTTCAATAGCTTCCCGTATTAAGCTATTTGTTGTGTTAACGCTGGCGATTTGTTTGCAGTTGTTAAAGTCTATTTTATATCTTGTATGGAGTTACTGTTGGACCAAGGTTAATGCAGTCTGCTTATTTCTGATGTTTACTATATGCTCCTCTGCTTTTACTGAAATTCGTCGGTTAGTAGTTTACACGAATGACGTTTGACAGTCAACTTAAATATACTGTCAATTTCATGCTTCTCTAACCCGATTCTATCGTTTGGGTTGTGGAGGACTATACCTATGATCATGTGAGGTTTGAATATTGGCTCTATGTTGTGCTTTCACATTAGTCGTCCTAGTACCCCTAATATTTGCTTATTCTCCTTTATGTCGCTGTTGTTGTCTTGTCGAATGTTTGCATAGGGTGATGGTGTGACATAACGTTCATGTGTCGAACCCACAACATTGGTTTAAATTTAGTATTTTGGAGGGCTAGTTCTTCGAGGTTAATTATGAAGAGTTTGGCTATCACTGGTGACAGTTATGGGCTCATGAGAGCAACCTTCGCTTATTTGTTTTTAAAAGCAGTTATGATACCATTTTCTTTATTTATTGAACGCAATATACTATTTCTAGTCATGAACCTTCTTGAGTTTCCCTCACTTACTCCAAATCTTGAATAATTTATGTCCTTTGCACATACAATTATCTAAGGAATCATAAGAAAACTGGTTCAGTTAAAGATGAAAAAACAAAATATATCATCGTAGTGGACGTTCAGAAGAAAATATTGCAGCTGTTACTGCTAGTATTGTTGAACAACCAAAAACATTAATTCGTCACAGGAATTGAACATTCCAAAAACCACTTTATTCTCTATTTTGCACAAAGATCTTCATTTAAAGGCTTACAAGATTCAGATAACGAAAGAGATAAAGCCAATAGACTTTGGTTTACGTCGTCACTTCGTTAATTGGGCCATACAACAATCTTGAAAATGTATTGGTGGATTTGTTAACAAGCAAAATTGTCGAATCTGGAGTGAAGCAAATCCACCAGAAATAATGGAAAGACCGATGCATCCATAAAAAGTAACTGTTTGGTGTGGTTTTTGGGCTCGTGTAGTGATTAGTCCATAGTTTTTTGAAGATGACAATGGAAATACTGTTACTGTGAATGGTGATTGATATCGAACGATGCTTAAGTTTTTGTGGGATGAATTGGAGCATATTGATGTGTAGAATATGTGGTTCCAACAGGACGGTGCAACATGTCATTCAGCAGCAGAAACAATCAATCTTTTGAAAGAGAAATTTGGTAATCGAATAATTGCTCCAAGTGGAAATATTAATTGGCTCCCGAGATCTTGCAATCTAACACCTCTAGATTTTTTCCTATGGAGCTATTTGAAAGAAAAGGTCTATGCCAACGATCCCCAAACAATTGATGACCTAAAGGAGAACATTATTGACTGTTTTCAAGTAATTGAACTGCAGTTATGTGAGAAAGTTATCGAAAATTTTGGCAAAAGATTAGAAGCTTGTACAGCAGCAGAAGGTTACTTACAAGATATTGTTTTCCATTACTAAACCGAAACAATTGTACTATAATTTAAAATAAAAGAGTTTTTATTTATTTATTTCAATTTCAATTACAATTTCAATTACAATTATTTCAATTACCATTACAACAATTTGTGTTTGATCGGTAATTCTGACACCTAAGTGCTATTGCACTTGTATGTGTCATCATCCCCACCATTACAAGCAAAATAATAATATAAAGGCATAACTTAACCTATGGACAAAAATAGAAGACTGAAACATATTAAAAACTAAAACTGAATGTTAAATATTTCTTTTAATATATTATAGTTAGTAAAGATGAATTTCCTACATACTTTGATGAAAACTTTACTATTTCCAGTATTTTTTATATCTCTAGGCAGCATATTATAAAATTTTGGACCCAAGAAGATTGCAAACTTTAGATTAATATTATTATGGTTAATAGGTATTTGAATATTTCTATTTGCTCTACTACGTGTATTGTATATATCTTTAACATAATTATATGTATTGTTTGCTTTATGCATATATGAACAAACAATTAGAATATACAGCGATCTAATATCTAAAATGTCTTCAGAGTAAAGCAGATATGTGTGATACATTCTGCTTTTCCTATTAATAAGTTTTAAAATACAGTTTTGAATTGTTTTCAATTTCTGTATTGAATTGTTATACATGCCACCCCAAACTAAAATTCCCTATCGCGTAAGAGATTCTATAAAAGTCCTATACACAATTTTTAAGAATTTGACACTTAGAAATTCTCTCAAAAGATAAAATTTATGTATCAGTTTACGAATTTTATTGGACAAATAATCAACATGAGGGCTCCACTTAAGGTGTCTATCTATAATTATGCCAAGGTATTTTGTATGGGATGTTTCTTGTATAGTATGATCATTTATCCTTATATCAGGAAAGTTAGGTCTATTTGCAGATGTTAAAGAATACACGATATAATTAGTTTTGCTCCAATTTAGTGATAGTCTGAACGACTGCAGCCAGTTTTGTACGCTTAGGAATCCATTTATTGATTTGGTTTTTAATTCATCCCAAGTTTTTGCTTCAAAAACAAGAACAATATCATCTGCATACGAAATTGTTAATCCACCCGTGTCCAATTGCAGTAAAGCGTTTATATATGTTATAAACAGAATTTGATCATTCTCAAATAATTTTTGTTTTTTATTAAAAATTAACCTCAAATTGGAACGTTTATATAGGCTTTGGTTTTGTTTAAAAGTAAGTAACTATTAAATTTAACACTAAAAGCAGTAACTTGTAAAATATGTCCAATTATCTAATTATTTTGCCTATTATTAACAATTTTTTGATATTATTGAATGGCAAATTATTTATACCAGAATCATGTGTGTAGGTTTATCTCCAAACTAAGATCTTCAGATTTACAGCGGTGCATCTGAAACTAAACGATAATAATAGATTTGATTGATGTATTTAATTCACCCTTGTTAGTGCCACGTTATGAGTGCCCTAAGCGTAACTTCGTGATGGCCGAAATCGTGGGAACACTATTTTAACTAGCCCTTCTCCACAAAGCATTTCATCTACGTATTATTAAGGCACACGTGACCCACGTGGCATATTTTTGTGATCTCAAATGCAGAACGAATTACCTTAGGTGAGAACTACAATGGAGATAATTTTGATCTGATTTTTTTAATGAGCTCGGTTTTGATGATGCTTCGAGCATGAAACATACTTATAATTAAAATTGGTAATATGAATGGCATCGTCAAATGTAAAACGCTGTTAGAAGTAAAGAAAATTGCACAGCAGACCCAAATAAATCATGGGTAATCATTAAACCAATCAAATATAAACCACCAGAAGTGCGAAATTCTTACAGCCTGTGATTAGTGTTAGACATAGTATGACTACAATGTAGAATTTTTTTGGAGGTGTTTCTCTGAAACTCCTAAATGTTATTATATAAAATTTAATCTTAAACATTTAACCATATATATTTGTCTGTTCATTGGGTTTTCTCTCCTCTAAAATTTTTTCATACAACAGATAAGTATTTAAAAATTGTATATGTAGAACAAAGTGTAGTAAGGCAATTTCGTAAATTTGCCCGGATTACTGACTGTCCGTACAGAGATTCTTCCTCACAGTTATTCTGAGAGAAAGAGATGTCTACAAAATGATCAACCAGTATTCCTGTATATAAGTAATGTATTGTATATCGTGTAATACTTATCTGTGTGTGGAGTTGTTGTCAATTGTTTAGTGTTGTTTTCGAGGTTTTTTCTACAAAATTTTCGCTTTGATCTTGAATTTCTTGTTTGTCAAAATTTGACACTGACAATTTGTCGTTTGGCGATCACCAGCACCAATAACCATCACAATAATACCAACCAAACACAAACAGACAACCAAATTATGAATATAATCCCATATATCCCAGGTGTATCGGAAAAAATTAAGCGGTTAGGAAATAAATACAGCGTTAAAACTGTTTTTAAAACAAATAATACCTTGCGCTCTCTCCTCACACATACCAAACCGTTTAACGCAACCCAGAGTTCTAAAAATTGTGTGTACAGTGTTTTGTGTGACTGTGGCCATTCTTATACCAGTGAAACTTCAAGACCTTTAGAAGTAAGGAAAAAAGAACATCAATATAACATTTCCAGAAGACATGTGGACAAATCAAATTTGGCCAATCATGTATTAACTAGCACCGGCAGCCATAGGATAGACTGGGATAAAACAAAGATTTTGCTGAAAGAAGAAAATTTAAAAAAGAGAAAACTTAAAGAAGCCAGCTGTATGATGATAAACAACACTGAAATCGGAGCACCTTCAGCCGACCTTCATTTGGACTGGAGGAATTTATTGCTAACAGAACAAAAAAACGGTAATCTCATCGTCAAGTGATCGCCAAACGACAAATTGTCAGTGTCAAATTTTGACAAACAAGAAATTCAAGATCAAAGCGAAAATTTTGTAGAAAAAAAAACCTCGAAAACAACACTAAACGATTGACAACGACTCCAGACTCGGAGTTGAAACGTCTCCAAACACAGATAAGTATTACACAATATACAATACATTACTTATATACAGGAATACTGGTTGATCATTTTGTAGACATCTCTTTCTCTCAGAATAACTGTGAGGAAGAATCTCTGTACGGACAGCCAGTAATCCGGGCAATTTTACGAAATTGCCTTACTACACTTTGTTCTACATATACAATTTTTAAATACTTATCTGTTGCAGGAAAAAATTTTAGAGGAGAGAAAACCCAATGAACAGACAAAATAATTCAAGACCTTCTCAACAATCTTTTCGAAATTATTTAACCATATATTTCAAATATATAAATATTTTTGAGTGTGACTAAGGCAGTTCTTGTCTAGAAACAATATGTTATCTTGCGTACAAAGGTTCCTAAGAGCTACAAAAATAAGTAACATGAAAAACAATTTTGTGTTCGTTGTTAAAAAAATAGCTTAGGAATATAAGAAATATATCAAAAACCAAACACTAATGTTCATAGTTGTTTTCTGAATGATACTTGTGGTATATTCTTCAATTTCTAAGTGTTTCTTGGGGAATAACACCACAATTTAAAGAAAATTGCTGTATATTCCAAACGTTTCGGGGTCTAGATCAGACCCCGTTCTCAATGGTTAAGAAACTACGGATTAAAAAGGCACAATTCTAAGATGTAAATTAAAATATATGACAATGTGTATTATTTGTTTTTTTACGTAACTAAGAGAATTTTATTTGTAATATACAGGGTAGCACAGAAATTTCTAAAGATCATATAATAATAAAGTTCCTTTCAAATTGGAGGAATTTGAAAGGGAGATCTTCAGAATTTTATGTGGCGCTCCTAGGTGCGACTTTGTTATAAGATAGTGCATTCGCCAAAAATGCATCCAAAGAACTTTGTTGATTCAGTGATCCCATTAAAATCATAAGGGAAAACCTAGGAAAAACCTTATGAACTATCCAGATATTGGGTTGTTCACAAGGACAAGACCATTAGCAATTTCTTCCTTAATCATCGGCAACCACGAATGACTGAATTCTACGGAGGTAGTAGCGATACAATCGTTTTCATTTAACAAAATTAAAGCAGACTCTCTTAGTATTGTTTTGATGTTGTGTTATTCTTTGTGTAATATAAGTGAATTTTGAAACTGTATTTTATGACCAAGGTCCCAACCATGTTCACAAATTTTGGATTTTTCAAATTGTCGTTTTTTTATGTAGACCTCTGAATGTTCGAATAAACGAACACAAAAATTACATTACCTGCAACTACAACCCAGGAAGAAAAAGAAAATGAAGGAAAATTAGCTGAGGAAGGTATCCTTTTCGAAGAACAACTTCACAAACATCCCAAGCTTCAACATGAAGGTTGTCATCTAGGTGGATGGACTCATTACCAAGATGATTATTGGTTCAATCGAGACAGATTGCCATATGAGGCAGTACCGCGATGGTCAAGGTACGCCAGTTATTGACAACCGTTTAACTGAGGACTACTTATGTGAATATTGTAGGATGAATCAACCCAAACATCTGAAATGAATGATATAAATAGCATCTTCAATTTTATTTATTATTGACACTTGATGTAAAATGTCACGGCAATCTATTTGATTTCTAAACAACTTACTTGTAAAGACAACTGAGTGAATTCTCCTCCGATCGTGCAGACTAAGAAGCGAGAAACTCTTCAGTAGCTCAGATTGAGGAGAACCTAAGGGAGGATATGAACCGTCAATTTTAAAAGCTAAAAATTTCAAAAATCCCCTCTGAATATTTTCGACCATCTCGCTGTATTTATTATACCCTGGGTGCCAAACCAAAGCAGCGCATTCAAGCTGAGACTTCACAAAGATGTTGTAGAGTAAAAGCAGATTGCTTGGAGAAGTCCTCAGAGATTCGAAATATAAAACCAAGAGATTTGTAAGCGGCTTTTACTGTACTTTCAACATGCACATTAAAATTTAATTTCCTATCAAAACTATCACCAAGATCTCTAATATTGTCCGGTCTTGACAAAGTAACACCCTCTATCTTGTAGTTAAATAGGAGTTTGCCGTCTGGTAAAAGTTATGGCGTGACAGTTTGATGCGTTTAATGGCAGATCGTTTTTTTTACACCATTTACATTATCAAGACTTTTCTGTACCTAAAACAGTCATTTACATGTTCTAATTACAGTTTAGATTTTAATATCATCAGCATATTGAAGATATTCAACATGAACAATGTCATTTATAAACAAGACAAATAATAGTGGCCCCAATACGGAGCCTTGCCGAACCCCAGATCTGGACACAATTCTTTTCGTAAAATATGATTCTAACAGTATAACAAATGAGGGAGAAAGAATGATAGATTCTGAGTTTTAGAATTGAAATCTCCATATTATATGTTATTTAAGATACCATTTCCAACTTTGCAATTAGCTTCCCTTGAGTTTTATTCTTACTATGAAAAAAATTAAGCAAGCTTACCCTAGCTATTTAATTAATAGCATATATTTTTAATACTGAATTGTTGCGGCTGATATCTTATTTTTAGTTATTTGTAACACCACATTTATATAAAGTGATTTCATGAAGAAAGCAAGTATACGGACTCCTTTAACTGATTTTATTAACTATTTAATTCAACGAGGTTAGCAACTTGTGTAAATATCATATCAGCCAGTAACCCTCGTGTGAATATTATTCTAAGAATCTCACGCACAAAACAAGTCGTAGAGAAACTTGGATGACGGAAATAAGGACGAGATAATACTTCCGCACTATCGGGAAGTTCATTTTGTGTTCTGATAATCAGCTTTAAATGGAGTTCTAGAACTGCTTCTTACCAGTGTTAGTATCAACTATAGAAAATGGATGTGGGAATAGTAGTTCCAAGGGAACGTTATTTAGAATTTTTAACCAACTTCCTAAAAGGAGGAGGTAACGTTTTCTTTTATGTATGCTCATCTATAACGTAAAACATACCGTTTTTCCGAAAATTGTACAAATATTTGCAAAAACACGGTAAACATCAATGTAAATGTCAAATTTTCATCATAAATACTCGTATCAAACAAAATTCAAACAAAATTCATTTTAGGAGGCGTTTATTTATCCATTTAAGAGAAAATTACCACTTACTTTGGCCGATGATTTTGGTTGGACCCACGAAATCTATAACAATTTGGTGTCAGAAGTGGGTTAAGTAGAGTTAAAATAGTAATTTGATTTATGTAAACCCGAAAAAATAGTCCAGATTCTGGAAAAACGTGACAAGAGAAGGAGAAACAACATCAAGAAGAAATCTAAAAAAGGTTAGTGAAATCTTTTGATTAAAAAATAAATATCTAGCTTAAACGTCAAGATATGCCATACAGGGTGTTTGTAATGGATTTTATTGCAGTCAAGTGAAATGGCAGAAAATATTTCATTACTGTATCGAAAAGTTTTCTATATGGTACCTGTGCGCGTGCATGAAATTCAAGCAGCAAGCAATGTGCGCAGTTGAAAAATTTGGAGAAGTAAAGTTACAGTTAAACAGGTGGGTTCAAAGATCTTACAAATAAATGTGATATTGGGTGGTATATAAGCAGTTTCATATATAAGATGATTGAAATATAAGGTGAAATAGAATTAAAGTTATACAAGGTGGTTCAAAAAATGGGTGGTACATAAATAGTTGCGTATACAATTCTTATCATGGCAATTTAAACACATTTTTGTTAACGAACAGCATGGATTTCTTCTGAGTAGATCTACTTTAACCTACTTGGCCGTCTACGAGTCATTTTTAGTAAAAACTTTGGAGAATAGACTACAAGTTGACGGATTTCGCTAAAGCGTTTGATAGAGTTAACCATAGAAACTTTAAGCTCTAGGATTTTATGGCCCACTTGTAGAGTGTACAAAGAGTTATCTCTCAGACTGATACCATTATGTTAAAGTAAAGGGGTATTATTTCCAGGATTATAAGTGCGTGTCTTCAGCGAGTCCACTGGGCTCTCACGCGGGACCATTTCTTTTTAATTTATTTATTATTTGGCAATTTATTAATCATTGTAAAATTTTAATGTATGCTGACGATTTCAAACTGTTTAAAGAAATTACAACTTGCAATGATGCTACGTTACTCCAATCCGATTTAAACTCTTTATTTGCCTGGTGTATTAGCCATGATCTTGACCTGAATATCAATAAATGTTTTATTATTACTTTTGCACAAATTTCACAACCTATCATCATTTTATACGCATTAATTCACAAACGATCGCGAGTAAGTGAAATTCGTGACCTTGGTACGTCGTAATACTCTGACTTCTCGCCACTAGTTGTTTCCAAGAGTTACAAGGTTTTGGGTAAAATTATCAATCGTTCATCCAAAACATTTTCTCAGGTAAAACGATCGTTTATTTATTGTTCACTAGTGATCTATTCTGAGTACTGTTCTGTCATATGGAACCCCCACTACAACACACATATAGCAATATTGAAAAGTTCCAAATTCCTTCGTTATCAAAAATGGGTTTGAGCAGGGACAATTATCAATATAGTGCTATTTTAGTACAAATGCATTGGACAATCTAAAATGCACATAGCTGAATTTGTTTCCTATACAAGTTGTTGTCAGGTGAACTTGACTGCCCTTGCTTATAGACAAACCATCCTTGAATACGACAATGAGAACTCGTTCTTCAGAACTCTTCAACGTGTCAATAGAACTAACTATCGATTTTGTTCAGCAATGACTAGGTTATTGCTACAGGCAATCAGAACTCCTGTTCATATCGATCTGTTTTACAACTCCATCAGTGTAATCAAACGCTCGTTATACTATAATATTTAATGCTGCCGTTTGTTTTGTTTTGATGTTATCTTTTGTTCGCGACTACATGTACCTTAATTATAATTTTATTTTAAGTAATTACATTATAGTTTGTATTTTGTAATTTCTAAAAGGAAGAAAGGTATAAGCAGGGAAAGAACAAATGGTTCTTCCAGAGTAAAGTTATAGATTCTCTGTTAAAATTCTTATATCTTAAGTTTAACAATTTTTGACCTAAACGGCACATATCAATCAGCTGTGAAAATTATGTCTATACATCAGCATGAATTCATGAAATTTCGTTCAACAATTACTAAATTGGCAACTCTTAGTCAACATCATTGTGAAAACTTGGATCTCGGATGCCAAACTGATGTTATTTTCACTGACTTCTCCAAAGCATTTTATAAAATCTGTCACCAAAGACTTCTTCTTAAACTGTCCTGTGTTGGATTTCCTAAAGACTACTTAAAAATCTTAGAAACTTATTTAAACCAAAGATCACAGTACGTCTATTATAATGACTACTGTTCTGACTCATTTAAAGCTACAAGCGGAGTTCCTCAAGGGTCAAATCTAGGTCCGCTATTATTCCTATTATATATTAATGACGTACGCAATATCTTAAAGATCATAGGTTTATGTACGCTGATGATTTGAGTTCTACGCTTCTGTTTCAAGTTGGAATGACTCTGGCGCGTCATCAATTTGTTACAAGATTGGTGTCTAAATAATAAACTCTATCTAAATATATCCAAATGTAAGGTTTTAACATTTAATCGCAGAATCAATGCAACTCAATTTCCGTATAGTATAAACAATATAATTCTAGAAAAAGTTGATACCATAAAAGACTTGAGGGTTTATTTTGAATCCACATTAACATTCCACCATCATATTAACATAACAATCAATTCTGCATTAAGAACAATATGGTTTCATCATGCGTTACTGTAAACAATTTTTTAATCCCACGGTCTCGGTAGATAACTCTGTTCAGTTACTTGGTAAGAACTAAATTGGAATATTGATCCATAGTATGCAGTCCTATATATGAAAGGTACATCTCAGATATTGAAAGGGTACACATTTTTTTTCTGAAATATTTAACATTCAAAATAAGTGGTATGTATCCGCAAAGAGGATATGAACCTTTGCTACTTAACTTTGACATGATGCCCTTAAAAAGTCGCAGGGAACAAGCTGAGTTTATATTTTTGTATAAATTGCTGAACAATAGGATCGATTGTCCTGAGTTACTGTCTCAAGTCGGTATTACTGTCTTCCTGGAGTGGTATGTAGGCATACTAACCATTCCACCTGAGTTCTGAGTTTAGTTTTCGATATTAGTAAAATCCCTAATATCGATATGAGTGAAAAAACTGCATATACAAGATTCGTTGCGAATGCAATAAAATTTATATTGAAGAAACATCCAGACCATTAAACACAAGAATTACATAAAGAAACGACAATTTAAAAATGAACATGCATGGGACCTAGACCATAAAATACAATTTGACAATTTAACCATACTTCACAAAGAACAACATAACACAAAACGAAAAATAAAGGAATCTGCCTTAATTCTTTTGAATTCTATAGAATTCAATCGTATTTGGTTACCGACAATTAAGGAAGAAATTCTTAATGGTCATCTCCTTTTGAACAACCCAATATCGAGATAGTTCATAAGGTTTTTCCTAGGTTTTCCCTTATGGCGTTAATGGGATCACTGAAATAAAATAATTCTTTGATCACATTTTTGGCGAATGCGCTACCTTATACGAGGGCTGCCTTTTATATTTCGGGATTAGAGAACAAAAACAAATATTAATCATCGAAAATCGCTTTATTGTATTTCAAAATATTCCCCGTGAAGATCTATTCACTTTTGCATGCGTTTTAACCAATTGTCTAAGCACTTTCTCCACTCTGATTGAGGTATCTCCAAAACTTGCATTCTGAACGCAGCAACCGCTTCTTCAGGTGTCGAAAAACGTTGACCTCTCAGTTTGTTTTTTACGTACGAGAATAAAAAGAAGTCATTTGGTGACAAGTCAGGACTATACGGCGGATGACTCATCAAGTCGATGTTTTGAGTGGTCAAAAATGCAGTTGCTTGAGCCGATGTGTGAGAGCTCGCATTGTCATGGTGAAGAGTGATCCGTCTTCGGCGGTTGGTTTTCCTCATTTCTTGGAAGACAACTGGCAAACAAATGGTTGTGTACCACTCAGAATTGACTGTTCTGCGTTGTTCTAGTGGTACGGTTGCGACATGTCCAGTTTTTCCGAAAAAACAGGCGATCATTTGCTTGAAAGTGCTTCGTGCGCGAACAACTTTTGTTGGATTCGGCTCATCTTGAAACACCCATACAGTCGACTGCTGTTTACTTTCGGGCTCATACGCGTAAATCCACGATTCAACACCTGTCACTATGTCATAAACGTGTTTTGAAGCACCACGATTGTGTAAGGTTGACTCTCTCACGATAGGTCACATGACGATCTTGCAATATCAGTTCGCGCAGAGCATCAATGGTTTCCGGAACAACAACTGTTTTTGGACGACCTTCATGAAATTCGTCTTGGAGTGAACTACGACCTCGATTGAATTCACAATACCATCTACAAACAGTGGTCCTAGATGGAGTACCATCGCCAAAAATTAAATTAAGTTCATCCATGCACTCTTGCTGACTTAATCCACGTCGAAAGTTGTAAAAAATAATCGCACGAAAATGTTCACGATTTAATTCCATTTTTTGACCGTGACGAATCCTTTAAGTTACTGTAAACAACACATAACGCTCGTATGTCAGTCAAAACGTTCTGAGTACAAATAACCTCAAAAATGTCAAACTTTACGATAGAGCTGTCTGTTGTCAGATTGTCCAATCCCGAAATATAAAAGGCAGCCCTAGTATCAAAGTCGTACCTAGGAACGCCACTTATAAATTCTAAAAACGACTTTTTCAAATTCTTCCGACTTGAAAGTTTTTTAACTATAATACATGATCTTTAGAATTTTTTTGCGCTACCTGTATATCTAAAAACAATAAATTTTTCGCATGTCAACTTAAATGTCATAAATCAAACTTTTAATTTGCAATTAGAAGAAAACATAAAAATAATGAAGTAATATGATGTTTCTTTAAGCAAAATTTGTTTTACATTAACAATAAATTATACATTTCTATAACATTATTCGGTATGATAAATTATTGCGGTAACTTTAGTAATACGATTGTATAGAATAACTATGTATGTATTTATGATTTCATACAATACGACTGCAGCTTATTAAATGTTCGTTTATATACGGAACAATTCAGTAAACTGAGTACACACACACATAGTTCTAGCCGCGAACGGAAATTAAGTGCGCAAATATTCTTGTCACCAGCGAGTGCCGTTTTCACGAAATAGCAAAAGCGCCATGGCGATGCCGTCGTCATCCGTTCTCTGACAAAAAGTCCGTATAATTACCTTAGCTCAACATACTTAGTAATAAATCCAACCTGTCCGGCCTGACAGTCAATTTGTGCGACTAAATGTTTTTTGACTGTTATTTTGTGACATGGTTAATAAGAGAAGTGCAATAGTTTGGATAATGTGACGTTCGTGGTATCTGTCCGTATGTTCCTTTTTCTAATTTATACATTCGGATACGACAATATTGTGACGCCGAAATACAAATGTCTTAAAATTTGTTATGATGCGACAAACATGGCTTTCATTTCACAACTAGCCACACCAAATAACTTTTAAAATATCTTTAAAAGAAAAATAAACAACCTCTTTTAAAGGTGTCTTTTTACCAATTTTTTGGCACATCATTTTTTGAAATCAGATTATTTTTAACACATTTTAAAAATTCAAATTAAAATAATTACATTTACATTGTATTTTCATTATTAACATTTTTGTCTTTTTCTTTTAAATATATTCTTAACCGACTTTCAAAAAGGAGGAGGTTATCATTCGTCGCGTATATTTTCGCTTTTTTGTATGTATG
Organism: Octodonta nipae; assembly: GCA_034190945.1. Taxonomy (NCBI): domain Eukaryota; kingdom Metazoa; phylum Arthropoda; class Insecta; order Coleoptera; family Chrysomelidae; genus Octodonta; species Octodonta nipae. The sequence goes on along the minus strand of CM067222.1, from coordinate 104,490,620 downwards.
TTACCTGATTTCTTCTCCTGTGGTGCACAGTTTTGAATTAATATGGTCTTGTTTAATAGAGTATATATCGGGATTGGTGAAACTTCAAATTTTGGAAAAGAATTCTATTGGTAAAGTGATAAAATTTGTGAATGAATACATGCGTGCATGGAAATCGACCAATATCCCTAATATTTTAGTCGATTTTTCGATAACTCCTTATGGATGTGTATAGTTTTTTTAACATTTAATCTATTAAGGAAGATCCTTAGGTGATCTCATATACTTTTCTGCAATGTGCAACTTGCAGTTTTGCAGATAATCGCCGAAAATTCCAAAATTATTATCAAAAATTTCATCGAAATAACATAACGGACATTTCCTCATAAATATTTAAATTCCAAAGTAATAGTGCGGTAATTTTAGGAACTGGAAGTTTTAATTGCGAATTTGAAAATTTTCTATGTACATCTCAAGCATATAGGTAGTAAAGCATAGTATTTTCGGCTCCTTAAATCAATGAGTAGCAAGCTCGTTTTGTTTGTATACCAGGAAAATACCTATTTAAATGCAAATTTTTCCATTTTGCAAAGACGGTGCTTTTGGTTGTCACATTCTCCCGGCCTAATAGAAAATTCAGTGACAACACATGTCAATCTTTAAACTGCTATTTGGTAGGTTTATAGACAGGGTATTTAGTTATCGCAAACAAAATCACAAAGTAAAGTGATAGAAGGTGTTGCATTTATATGAAGATTGAAATATAGGACGGACTAGAATGAGGGTGGTCCGTAGGCAGCCGTATATACAGGATGGTTGGAATATAGGGTGGACTGGACGTTTGGTGGTATAAAAATGTTGGAAAAAAATGTGAAATTAAAATTATAAAGGGTGATTAAAAACTGTTATATGATGTGGACATAAGCAAATCATATACAGGATGATTGAAATATATGCTGCAATTGAATTATATTTATACAGTGTGATTAAAAAATTATTTCTTTTATAGGCCATAAGAAGTTGCATAAAGTGTGGAGAGAAATTAAAGTTACACAGGACGATAATATAAAATATAAAACATGAAATAATTTATGGGCTAGCACAAGGAGTTATATACTATGGTTGAAATATAGGACGGACTCCGTAAATATGGGATGGATGCTAGCTACTCCGTCGTATAGAAGGCAGCTAACAAATTTATGCTTGTCCGTGGGCAGTCGTATGTACAGGATGGTTGGTACATAGGTATATAGTTATACAGGGTTGTAAAAAAAAATTGAAAAAAGGTTACATGGCGTAGTTCATAAGGCACAAATATATTTTGGGCTTATTAAGTCAATGCGTACTAGTACATTTCTTCGTAAAGATTTACCTGTCAATTTAAATGAGAAAGTATCATTGTGTAATGTTGAGGCTTTCGATGTTACCTGGTTCTGTCTATTAAGGTTATACATACAAAATAAAAAATAAAGAATGAAAACTACCTGAGTTCAAAAATACTAAAAAGGTGAAAATAAAACATTTAAAAAATATATAACCGACTTCTACCTATAACTAAAAAGCTAAAAATAATTATAACAAAATACAACAAGCAAATAAATAACACATTCATGTTGTTAGGTACCTACCCAGGAAGTAAAAAATATAAACATTAAAAGGTGCTCATTCTGTACAAATTAATTACCTACCAATCTAGTATATTTTTGAAGTCGGTGCCAAGCAACAATCAAGTTTGATGAAGTAGCAGATAAGTACGCAATGAAGGATTTTAGATTTGCTTAGCACCGACTTCAAAAATATACTAGATTGGTAATTAATTTGTACAGAATGAGCACATTTTAATGTTTACATTTTTCACTTCCTGGGTAGGTACGTAACAACATTTAATATGTTATTTATTTGCTAGAGTTGTATTTTATTATAATTATTTTTAGCTTTTTAGTTACAGGTAGAAGTCGGTTATATATATTTTTTAAAAGTTTTATAAAAGTTGTTTTGGGTGGCTAGTTTTATAATGTACAGAGTATACCACGACGAGCTGAGTCGGTATGTATATGGGAAACTACTGGGAGCATTAGTCATGAAAATTGGTATACAGGAGGTTTTCGAGGAGGTGCTTTCAGTTGTCTACGACTTCCAGTTCTAGAGGAAGTGTATTTCAACTTTGTGATTTAAAATATTCCCTGTTATTATAGTGATTTTAGAAAGTTATTTATTTTTTTTGAAAATTTTTGACAGTCAAGTCAAACATTTTCAGAATTTGCCCCAAAGAAACTTTTAGCTTCCTAAATCTTTGGAAACTTCAAAAAAATGATACGTAGCGCTCAGAAATTGCCATTGAATTTTTTTTTCAAATGACAACCTTGCTTTTCTCAATCCCAGTAGATTCTATATCTAAAACTCTTGTATCTGACATTTTGCCTGAAAAGAATTACTGGAGCATCTACTGGCGTTGAATATATAGATGTAAATTAGAGGACAATGGGGTTGAGCCATCAAATAGTATTGATTGTATATACCAGCGGAATTTTCGCCACTTATGCGATAAAGTAATGGTACCTAGTAGCGAATAAAGTATCGATTATCTCGAAGTTTCCTTGGACTTCCATCGTCTTGAAGTGGTTGATCTCACAACGTTTCAATAGCTGTGTATCTCCTATCGTCATCAGGTGAATGATAGGAAAACCTGGAGGTTGGTTGCCGGTGATGCGTAGCGGCAGAGGCCGAAGAAGAGCTGTCCAAATATTTTTAATTTGGACAGCTCTATTTTTGTTCGAGATTATATATGCTGCCTCTATGAATTTTGTTTTGTACCAGTGCTCTTCTTTGTGAATTGCTCTATCCTGGTCCCAGTTGATATTATGGTGTTCGGTCCATACGTGATTAGCTAGCCCAGACTTAGTTACCTCTGCCCTTTGAGTGGCTGTGCGGTGTTCCTTAATCCTGGTGTCCAGCGGTCGCTTTGTTTCTCCAATGTAAATATTGCCACATTCACACGGTATGCTGTTTATACAGTTATTTTGGTATTGCTGGTGCGTCGGGCTTTGTTCTTGTTATCATGCTCCTCCAGGTGTCGTTGCTTTTGAAGATAATTCTGATTCCATAGCTGTGTGCAATTCTTCTAAGTTTCTCCGACAAGCCTTTAGTATACGGTAATAGTAGAGTTGCTACCGTGGTGTCCTCTTCCTGCCTAGGTGGTTTGTCTAGCTCTTCAAACACCTTGGTAATGATCGTTTCCGGATATCCATTCGCCAAAAGGTCTTCTCTAAGTTTCACTTGTTCATCTTTGAGGGCTTCTGGTCTGCTGCAGATATTTTTGGCTCTATGGATTAGTGTTTTGATGATGCCCGTTTTCGTTGCTGATGGGTGGTTGGAATTGTAGTGAAGGTATAATCCTATATGCGTAGCCTTCCTGTAGACTGTTGTTTGGATTCCGGTCCTAGTCCTTTGACACTTTACATCAATGAATGGTAGGCACCCTCTCTCTTCCATCTCCATGTTGAATCTAATGGATGGTTGGGATGTGTCATCGACATACCTCAACCATAGCTTAGGCTGCTTCTCGAAACTCCTCAGTGCATGTTCTTCGAACCATTCTATGTAGCTGTTCCGCTACTCCTCTGCTCCTCTCGTGCGGCTGGATTTATATGCGGCCCCGTTACTCTCGATTATTCTTGTAGCGTCCTTCTCTGTCTAACGTGGATGACGACGAAGCTTACAAAAGGAACAAAGGAACGGTAAAAGAGTAGCAATAAGTTTTTGCTAAACGTTTTGTTAACGATGATTTAGTTTTTACTACTGTACATAATTTCGAAGGAATTCCTGTGTTAGAACCAACAATTAACATTATTGCTATTGTTGTATACGGTACCTATAGCTGACTTAAGGTGTTTTGAACTGAAAAGTCAATTTACTAATTTCACTGTTCAACAAAAAAAAGTTTTCTGTACTTTACTCCTGTCTTTCAGTACCCACAAAAATGAAGACTTGTGGGCTTTTGTATAGGTTCCGATCTATTTTCCCATGCTGAACATGTTTTTGCTATCAAAACCGCTCCATCTCTCGTCAATCTTAAGAAAATCGCTAAAAAACGTAATTTTGAGTGCTGAGGAATGTTTTGTTCCTCAAATTGTTTCATCCTCTGTTCTCTGGAGGTTTTTAGTGGTTTTGCGAAGACTGAAAAGTTTTCTGAAGACCAACAGGGGATGAAACAATTTCAGCAACGAAACATTGCTCAGCACTCAAAATTACGTCAAAAACCATATGTCGCACCTACAAGTTTGTCCACTATTCCAAAACATGTTCAGCATCTGAAAATACATCGAAACCTATACTTCACATGTGCAGATTCGTCTAGCCTACAAGTCTTCATTTTGCTGAAGCTTTTCAGCTATTTGCTGAAGACCGAAAAAATACTTCGGACATCAAAGTACAGAAAACTTTTTTTTTGTAGACCTGTGTTTCTTATCACGTTAAACATTTTGACACTTCTAAGCTACAATAAATTTGAAGAACATTATTGTTGGAAAATTATAGACTTTTACTTAAACCTCTAAAATATTAATAGGCCTTTTAAATTGCTCTCAAGTGTGCATCTAAGTAGTTGCGATTCATAAGATTATAAAGGTGATAATTATTTGACGTAAATTATTATATCATGATCTCAGGTTATACGAAACATACCGGCCAGCTGTTTATGTAAAGTTTACATTTCTGCAAATTCTCACCATACGGAACGAATAAATTCAAGAGTTGCTCTCGGGCATAGGATTATATTTAGAAATATTGCTATGGATATTCTATGCAATAACTAAGTCGAAACGATAAATCACTTACGTCTTTGCAGAACTCACACTCGATAAATAATACATACATAGTCTTTATTATGTGCTTACATACTTGTTTCCAAGTTCTGCTCCTATACGCCGGTTTCCGTCACGTTTAACATTTGTTATGACATATGGGAAACAAGAAATTGCTATTTCATATAATACGACAATATTTACGGGCCTGTTTTAAACAATGCTTGCAAAAGTAACATTGATTATAAGAAGATTTCTCTATTAGTTTTTAGCTGACTTGAAACGGAAGGTTAATAGCCGTTAAAAAGTAATGGGGGTTCTCAATGTTTTATGTCTGTTCACTGATTACTTGAAATCGACTCAAGGATCTTGGATCGTTTATACTGGATTCTTTTCAGGGTGATCCCGAGGTGGTCCCATATTTTTTGCAAAGACATAGCTTATACCGTTTTTGAGAAATCTGCAATTAGCCGACTTTCTTATATAGCAAGCTTTGGTGGAGGCGATGGTATTAAAAAAGTAATGTCTCTGTTCTGAAATTGGGTGTAATAAATTGAAAATGCATTGGAAATAAATCAAAATAAATGTCAGTTAATCAACTTCAAAATGAAGATCCTCAATGTACAGTGTGTTTTCATAAATTGGAATCAATTAAAAAACTTCTTTTGAATAATATTTAGAGCACAACGTATTCTTCATAAAAAGTTTTCCATGGTCTAAAACATTTTCTGTAATAATTAGATGCCATTTTTTCAACTGTATGCGAAGTTTGTCAGCCGGGTTAGAATAGCACCATGGTATGAAGCGACTAAAGGAGCAGCTGCCCGCTGACCTACTACCTAACATTCTTTCCTTCCCCACAACCCGCACGGGATAGTCTGGTTTAAATCATTTAATCTGGGAAGTGACAAGCCCACGGATCTGAGTTACATGGGTCACCAAGGGCCATTGGTGACTGCCTAGCTCCATGAAAATGGAGCTAGGGAGTAGATGTCTCGGAAAAGAGCCGCTGCCTGGAGATCACCGGGGTATATCTGGAGCCGGCGCTGGACATGACAGCATGCGGGACGTCGGCAACAGGGTGCTGAGGAGGCAGGGCCCCTGCTGTCCAAAGAGCTACAGCCCAAGAAACTCAACAACAGTCACCAATACAGTCACAGCAACAACGTAACCATCACCAACGGAGTCAAACGAGAACTCCACTCGCAGAAAGTGTTACGCAGGATCAACAGCCAGCGCTCAATCAATCGGAACTGAAAACAGAGCGCATGAAATGGAATAGCGTCATTAATGAATTTATAATGCTTTATAATGTTTTACAGAGTGACGAACCTTGGCTGGGACAAAACTGGATATCGCCAAATACCCCATCAAGAGTTCTGTCGTGAGTATCCAGAGCTTCAAGTAACCGAACAGAGAGTCGCTGATCAATATCGTGTCATTTTGAGAAATGACCTTATTTCACCTGAACACCTGGACACAATAAAGAGCGAAGTTGAGCGGGAAAAATTTGGTCGAAATACAACAGAGTTTGAAACACCCTTGGCATCAAGAGCGGACGAGACTCAAGAACTTCAACAAGAACAGCCAACAGCAAAACTTAACAACATCAATAATAATGAAGCCCCTAGCTATCCCAATAAAACGTCTGTCAAGCAATTCTGAAAAAAAAACAACTTTCTACAACAGTTTCCCATAACTCCAGAGTCAGCTGGATTGTTGAGGAGGAGGCTGCATTTCAGAATTGTGATATGCTAAAGTTTACCAACCATTTACAACGGAAGACATATCCAACATAATGAAGCACCTCCATAAGGGGAAATCACCAAGGCCAAATGGTGTGCAGAATTACTAAATAAAGAAACTTTACGCCACCCCCGAAAAATTAACAGCCCATATTAATGACATAATTATTCATCCTCCTCATGGTGCTACATACCTCTTACCAAAGGACAACTTATGTACACAGGACCCAGCATAGAACCGACCAATTACTTGCCTCCCAACCTTATACAGCCATTGTGAGCTGAACAACTTAATTACTGAACAACAAAAGGGATGCGCGAAAAACTCGATGGCACATGTTGACTATAAAAATGCCTTTGATTCAGTTCCACACGATTGGATACCTCGATCTGGACGAACATCTTTATCAACTAATGCGAAAAGCCGATCTCTTAGGAACAGCCCGGACGATCGAAAATTCATAGGAAACTGCCACCACTCCAACGACGGGCCCGATAATCTGACAAAGGCTCCCACAGAGTTAAACCCTTTTGATACTTAGGGTATCTGAAATTTTCCCCTAAAAGGAGTGTGCTGCGTAACTATAACTATTGCATCTCTGTTTCACCAAAACAGTATTAAATTTAAATATCTTTGGTTGTTGCGATTTCTTTATCAGTTTTTCTTTCCATATATATATATATATATATATATATATATATATATATATATATATATAAAAGAACGGTACTGAAAACTAGAAAACTAACACTAATCTAAAAGCAAAAAGTTAACAAGGCAAAAGCAACTTTCAATAATGACAGAAACTCTCCGTGCACGAAACATTAGTAAAGAATCCTGGAGAATTATAAATGAAATGAAAGGTAAGTCTAAAAATCCCCTCCCTAAGAAAATGTAGGATAATTCTCACAACAAATTTATGAATATGGGAGATATATGTTTTAGTTCAAATGTTCCCATGTTCCCAGGTTAACGTTTGTAACTTTGCTAAAACGTCATTTTTCTTAACGCCTTCAACACCGGACGAAATTAAATATTTAATTAAAAAAACACTGTTAAAAAAGCACCTGGAATAGATGAAATAAATGGTACTGTTTCGAGATCTGTAATGGAAGAAATTTGTGTTCCACTTTCTTATCTAATTAATGAATCTTTTAAAACAGGAAAATATCTCAAACACTTCAAAAAATCTAAATCTATACCAGTCTACAAAAATAAAGGTCCAGTAGACAATATTACGAATTATCGAAACATATGTGTTCAAAGTCAGCTAGCTAAAGTTTTTGAAGCGGCTTACAACATTAGTCTGAACACTTTTCTCGAGAATTATAATTTACTAATCCCCTGCCAACACGGCTTTCGTACAAATAAATCTACATTATCGGAGCTATGCAATTTTATATATGACTCATTGAATAATAAAATGTTAAATATAACTTGTTTCTTCGATTTGTCACGTGCGTTTGACTCCATAGATCATTACTTGTTACTAGATAAACTTAACAGCATAGGCGTCAGAGGCTCAGCAAATGAATGGATTCGATCATACATCACAAACCATGAACAAGCTGTTCAAGTAGGCGAAACTAGATAAAATTTCAAGACAGTCCATACGGGGATGCCATAAGGCTCAATATTGGGCCCTGTTCTATTTCTTATATTTATTAATGATGTTTCATTATCATGTCCCACATCTGATCTCAAAATTCTCTATGCTCATGACACAAATTTTGGCATATTTGGAAAAAGTGATTCTGATCTTGTCAGAAATGCTAATGTACCCACTCGGGAATTTGATAACTATTGTAATTCACATGGTTTAACGGTAAATGTTCAAAAATCACAAATAATGTCATTCCTACCTAAAAACAACACAAATAATTTAAGTTATCTTGTCCGGTTAAATAATGAATCTATTCAGCAGACAAATTGATGTACGTTCTTAGGAATAATTGTTGATAATAAACTTACATAATCAATGTGTCAAAGTCTTCTGTACACAAAAAAACATCTTACGATGTATAGCTGGTGTTCCCCCATTAACTAGTTGCAAGCAATTTTTCATTGAGTTTAAAATTCTGACGGTCCATTCATTACCTATTAATAATGAATATTAAGAAGCAAGTATCACTTACTAGAAATGATCAAATACACAATTATTCAACTCGTAGCAGCAATGAACTACATCAGCCATTCTCTAGGCTATCAGTTGGGCAAAATTCCCATATCTATAGGGGGACTATAAGTGTTAATAAATATACGCGAGCTAGAGGGAATGTGAAAAGTATAGTGAAGTTTGGAAAGGAGCTCTATACATACCTGTGTCCAGAAAAGCATACTACTCGTATTATGAATTTTTGAAAGATGCTGAGTGACGCGGGTGGTGATTGTTTTGACAAGGCAAATAAATCATTTATTTGTATTTGTATGTTGAATGAAGGAATATTTATTTATTTATTTATACTTTGCTTTTTGAAGAAAATTTGAAGAGTTTGTTATACGGGAATTTTTAAACGTTATTTCAAATCTAGTGAATCAATTATGATAATTACTAGAAGATACATAATGAGACAGTGTTTCTGGTTTCTGGTAACCTACTCAAGTAGTCCACCCAGGTGTTTGTTTATGTATGTTTTACTTCCATTATTAATCTTATTTCTTGTCTCTATCCTCTTATGAATCTTTATGAATCTCCACTTTTCCTGTTGGAATTCATAAAATTTGTGCACCAAGCCTTCTGCTATCCCAATGGTTTACATTTTTCATATACGTCTTTAAAACTTTTTAGCTAGATCTCCTCTACTACGTCGTCTTCCATAATTTGCTTGCTTGGTCCTATTTGTCTTCCTTTAAACAAGTACTTCGCTGATTCATCTTGTATTCTTTCCACCAGTTTTTTTTTGTGGTGTATTCTGGTTGTATCTTTTCATTGCCAATAATTTTTATTTATTGGCGAATTTATTGCTTTTAGATCTAATTTTGGAAAAGTGTATTAGTATATAGTAGATTAAGACATTTGTGATTGAGAAGAAATTTGTCGTACTACTCAATCCACTCGACGACCCCACACGCGGAATTTTGAACAAATGCCTGCCATATTATTAATTATAATAACGTTACCGTTGTACCTCTTGGTTACAATTGAAATGTTGAACCTTACGGGGAAATACCAAAGAGTGCAACCAATTGCTCTAGAAAATAATTAATATAATTCAATACCCAGGTTTGAACTCTTGAATAATAACATATTAGGTAATCTTCACTTGAACTTTTTAAATTTTAAATAGACATCACAGTTGATTATGTTGCCCACAAATTTCATGCAATGCACGACCATTTTCTTCGATCAACGAAGGTTAATATTTTGGCCTAGTTTTAACAAGGTTTTCCTAAAATTACAGTAGTAGGCCAATCATAAAGGTTACCGACTGCTCATATTGGTCATGTTTCCGAATATTTTTCATATATTTTATAGACTTTTAATGAAAAATGAAAATAGAGACTTTGTAGAATAAAACTTATATTTTCAATAATTATTTTCAATATTTAAATTCTCACTCCATTACTCATGAAGGTACACTGAAAAAAATAGTGGACTAAAAACTTCATATCGTAATTGTTCAAAAACTAATAAACCCATAGTGCCAGATTTTGCATGCATAGACATAAATTAAATGTTCCAGCTCTACAACTTCAAAAGTGATGAAGATAGGATTTTTTCAAAGAAAAGTTAATTTTCCAGTATTTCTTGGTTTTCTGTTATTAATAATCCGATCGGATCTATTCTGGGATCATTTTATTGGTATTTTGATGCGCTACAATTCAAGTGTTGACACCGTAGAAAAACGACATTTCTTGCACCAATTGTATATAACAAATTAAAGGACCATATTTGCAAATGTACCCAAATATCACTACAAAAAATGGCATAGCGATATCCTGATAATATGAAATAAATTCGAAAACGAATAAAGGAGAGCTTGTTGGGGAAGTAATTAAACTTCGCTTAGATGAATAACATAGTAAAAATCCCTAAATATCAGATCACTAGTTACGTCAATGCTTTCCAATTATCGTCCGATACTATTTTTTCTTTTCTTTAGATATTCCCATTATACAAAATGTTGGATTGATTTACAATTTTCTTTCCAAGTCATGCTTTTTATTTTTACTTTCGCAGAACAATGTTCCAGATCCTACTACACAAAAAACGACTCGACAGCTTAAGATAAAAAACAAAAGAGTATAATGAAAAGCGCTCATGAACGTCAGTCATGTTGACATAAATCCTGCAAAATAATTTGTACAGTCTTGTACGTTGGCAGTGAAATGGATTTACCGATGATTGATTACCGAGCTATTAGGTACGCGGTATAGGTGGGATATAACGTGCGTATTCATAATCTACACCTTTATTCCTCCTTCTGTTCCTCCGCGAACGCTTACGGTGTCTCTTTTCACGATTCCATTCCCATGCGAAAGCACCCCTGAAATTTAGCCGTTTATACCACAACAACGTTTAATGAATTAATGATGTCATCATCAACGTTGAGCATTTTAGGTGTTTTTACACATACCAAAATTCAGAACACGTTGCCGTCAGTAGGGCGTCTTCACGAATAACGTGGAAATTCGTTGTTCTTAATTTCATTATAATTTTGTAATTTAGGGGAAAAATATTTTGAATAAAAAGGTAATACATTTTTGTCCTATTATTTGCCGCTATGATCACAGTCAGTTTATCAGACAAAGATGGATTTCTTGTCTGTTTTTGGTAGAATAAAAATCATGTAGGAATATGTAAGATATATAGGGTGAGTTTTTTTTGATGATCAGTATGGGGATCTCGGAAACTAGCGGATATAGAGCAATGGTTAAATTGAGAAAGATTTTCAGTTTTACTGGCCCAATTTAATGTGACTTTCGGATTTTTGTAAAAAGTCATGGCTTATAAGATATTTTGAAAAAAGGAAATTCTGTCGATTTAGTCAAATCCCTCTAGCTCTTTTGCTTTTGATTTTATAAAAAAGTGTAAATATCAAAATTGAAGGGAATTTTATCCCGAATATGATTTTTATGTCCTCGTTTGCGTGACAGCTCTCGTTTTCGAGATATGACACAAACTTATCTTTTTATAAATGGAAATCATAGTTGGCTATGACCTCAAAGAATCGGACATTTTTAGAGCTTTTCAACGATATAATACTCGATATAGTTGTTCATAAAAATAACTGAGTTATGGATGCTTTTTTCTCTTATTTTCACTTTTAACGTAGGTAGCCATGAAAAAGATTGTTTTCACTTTGACGTTTCCTCATTTGAGAGTAATTCCATTAGTAGTGCTGAACTGACAGTCGATATTAACAAGTTTTCGTGATAACATGGAATATTCTAACGAAGAAAAACTGAATATGGTGGAATGTTATATCATATGCCATAAAAATCAGTTCGTGCAGCTGAGGAATACTTTCATAGATATTTTAATCGTCGTCAACCTGCTCTATGTACATTTAAGAGGCTTTACGATACTTTAGGCAGATATGGATTTTTTACTAAACACCAAAGGAACTTAATCAAATTAACGAAGCAGCACAAATAAATGTTTTGGCAATGGTAAATCAAAACCCCATCTACATCATCTCGTGAGATTGCGGCAGAAGCTGGCACATCTCAACGAATTGTAGTTAAGGTACTGAAAGCGCACAAGTTCCACCCGTACAAACTTTCAGTTTCTCAAACTTTGCATGCTGGTGACGAACATCGACGTATTTTGTTTTGTACATGGTTTAGAGACATGTGCCTTGACAATCCACATTTTCCATTAAAAGTGTTATGATCAGATGAAACTAGATTTACTAACTGCGGTATGTTCAATAGACACAATGAGCATATCTGGGCTAAAGAAAACCCTTTCCATGTAGAACATAGACGACCCCAGATAAAATTTGGTTTTAATGTTTGGTGTGGTTTCATAGGGGCTGCTATTCTGTCTTTTATCTATGACGAATCACTTACTGGGGAGCGCTACTTGCATTTCTTGCAATACACTTTTCAAGACATGTTGCATAATTTGAATTTGAGAACTCGTTTAGAAATTAAATGGTTCCAACATGATGGAGCACCTGTTCATAACTCGTTATTAGTAAGACAACACTTAGATAATATCTATCCAAACACTTGGATACGAAGAAATGGCCCACGCGAATGGCCACCCCGGTCTCCCGATTTGGCAGTTATAAACTTCTATTTATGGCGTGCGCTAAAAAACAAAGTATACAAAAGGAAGTATGAGACAGTTGGTGACCTAAGGGAGGCGGTATTACAAGCAATTGAAGAAACTGATAGCCGGTCTGTGAGGAAAGCGGTAATGTCAATCTAAAAAAGATGCAATTTTTGTCTAAATAACAATGGTGGACTTTTCGAACATAAATTGTAACCATTATTATGTACTTTAATTTCTTAAGTTTTTAGTAAGTACCTACTTATTAAGTTTTTTCGTAATATTTGATATGCTTAATAAAAAAATCGTTCAATGTTTTTTGGAATAGTTGTTAATAAATCAATCTATTTCATGGCTAACTACGTGTGAAAATAACAGAGAAAAGCGTCCATAACATCGTTATTTTTATGAATAACTATATCGAGCATTATATCGTTGAAAAGCTCTAAAAATGTCCGATTTTTTGAGGTCATAGTCAACTATAGTTTCCATTCAAAAAAAGATAAGTTTGTGTCACATCTCGAAAACGAAAGCTGTTACTCAAACGAGGACATGACAATCATATTCGGGATTCAATTCCCTTCAGTTTTTATATTTACACTTTTTTTATAGAATCAAAAACAAAGGAGCTAGAGGGATTTGACTAAATCGACACAATTTCGTTTTTTCAAAATATCTAGTAAGCCATTACTTTCTACAAAAATCCGAAAGTGTCATTAAATTGGGCCAGTAAATATGCAGATCTTTCCCAATTTAACCATGGCTCTATCTCCGCTAGTTTCCGAGGCCCCCATATTGATCATCAAAAAATACTAAATGGTTTAGGTGGTTTCCGCGTAGTTGATAACTGATAACTGATCCCTGCCGGGATCGATGGTAAAATGACGACGTTTCGGCAGAGTCACATCTGCCCTCTTCAGTTCGGTTCGCATAATTCTCGTAACCTTCTGCTTTCGCTTCTAGTTACTCGAATACTGATTATTTATCAAAGAACGAAATTTATTTCATATATGTGTCACAAAAATTTTTATTTACGAAACCAATCCCAAGAAAATAATAATCAGTATATATTTTTTTGATTATTTAGCTTATTAAGGCCAATAGACTATAGTCGTGTAAGTGTTTTTTGTTTGATTTGGTGTGTACTATCTCCACCTAAATTATATTAACTCAAACTATTTACACCCTGTATGTAAATATGTTCTGAGAGGCTTCCGCGGTCATTATTTGCTTTGGAGCAATTATCAAAAGAGAAAAAGTGAACAATAGTTTCAGAGTCTACATAGATTGAACTCGGGGCCTCAATCTGCCTACTACCCAAGAGTCACTAGGTAACTGAACTGAATGTGAATCTGCTCTGCTTCTTTTATTTATAGTTATCGGTTGATTAGGAGGGGATGTCACGTGATGAAGGGGCTGTGCGGTGATTGGTTGGGTGTTGGTGGGCGTGTCTGGTTTGTTTAATTTGACAATTACAGAGGTCCATGCTGTGGGAAGGTGGGAGCTCTGATCGCGTCGGTTTAGACAGAGTGGTCGTTTCTCTTTTTCTATAGCTTCGAGAATAGTGGATGCTCTATGGGAATTGAGAGATATGATAGTCCTACTGTTCCCGAAGTTGGTGGAATGTCCTGTTTGGATGTGATGATGCGCGAGAGCTGAAGTTTTTCACGACTTGACAGAGAGTGTTCATATTCCAGATGCTTGACGCGCCTGTTGGTACGACCGATGTAGCTCTGTGGGTAATCGCGACATGGAATTTCATAAACTCCTCGAACCTCGTTTGGTACTTTATACTGAGGGTCCCAGATTAGGTTGGCTATCATTTGAGTGTTGTTGAAGACTGTCTTTATTTGATGTCATTTTAGAATTCATGCTATTTTGTCAGTAACTCTTCAAATGTACGGAAGGAAGGCTTTCCGGTGTTCTCTCCCGTTTCTTGATGTCCTCATAACAAAAACCAACAATGACAGATTCTTACATACCATCTATAGGAAATTCATACCGATCGATCCTTAAACGCCCAATCACACCATCACCCTGCCTAATTGAGTTCTATAGTGAAATCTTTGACTCTTAGATCTATTCGCTTAACAGATATTGACAATAGACAATAGGAAGATACTAGAAGGTGTAATGAAAATCCTGTTTTGTAAATCATGTCTTGTGGTTCAATGAAAGTAGATTTATGAATTATGCAGTTTTAATGAAAACAATACTCTTACTTGGGCTGTTGAAGATTTCGGAAAACATAAAAAATGAAAGCTCTCTGATTGTCCGTTCAAAGGTTGCTTTGGTGGTTATTGGGGTTTTCTATGAGTCATTAGAAGACAAAAGTCTTCTAGAAGACAAAAGTCTTCTAATGACTTTCAATAATAGATTATAAAAAGCTTTCCTAATGATTTTTGCGTAAAAATATACAATTTTCGAATATTAACTCGTTTATTTTGAAAGCACATATTACAAGTTTTGTAATGTCGAAAACAAAACAATACGAAAAGTAGTTTTTATTTTTTTATTTAGGGAAACTTCATTTCGGCACTAACAAAATAGTAAACCAAGTCAAAAATTTGCCCCTTTGCTCGGTTGATTTAATTTAGGCATAAACTTTCTCGATAACAATTTCTATCTAGTACAGTTAAAAGTTTCTTTTGAGAAAATCATAACCGTATAATGGATATAACGCACTTTGAAACAAGCATTCACAGGATGAATCGTCAGTATAATACATGGAGAATTCCTTGTATCAGAAAGATTATTCCCTTGAAAAATAATAATATAGTTGTAGAACAATTTGACATTGATATCAGGATGGAACTGTGCTGCCGCCTTAAATTGAAGTGAGGGTTGGTGAATTTATTGCTTTATTGCTGTGCGATACCATCAAACAGTGTCTTGATTTGAACTATATCGCATCCTAAAAGACAAAACAAGCGGACGGAATTGAATTACTTTCGTGATGAGATCAGATAAAAATGTGTCATTGCGCCTATCCATGTTTGGCGGAAAACAGCACCTCTCTCCTCTTTTCTCTGGAGACTTCTTGTGGCTTGTTATCCATGGAAATGAAAAGTGCTCGGAGATTTATCGCGTATTTTATTGGTAATAGATCTATGTTTGCAGATATGTTCTCTTGAAAATCAGTTTTATTGCATTTGAGCTCTGGCCCTTGATATTTTTATTCTGCAGTGAATTTAGGAATGCACTACTTTAAGCATTCATGTTGTTCATACAAAAACAGTAATGATATATACAGTGAGGACGCCTGAGTTGCAACAAATTCATTTAAAATTCAGGTGTTGTTTTTTTGGAAAAAAAACGCTCGGGCACGTCGGTCATCTGGGACTGCGGTTTTTGTGATGATAAACTCATTTATAGAGGGTGAGTCAGAAATAAATTGGGACGATCAACTTCATGTTTTCTAATGTAAACATTTGTTTTTTATTTTAATTTTGATTTCTGCATTGAATTCTAAGTATTTTTTATGTACATTATTATTAAAAAAATTATATTTATTTCAAAATTGAAGAAAAAAACATTAACATATCTATATATAAATAGGCAAAGACAAAACGATTAGGTACCAAAATTAATCGTTGTGTATTATAATTATACAGGGCGATTCTAGATATGTTAGAAATCATTTTTTTCGTGGGTGGCACATAAGCAGTTGCATATATAGGGTGTTTAAAATGTAGAGTAGAGTGCAATTATAACTAATAAAATAATTATATAGGGAAGCTCATTAGCGGTTGAATTTACAGGGTTCTTGGAATAGAAGGCGCAATAGAATTACAGTTATACAGTGTGGTGCAAAAATATCATACAGAGATGTATATAGAGGGTGGTGGAAATGGAAATGCAGCATTTCATAACCCATAAGCAGTTGTATATATAGGAAGGATGAAATATAGGGTGAGAGGAATTATAGATATACAGGATGATGATAAAAAATGTTAGAAAATAAAATGATTTATAGAGTAGCCCACGAAGAGTTCCATATATATGATGATTGAAATATAGGTCGGAGTAGAATTATAATTACAGAAGATGGTTAAAAATTTCATAAACAAAAAGAGTAAATAAGGTGGCTCATAGGCAGTGGCATATACGGAATGTTATACCGGGTGGTTCAAAAATATTAAAAAATATTATGCGTGGTCCATGAGCAGTTGTATATACAGGGTAGTGGAAATATATAATGAGATGGAATTGTTATAATGAGGATTTTTATAAATGTTAGAAAATTGAGTGCAATTAAAGCTATACAGGAAGGTTAGAAAAAATAAATATGTAGGGTAGTCCATTAGCGGTTGAATTGTTGTCATATTAAATTAAGAATTACGAATTTGAACACAAATAAAGTCCTATGAATTATATCTGAAAAAACTTGAATTGCGTTACTTATTTGTAGAAGCGAGATGTAAGAACGACATCTAGGATTTTCGAGGAAACTATCACACAGAGGTTCCGAATCTGGGTCCGTTCCGTGTAATTGCTGTTCTCCCTAAAGTCCTAGGTTAGAATGTCACGATAAAATTTTCAGGTTACTTAACCTGCCAGAGATGTTGACACAATTGGTCGAATTTCAACCACTGGGCGACAGCTAGTATAGTTAAAGGCATAATATAGCAGGGGCCCTTTAAACTGGGAGATGGTACCTCACTTGAATCCATGGTGGAAGGTCATAGTTATAAATATCTTGGAATAAAGCAGGCTCGGCGTATTGATTACCCCACCATCAAAAAGTACCTATCAACAGGTTTCTATAGAAGGGTAAGACGGCTGTTGAAAACTAAGCTAGACAGTAAAAATCTGTTGCACAGGCTATTAACACCTACGCATGTTCAGTACTCAGTTACTCGGAATAGTTAATTGGTGCAAGACTGACATTAAACAACTACAACGGAAAGTTCGAGTTCTACTAACAAAAGCTCAAAATCATCATCCAAGGAGCTCTGTCGAACGTACAACGTAGCCACTGTAAGAAGGAGGAAGAGGATTGGCCGATATAAGTAGACTACTAGATCAACAAATTTCTAATTGCGTAGTCTTTTCCAAAAACTCGCAGATATTTCTGATCTACAAAGAGTCATATGCCAAGTTGATGACTCAACACTACTGCTACTGTCAAGTTCAATTCTGTCACCAGTCAACTGATCAGAAACTGCTCGAATGGAGAGAGAAGCTTTTTCTTGGAAGACATATAAATTACGTCAACCAAGATAATGTCAACAGTGCAGCGTCGAACTACTGGTTGATTTCTGGTCATATGTTTCCTGAAACGAAAGGCTTTATATTGGCAATCCAAAATCAACCAACTAAGAACTTGAGGACAAAAACACACATGACGAAACTTAACCGCAAGCTCTGCGAGGTGGTCCTTTTGGCCAAATTTCGGGTAACGGTTTATAGGCAGTTGGCCAGTCCTTCTGTAGGGGATGGCGGTGACGTCATAGGGCTTAACGGCATATCGGGAGACGGTCGACACCTAGGGACTTCCTGTCTGGTGGCCGGGAGCAGTCCTACCATCAGAAGCTGTTACGTGATAGGGTTTAACGAGCTTTTCTTTCGACCAATCGACACGAGCCTTTTATTGAACGATTGACAAATTGTGTGGGATCCAACGCCAACAAATTTTTTTGACATTCAAATGTTTATGCAATATTCAATGTATGCTGGTCCCACTAATGTGTAAGGTTGACTCAATCTCACGATAGGTCACATGACGATCTTGTAATATCAGTTCGGGCACAGCATCAATGGTTTCCGGAACAACAACTGTTTTTGGACGACCTTCACGAAATTCGTCTTAGAGTGAACTACGACCTCGATTGAATTCACCATACCATCGATAAACAGTGGTCCTTGATGGAGTTTCATCGCCAAAAATTAAATTAAGTTCATCCATGCACTCTTGCTGACTTTAATCCACGTCGAAAGTTGTAAAAATTAATCGTACGAAAATGTACACATAGCGCTCGTATGTCAAAACGTTCTGAGTACGTATAACCTCAAAAATGTCAAACTTTACGATAGAGCTGTCAGTTGTCAGATTGCAACACTAGGGTTGTTCAATCCCGAAATATAAAAGGCAGTCCTCTATCTCCACCAAATTTATATGCACTCAAACTACTTACACCCTGTATGTAATTAAAAACGTGATTTTCTGGATTAAAAATCTCCACCAAAGGGATCATGTTTTTTAAACACCCTATATAATATGAATAGGACATTTTAATATTCACTGTATTCTACTAGAGTGTAGTTTACTATTTCAATGTATTAAAAGTTCAATTTAAATATTTTAATTGTCCATAATCATCTTTCGGTACAGCATTTTTCTCCTCACACGTAAATATCAATTTTCAATCAACAATTCTGAGTTTTCGTTCTACAATCATTCCGGTGATTTTCTTTTTGGTCAAAGATTCATACGAATATCAGGTCCAGGATAAAGGACAACTGGTGAATAAACAATTGATTTTATTACGTCCTTTCTTTGTTGGTTAGAAGTGTGAATTGCCGAGAGATCGTTTGACGCTTCTCGATCTGGAGTCTTCTGGGAATTCCTCTCGACCGGGGGAAAGTTTCTACGTTAGGGAAACAGGATTAATTGGTAGTAGAGATTTGAATAGTTTTTGTACGCGAAAATCCATTGAAGCGCACTAGATAAACCGCTCACCTTGGGTATTGTATATCGCGACTAGGGAAAAGTCAAATTTCACTTACCTTTGGGACTTTTAAGCTTTAGTTGCTTCTATTTCTGTATATCAACACAACACGCTTTGATTAGCTGGACCTTTATACAGGGTGAGTTTTTTTGATGATCAGTATGGGGATCTCGGAAACTAGCGGAGATAGAGCAATGGTTAAATTGGGAAAGATTTTACTGGCCCAAATTAATGACACTTCTTGTAAAAAGTCATGGCTTACTAGATATTTTGAAAAAACGACATTCTGTCGATTTAGTCAAATCCCTCTAGCTCCTTTGCTTTTGATTTTACAAAAAAAGTGTAAATATCAAAATTGAAGGAAATTGTATCCCGAATGTGACTGTCATGTTCTCGTTTGCGTGACAGCTCTCGTTTTTGAGATATGACACAAACTTATCTTTTTTTGAATGGAAACCATAGTTGGCTATGACCTCAAAAAATCGGGCATTTTTACAGCTTTTCAACGATATAATACTCGATATAGTTATTCATAAAAACTATGGATGCTTTTCTCTCTTATTTTCACTTTTAACGTAGGTAGCCATGTAAAAGATTGTGTTTACTTTGACGTTCCCTCATTTGACTTTGCCACTTTTTTCTTTAAAAACATTAATTAATGTTAATTCATAACGAGTTTCGATAATGTCAATAGAAATGGTAGATATAAATAACTTAAACCGTGGTGGAGTGTAACATTCTCCAAATGCAGAATAAAATTTCACTAGCAATCTCGTCCTTTCTGACGAGTATTAGGGAGCACCTGCTATGTATAATCATTTTTTTATAATAATAATCAATTAGTTGAAAAGGACATAACAGAAGAGTTTTATAGGAAGGTAAGACGACTGTTGAAGACCAAACTAAACAGTTAAAAACTGTTTCAGGCTATTAACACCTATGCATGTTCAGTGCCCAGTTACTCTTTCGGCATAGTTTATTGGTGCAAGACTGACATTGAACAATTACAAAGAAAAGTTCTAGTTTTACTAACAAAAGCTCAAAATCACCATCCAAAGAGCTCTGTCGAACGTACAACTTTGCCACGGTTTGAAGGAAGAAGAGGATTGACAGATCTAAGCAAACTATTAGATCAACAAATTTCTATTTTGTGTAGTCATTTCCATAAACTCGCAGAATTTTCTGATCTGCACAGAGTCATGCGCCAGGTTGATGACTCAACACTATTGCGACTGACACAACACACGTCCAATTACACTACCAGACCACTGATCAGAACCTGCTGAACTGGAAAGAGAAGCCCCTTCATGGAAGACATATAAAAGACGTCAACCAAGATTATGTCGACAGTGCAGCGTCGAGCTACTGGTTGATCTCTGGTCATATGTTTCCTGAAACGAAAGGCTTTATATTGGCAATTCAAGATCAAGTAATTCCAACTAAGAACTACCTAAAGTACATCGTTAAAGACCCTTCTATTAACAACGACAGATGCATTCACGGTTGCCAAACATCTGAATCTATCCAGCAAATCACAGAAGGTTGTCAAGCGTTCGCTGCAACTGAATACAAAGAACGACACGATGCTGTGGCAAAAATACTTCACCAGGAACTAGCACTGAAACTTGAATTATCACAGTCGGTAAGATTACCATACTATAAATACAAACCAGAATCTGTTTTAGAAAATAACGACTACAAGCTGTACTGGGACCGCACGATACTGACCGATCGGACTGTTGCTTACAATAAACCAGATATAGTTTTGGTAGATAAAGTCTCTCGGAAAACAACTTTCATTGGCATAGCAAATCCTAACAACAATAATATAAATATCAAGCAGGCTGTACCAATTGTTATGTCAACGACAGGACTAGTCCCAAAACATCTATTAAAGAATTAAAGAATTTAAAATACCTCGGTCTGGACGAACATCTTTGCAAACAAATGCAAAAAGTAGTCCTGTTAGGAACAGCCCGGGCGGTCAGGAAATTCATGGGAAACTGCCGCCACGACTCCAACCACGGGCCCGAAAACCCGGCAAGGGCACCCACAGAGCTAAACCCTTTTAATATCTAGGATATCTGGGGTTTAGTGAATTTTCCCCTAAAGGCACTCATAGCGTGCCTTAGAGGGAGTGTGATGCCATACATTGTATGGTCAATATATTGAAACAAATGCCACTTCTTTTACCAATGACATATATACTTAAGCCATAAACTCCAACCTAGGCCAGTAAGGTATCCTACTGGATAAATTATGTCAGAGATACTAATTATATTTTATTATGAACATCATGTGTAACTCAATCATTAGAAAATTAATTAAGATTGCATTCCCTAACTTGCTTGTCTTTTCAAAAAAAAACTCCTCCCATCAATAAAAGCAATATTGATTACTGCCAAATCAATTTGTATATTTATGAAGAAGTTTCCTTCCTGTTGTAATGCAAATGGAAGTTTAAAAGGTTTTCAAAATCTCACGTAATGTCTGACTCCCAAATGAATGTGATTTACATTTCCATTTTTAAACTTGATGTTCGGTTCCCAACAATTCAACTTTTCCTACCCAAGTTACTACTTTCGGTAATTTAGAAAACTGAAACAAAAACGACAAGCTGATTTGCACAATATTTTTCGTTATATTGAAATACAAGTAACTGTATTATATTAACATTCTAATTAAAAAAGAAGATAAATAAACACTGCCAGACCGCACCCTGTAAATAATAACAAATATTGAACATTATTGTACAACTCGACTATTACATATAGTGTATAATAGCAAAGTGTTAATAGCATATTAACAATAACATATTTGCATACTGATCAACTCACATTTGCGGTAACCGTGATATCTCTTGGATAGCCCTCTCGGTATTGGGAATTGTTATTACCTTACTACCTTATCACATACGACTTAAGATTATAACCCGATATTTTTTAAATTTTAATGTACGGGATCCGTGGTTTACAAGAAACGCGAGCCAAGTAGAATCGATGACGTTGAAGTAGCAGTTTTAGGACATGTAATGGAACCGAAAACATCTTTAAGACAAATTGTTAACATCAGATTTTCCACGAAATAGCGTTCACAGAATTTTAAACTGTAAGAAGTTCCCTCCCTGTAAAATCAGACCGGTCCAAGAATTAAATGAAGAAAACTTTGACAGACGAACAGAATTCTGTGAAACATTGATCACATAAACAACAATCCAGATTTTTTAAACAATATTTGCCTCTGACAAAATCTTCCTTTATTCAAATAGTGAGGTAAATTGTCATAACTGCCGATACTGGAGTGACTTCATCGACACTCATCGACCTCTAAAGCTAAATGTATGGACAGGGGTCCTTGATGATCATATTTATCATAGATGGCACTTTAAATGGAGAGATAAGTATTTACTTTCTTACGTTGTGTTTTTTAGCACGATGGTGCCTCATCACCTTATTTCTTGTAGGTTAGAGAGTTCCTGGGTAATCGATTACCTGATAGATGGATTGGAAGACCAGGTAAAATCGAGTGGCCCGCAAGCTCGTCAGATATGACCCCCTGGAGTTTTTTTGATTTTTTGAGGGCATTTAAAGACCCGCGTGTATGCTACCACTCCAGACTCAATAATGGATGAAGTGCGACAAAAATTGAATAGTTATATCTGATGTTAGTATGGCTAAATGTTTACCACTTTTAACGTATTTTTGAGATTTCCAAAATAAAGGTGACTCCAGGTGACTCGTTTTTGTTGGGACAACCTGTATGTGTATTTTATGCAAACATTGTAATGTTTAAATCTGAAAGGAAACGGCTACTAGATTTTAAAAAGTAGACTGGGGTTTTTATTCATAATCTATTCAAACCATCATATATGCAGTTATTGAAAATGACTCTTGGTACAGAGCGATTTTAAATAACGAGTTAAATAAATATTGACAAGAATTTTCTCGAAAGTACCGGTAGCTTTACATAATACAAACGACATGACCTTGAATTGAAACAGCCCTTGCCTGGTTCAAAACGTTGTCTTCGGTCATTTTGCAGCATCACAACCTGTCAGTATGTACTATTTAGGTCCAGACTGGTGAACCATTGAGTACATGTTAGGGTAGTAATGTCGTTATTAAGTGGGAGGGATAGATAGTTGCCGTTCTTCGGTACATCGTTCAGTTCATAGAATCCACTTAAAAACAGGTAATTCCATTCTCTATTTTTCCCTAGAACGAAGATAGCCACTCATGAGTCGGTTTTGTAACATGGTCTCCATATTTTTCTCGACAACCTGTTCTAGCCCCAAGGGTAATGTGGTATTCTTATCGGTTGAGGCTCTTCAGTATCTACTCGGTGTTGGATGTAACATCTTGACTATTGAATATTTGCCAGTGGTTTAAGATAAATTGTTTGACCTTTTGAGTGCAAGTTGTGGTCGGTAAACTGTTTTATAATTCTCTTACAGGGATCTGTCTCGCAAGATTCTTCGCCACTGAGGATGGTGTCTATTGGTTTGAAACAAGCTATCTCTTCCCCGTTGGCAATTCGGATGTTGTTGTTGGATATATTAAGTATTTTAGTAAGAACGTCTCGTCAAGTTTTAACTATAATCCGTACAACATATTAATCATTAACTAATTGCCCGAGCTTCGTCAATACAACTCATCTCTAAGAATTTCTGTCTAATTGCCCATGAAACATTTGTTCTGGTTGAGGTATTAGCTACATTTTTATGGAGGTCAATGAAGTGTTGTGTCAATACAAATACCTTATTTAAAAAAATCTAAGGACGTGCTATCCTGGTTAAACATTTGGCTAGTTAGTTCACTTCATGGTATACAATTATCCTCCATAATCGTCATATCTTGACTTGAACATTTGGCTAGTTAGTTCGATTCCTAGTATAAAATTATGTTCCATAATAGTTCTTTGAACCTTATTCTATTGGTCCATTTGTCTGCAGCACTAAATCTGTTTTGCTCTGTATAAACATCGATTCGCCTGTGACTGTTCTGAAATATATATTATTCAACACGTTGTAGCTGAGACTGGACACAGAGCCACCGGTGATAGATGGTGATTGCTAGGTCACTATTGATGACTAGGTTGCCTCTATCTCGAATGGATATTGTTTTGGGGGCTGGTGAGAGGTTAGTCGCAGTTACCAACCTACGCTGACTATCTGATTGTTCCTGATGGCGATACATTTGCTTAGGTAATCCCTGATTGGTGAATGATCCGGTAGCTTCATTCTCAATCACATTTTTCTTCCTAGCTGAATAAAACTACTCGTACCCTCGGTTGGAAGATGTTTACGTTTACTAGCTATCGTCCAGTGGTCGAAATTCGACCAATTGTGTCAATATCTCTGGCAGGTTAAGTAACTTGAAAATTTTATCGTGACATTCTATCCTAGGACTTTAGGGCGAACAGCAATTACACGGAACGGATTCAGATTCGGAACCTCTGTGTGATAGTTTCCTCGAAAATCCTAGATGTCGGTCTTACATTTCGCTTCTACAAATAGGTAACGAAATTCAAGTCTTTTTTAGATATAATTCATAGGACTTTGTTTGTGTTCAAATTGGTAATTCTTAATTTTATATGACAACAGTTCAACCGCTAATGGACTACCCTACATATTTATATTTTATAACCTCCCTGTATAACTATAATTGCACTCAATTGTCTAACATTTACTAAAATCCTCATTATAATAATTCCATCTCATTATATATTTCCACCACCCTGTATATGCAACTGCTTATGGACCACGCATAATATTTTTTAACATTTTTGAACCATCCGGTATACCATTCTGTATATGACACTGCCTATAAGCCACCATATTTACTTTTTTTTGTTTATGAAATATTTAACTATCTTCTGTAACTATAATTCTACTCCGACCTATATTTCAATTATCATATATATGGAACTCTCCGTGGGCTACTCTATAAATCATTTCCTGTTCTAACATTTTTTATCATCATCCTGTATATCTATAAATCCTCTCACCCTATATTTCATCTTCCCTATATATACAACTGCTTATGGGTTACCAACTGTTGCATTTCCATTTCCGCCACCCTGTATATGCATCTCTGTATAGTATTTTTGCACCACCCTGTATAACTGTAATTTTACTGCACCTTCTATTCCAAGAACCCTGTAAATTCAACCGCTAATGGGCTTCCCTGTATAATTATGTTATTAGTAATAATTGCACTTTACTCTATATTTTAAACACCCTATATATGCAACTGCTTATGTGCCACCCACGAAAAAAATGATTTCTAACATATCTGGAATCGCCCTGTATAATTACAACGATTACTTTACCACTAAACAATAACAACGCTTGCATGTCACTTCCAGAAGTACGTGCTGTAAGTATATAACAGCATTTGTCCCTCTATATATAATTACTCAATGTTTTGAGTCTGGCGGCGGCGGCACATTCAGTTGTTTGGCGTTGACATTATGGACGTAAATAATGAATTTTTATTATATTTTATTTAATGAATGAACCAACAATATTATAAAATAATATTAGCATTCTGCACTGAAGGTCGTCAGTAGCTACTAAACAAAACAAAAATGAAGAAAATCGGTTGAGAGACAGAGGAGAAACTGGTACCTAATCGTTTTGTCTTTGCCTATTTATATATAGTTTAAGTTTTTGCATATATTGGTTAAATTTAACATTACGCTTCTAGGTAGATCTATCTGCCTCTTGATTTCCGGTTTTCAACTGGCATTTAGAAAATAATTACGTTCAAATTTACGTTTACTTAGTTATTTTCTCTTGTATTAATTTTTAAATCTAAACCTGATTAAGTGTTTGGATGAGCGCCATTTAGTTTATCTCACCTAATATTTACGAATACACAGTAACTTTATTAAAATGTCTACAAAAAATACTTTGTTCATTTTGCAATTGATATAAATATTATTACAGTGCAAATTATAGTTAGACCATACAGAATAGATGTACAAGACGGATAATTGTTATTTTATATTCTTCATAACCAGTTTAATGAAACTCGTTGGTCAGTTCATTTTTCCAACCTTGAATGACAAGCGCCAATAAACACTCCCAGTGGGTCCAACGAAGTGTAAATCAGAGCCTGCACGTTCCGATAGCCAGAATGGCAGAAATTACAGTCCGGAACAGAACACTTGACATCGCCGGATTAGTATCGAGGTAGATGTGGTTACCTTCGGTACAGATATGGATGAGAATTGGCTAAAAAGACGATGAGACGGGTTATGTTTTCTTTTTTTGTTATCAGCAAACTGGGAAACTAAGTCAATAATTAATTTCTAGGAATTCCAACAAATTAGTTATACTCAGACTAGTTTCTAAATCTAAAATTTTTACATATATGTATAAATAGGCAAAGACAAAACGATTAGGTACCATTTTCTCCTCTGTCACTCAACCGATTTTCTTCATTTTTGTTTTGTTTAATAGCTATTGTCGACCTTCAGTACAGAATGCTAATATTAACTTAGAGTATTGGTACATTCATTAAATAAAATATAATAAAAAATCATTATTTACGTCCATACTGTCAACACCAAACAACTGACAGTGCCGCCGCCGCTAGACCGTCAAACTCAAAACATTGAGTAATTATAAATAGAGGGACCGATCGTCAGATGCTGTTATATACTTAGAGCATGTACTTCTGGAAGTTACATGCAAGCGTTGTTATTGTTTAGTGGTAAAATAGTTAATGTAGTAGATCAGTATTGATTTTTCGGACGCGTTGGCGTAACTTTCATATTAAATAATCTGTTTTTAATGTGAATTTAATTAATATATTATTATCACAACCTTCCCGAAGATATTGTGAAAAAATTGTCAGACAGCGGACAACAGAGAATGTATTAAAATTTAAGTTCTCCTAGGGTTGTTGGTCCTCTCTTTTCTTTAATATTCCTTGATTGAAACCGCAAATGACGAAAACTTTTAGGTTGCAAAGAACAATCTTCCAATTATTATATCGAATTTTTTGCTAGGAACGGTTCCAGCCAAAAATTTGGGGGGTCATTCATTTGTCAAAAATATATCAAATACCGATATTTGTGATTACATTTTTATTTTCTTTTTACTTCAATCGATTTGTCAATTTGAGTGAACAATTTTGGTCATTACATCCACTTCTCCGATTTCTCCACATCTCTGTTTTTTTATAAAAACATACATTTACAATTTCATGAAATAGGGTCGAATTTCGACCAGTGAGCGACCACTATTTAACATTAAAGTTATGATTATCTTCTATAAAATGACGTGAATAATAGATTTATTTTCTTGTGCGGAATAACTTTTTTGTGCTCTCTAAATATCCTACAGATATACAACTTATCACAATTGCCGCACTTAATTGTACACACCCCGAATTTACAATTATTATCTACTATAAATTTGTTTTTCTTAATATATTTGGATAAATTATTTGAAGTTTTAATAACTATTATTTATGTCCTGTTTTTCTAAAAAAATATATTTAGTTTTATTACTTGCTTCGCTTAGATACGTTAAAGTTTTGAAGAAATCATAAGGTTTTTTATAAGTTGGATAAACTGAATTTAGAGTCTTCAGGAACATTTTCTTTTTTACTAAGTTATCGGTCAGTTGGTGATCAAAACCATTGTTTAACGGCCTCCAATGAAGACATTTAAAAAAAATGTACGGTTGATTATACCGATTACTCTAAAACAGTTTAAATGATTTGGATAGTTAAAACGGTATTCTATTAAAGACATCCCGAAGTGAGGCTTACCGCTTCTTAGAAAACCGGAAAAACAGTTATGAAGGACGGCATTCAGTAAACCTTCATGATATCTAGATAAATTATATTGTATTAATATATTAATTCTTAAATTCAATTTAGTCATATGACATTTCAAAATATCATTAGTGCAACCCGATTGGACTAGCCTACTTAATATAGTGTGCGTTGCAAAAAATCTTACTAAATCATCTAAATTAAACAATTTTTCAAAAACTACTTATTCGACAGTATCCATCGTGATCCCATATACCCTTAACATCATTTAGTTACAAGAAAGTAATGAATTTTTTAAGAAAAAAATGTACTTTTTAGCAGTTTTTGACATTTCTCAGTGAATAAACTTATACTTCTTTACAACTTGTCCATTGCTTTTCATAAAATAAGCAAAACATATAAAAAACTCATTTTAAGTATTTTTATTATTTTTATAAATGACTTTGCTGTTAAAATCTTTTCCATTATTCTCCAGAAACTGTTTCTGAAGTGGAAAAAAGGGGACCTATTGGTGTGTCACAGATCTATAACCACAACGCAACTCTGAGTTGGTATCTTCATGGAGTAAATCAAACTAAATCTATTTACAATTTTCACTAATGCTTAACGAAATTAATTTCGTTGTTGATCTAAACGAATTGTTAATTTATGTAGGTATATTTACCAAAATGACTTCAATTTTGCTCTACAGACTGGTGTAAATGTTTTTTTGTATGAACTCGTGCTTTATATAAGCCTATTATTAAATTCTTTAATGAAAAAAAAATTCTGTTTAATTATGAAACTGTTTCTGAGGGTTACGTACGTTTGTAACTGTTCATCAAATGAATTTTATATACTTGTACTAAGATTAATTGAATCGCTGAATCAATGTTACACAATTAATTCTGATATATATTTTTCAAATTTTCAGGTTAAACTTGTACGAATTTCATGTTTCCATTTAAAAGGAGTCGTAAATAAAGGGTAATTTATGAGACACTTGTTTACCGCTTAACCTCACAACATTGGTATACACTAAATTGTCGTTGGTGATAAATAAAAGTGACTTGAGATCGGTTAAGATTTCTCAACAGACTACGCACAACTTTTTGTTCCGTCACACTATTGACTTTTATAGAAAATTACTTATAATATCACATGTAGGTTTAAATGCTATTCAGTATCACCACACAATTCAAGGGCACTAACTGGTACAACGAACTGCAAATTTCGTCGAATTCAGATACTAGAAAGCACAAAATGTGCTGCAGGATTGACGGATATGACATAAATATACTCACTGACAATGAAACACTCAGAAGCTTCGTCAATTTTAAATTAGATGTGTTAATAAAAATTCAAGATTTTATCAAACCACACACCAAGATCCTTAATTAAATTCGTTCGTGGAAGGCAAGCATTGCTTACCATATAACTAAAATCTAGACAAACTTTCTTTTCGGTAAACGACATTATTTTGCACTTAGGCACATACAAGTGTAGATTATTCTGCAAGCACCAATCACTAACAGCATTAAAATTCTCTTGTAGAAAATAGCAATCATTAGTACACTGTAAACTCCACAAAAATGTTTAAATCGTCAGGATACAATGAATTGTACACTTAAGCCTACTTGTTCAATCATCAATGAAAAGAAGAAACAGCAGAGGTACCAGATTTGACCCCTGAGGAACCTCAGATGTAGCATTGTATTGGTTTGATTTAAATCCTTTATAGGAAAACCGAATCCAAATTTAGCCAATTTACCAAGTAGAATACCGTGATTCAATTGATGCCTTTGCAAAGTCGGTATAAATAACGTCCACTTGACTTTTATTATCTAGACATTCCGCAAGGTACTGAGTTATAATAGTAAGGCTGTTCGTTTATTCGAACACTCAGAGGTCTAGAGGTTTCTCCAATATAGAATTTATTACAATCACACGGGAATTTATAAATGCAATTTTTTGTATTTTGAGTTGTGTTATTTGGTTTGGTTTTTGATATAATTGATTTTAGTGTATTTTTTGTTTTAAAAGATGTTTTGATATTATATCTGTTTCCCACTCTTTTAGTCTTTCTGATAGACCACGTATGTATCGTATAGTTATTGTATTAATGTGATTATCTTGGGAGTTAATGTTGCTTGGTGAAGTTTGATGTTGGTTGTTAGGGATTGTTTGGTGTTCCATTTTGTTTAACTCGTTATTAATAAATTTATTTGGGTAATGATTGGCAGAAAGTACATTTTTTATAAACGTTTTTTCTTCATTGAATTTGTTGATGTTAGAACAGTTGGTTTTTGCTCTGTCATATAGAGATTTAATGAGACCTCTTTTTACTGAATTTGAATGATTAGAGTTAAAGTTGAGATACCTGTTAGAATGAGTCGGTTTTCTGTAAACTTCTGTTTCAAATGTCGATTGTGTTTTGGTTATTAAAATGTCTAAGAATGGTAATTTGTTATTCTGTTCTGTAAACAGAATAGTTTGTTCTGTGTTGTTTATGTCGTTAAGAAATGCATGTAAATCCTCAAGATTATGTTACCAAATAACGAATATGTCATCAACATAACGCCACCAAACCAAAGATTTAATCTGTTCTGAGGAAATTGTTTGTTCTTCAAATTTTTCCATAAAAATGTTGCTTAAAGCGGGAGACAAACAGGAACCCATTGCCATGCCAAAATCTTGTTGGTAGAAGTCATTATTAAGTTGAAAATTGAAAATATGTTGTCTTTGTACAAAATGTTAGTAGTTCCATTATTGTATTAATGGACAATTGAGAACGTTGATTTAGTAAAGAATCTTGTTCTAATCGTTCTTTTACTATGGGAAGTGTTTTAGTGACAGGAACACAAAAACTACATAAAAAACGACAATTTGAAAAATCCAAAATTTGTGAACATGCTTGGGACGTTGGTCATAAAATACAGTTTCAAAATTCAGTTACATTACACAAAGAAGAACACAACACCAAAAGAAAACTAAAAGAGTCTGGTTTGATTTTGTTAAATGAAAACGATTGTATCGCTACTACCTCCGTAGAATTCAGTCGTTCCTGGTTGCCGATGATTAAGGAAGAAATTGCTAATGGTCATGTCCTTGTGAACAACCCAATATCGGGATAGTTCATAAGGTTTTTCCTAGGTTTTCCCTTATGATTTTAATGGGATCACTGACTCAACAAAGTTCTTTGGTCGAATTTTTGGCGAATGCACTATCTTATAACAAAGTCGCACCTAGGAGCGCCACATAAAATTCTGAAGATCTCCTTTTCAAATTCTTCCAATTTATGATTATATGATCTTTAGAAGTTTCTGTGCTACCCCGTATATTAGAAATAAAGTTCTCTTAGTTACGTCAGAAATCAAATAATACACATTGTCAAATATTTTAATTTACATTTTAGAATTGTGCCTTTTTTATCCGTAGTTTCTTAACCATTGACAACGAGGTCTGACCTAGACCCCGAAACGTTTGGAATATATACGAGTAGTAATTTTCTTTAAACTGTAGTGTTATTTCCCAAGAAGTATTTAGACAACTGGTTGTATTTATAATTTTCTCTAAAAGTTAATGATAGTGGAATGAATTGTAGCTGTACACAAATTCTTCGAGAACAGGCTGTCCGGCGTATCGGACTTTTATTCTTTTAACGAGAAAGGACCCAAATAGTTTCAAGTAATGGGCTCACCAACGAAGTAGAAACGGTTTTTCCGCAAGGCGATCAGATAAAATTTCTTCCATCAAATTATTTTTATTAATACTTGGGCAGTTGAGGTAATCAGTTTACTTCACTTAATGTTTCGTTTGAGGTACTAAATTCTATTTTTCATTATGTTACCCTACTGGTAAGTTAATCACAAAACGTGACAATTGCCCATCAAAAGTTTTAGTCATCCTTTGAGAGTAATGATATTAATTATATATGGCGACAAAACCCCAAATAGTATGCAGCGCAATTATGAATATCGCTTATGATTTGAATGGTTGTTAAAACACTGAGGGCATAGATTATTCCCCATCCGGGGCCATTTATAGAGTGATAAAATTTATTGTATAATGAAAATGGTTTTCAAGAATGTACTTTAAAAGGAACAAAGTTATTGTTTTGATTGAAACGGCCAATGACGCACAATTAACATTACTACAGATGTAAAATCTAACTAACATGGGATACATTTCGTTAAATTTGAAGACGCGAAATGTAAGACCGACATCTAGTATTTTCGAGAAAATTAGCACACAGAGGTTCCGAATCTGGAGCCGTTACGTGTAATTGCTGTTCTCCCTTAACTCCTAGGACAGAATGTCACGATAAAATTTTCAGGTTACTTCACCTGTCAAAGATATTGAATACTCTCTTCGAGGTGTCATTCCTTTGAACTTGTACGCGTTCAAAGAATTTTAGTCACAATATTGACTTATATTTTGTTTTCACATTTCTCCATTTCGACAACGGGACGTGTGCTGGAAGTAACAGTCAACGGTCTTCGAATCTGGGGGCGAATATTGAGACAGTAAACTAGGATGTCAATCCCACGTCGTGTTCGCTTTCGGTCCAACAGAGTACAGTGCCATAAAATGTTCGAATGTCATCTCGTCATCGGTTGGTTGCTGCGGACTTGGGCTTGATCAACTTCGCCGTCATGACTTCCGGCATAAGGGGCTAAACTGTACCAAATGTACCACCACCTTTGGTTTTCCTGGAGGTAGCTTCCTTATTCTGTCGACAACATCCTCTTTAGTATTTGGTATAGCTCCTTCCAAGAACTTTATAGCTTGGGCGAATATCCACAACGACATTGTAGATTGTACAACCAAACAACATCATCAACTTGGAATTCCCCGCCCTTGGCTTTGATGTACTCATCTAATCAACAATGTAAATCCGTCCCTCTTCACTTATATACTCAATATCTGTAATGATATGCTGTTCATGAACATAGCTCCTGGCATATTTAACTTCAAATTTGGTGAGCTTAGGCGCATATTATTGCAGGATGCAAACAAAAAAAAAGTATAATGTTTAAAAGTTAAAGAATAATGTTTTCTCTCAATATGATTAAAAATTAACTGACATTTATATTGATTAATCTAATTTCTACTCAATTTATTATAACCCAAGTTCCCAACAGAAAATTTTCCATATTTTAATACCAGTACCTCCACCGAAACTTATTATAAAGAAAATCAGTAGAATCACATATAAAGGGTCGCAATTTCTTGAGCTGTCTTCGAGCAATCCCTGAACAATCATAAAAAACATAGATACAAACGAATTGAAAACCTCCTTCTTTTTGAATTCAGTTAATGAACCCACTTTAGATTATACCACAAGTTGGCTACTACTTGAATTCGTATAAAACCCAAAAATTTAAGGGAGTTTTATAATCATTTTGTAATTCTACGATGAATGGCTTCTGAGATAATTTAATTTTTCGAAACTAATATTTTCATTGCTTCTCACAATATAAAACTCATAAGTTAAAAAATTATAAATATTTTGACATCTTCCTCAGTTGTAGCTGATATTTGGCTAATGCTAAGGTATATTCAAATTTAGCTTGTTATTTTATACATTGTTTTAAGAAAAAACAGGAACAAGTAGATTTTTTCAGTTTACCAATTTTTTCCCGACTATTACATTCCTCTTTCACATTGCCTCGAATAAAGACTAAAGGTGACCAGCTTTCATGTGCAATAGCACCCCATACCAAAACATGTACATGTCGCACAACATCAAATTAAGTTTGACATCTTTGTCCGTGACATCGTCTAACCCTTCTTCGGGCATCATGCCCACCCAAGCAGAATCGGGATTCATCAGAGAGGACGACCTGATGCTATTCCATATTCCAATATTGTCGTTCTCTACACTACAGCAGTCAGAGGTACCATAAGGTGGGGTCGATTATGGGGTCGTCCGACGAGTTTATCCTCGAAGCTCGAGTGTACACAACACAGTGTTAGCCACTGTTACAGCATTTTGTAAACCCATGCAATTAAAGCTTATGGCTCTGGGCCGACTCAACTCGCACACCGTGTTAAACACGGTTTTAGGTTGCAGGTGTGGACTATGGTAGGATTTGCCTCGGATACTAGA
Source organism: Octodonta nipae (assembly GCA_034190945.1). Classification (NCBI taxonomy): domain Eukaryota; kingdom Metazoa; phylum Arthropoda; class Insecta; order Coleoptera; family Chrysomelidae; genus Octodonta; species Octodonta nipae. The sequence continues at coordinate 104,456,322 of CM067222.1, read as the reverse complement.
CTGGTCATTCCATCCAGGAAGGGACCCCAGTCCAACACCTTAAACGGCTACAAGGGTGAATGCGTACGTACGACCGAACAACGAGGCCGACCATCTACTCAGGGATACAATCTAGCTTTTAGCCATTTCCCGTGAGAGGCCAACCCAGTATGGAGAGCCGCCGGCAACCTCACCCAGTGGGGGCTCAAGTCTCCACCCTCACTCCCCATTTTGGAATCTTTTGAACACCCCAGTTCGTTGACGGGAGTCTCCCCCTTTTACTTTTCTGGACGAGCGAACATCCGTTTTCGAGGTGTAGGCCCCTCTACTTGCGGCACGCTACGGCCCAGTTTTAGAAGTAACAGACAAGAGGTTGGCAAAGGGCGCTCGTCTCGAATACTAGGTCGCGTCCCATACACGGCGTTGACTAAACATCTCAAGCCAAAGTCCCATTGTTACCCTCAAGGTCGTCTCATCGCCACAATCCCGAAGGAAAGCAGGTCTGACGAGGCTTAACAAGTAGGCCTCGTTCCCTTTCGCTCAATCCCGAAGAAAAGTGTGTCCGGCGAACTACTTGTGTAAAGTTTTAACAAGTCACACTCGAGGGTGGGGGCCCCCTGCTTCCCTAGTTACCAACGGACACCGCCTTGTCGCCAAAAACGAAGTCAGGAATCGACTGCCGTTTTTTTTTTGGTAAACCAAAAAATTCAGAAAACGACTACAATATTAATTGATAACAAAAAGTTTACATGAAAACACTTTCACCAAATTTTAATCATTTATTTCTTACTATAGCATCAATGATTTACCAAAACAATATTAAATTTAAACTTCTCCTTCTGGATGTTTCAATTTCGTTGTCAGTGAGTATATTTGCTCTTAAAGTGTTGGCATCGCCAGTGAACCAGTTGGGCTGAGCCCGAATCTGATTCAACTTCACCAGTCTTTTAAGTTAAGTTAACATCGACATATCCTGACCAGATTTTAGGTCGAAGATCACTCGTGCTCCGCTAATAATGGACTCTCTTGTAGTTACTCAGCATGAATGTTACTGTACAGATTACGGATTAAACTAGACTTGATCGTTTGGCTTTAAGCTCCGGAAATTCTATTTCCTACCGAATCAATGCTTAAAGCCGGAATTAAAGTTTGATTATCCGTACCTAAGTTACCTTCGTAAAGACAGCTTCAATGGATTTACACGGGAATTGTTTCAAAAAGTATCGAGAGGCTCTATTTTAGGACATTCGAAAACAAATCCGTGTGCTGGATTCAGGTGATGGGACGCGATTACAACGCTTAACAAGAAGTAATCAAACCTAACAGTAATCCTGCAATGTAAACAGTGCTAGTAGAGTTTCACTCGAAAATACGGTAATGGATTTTAGCACAGGGAAACTTGTATACGGGGTTGTTTCAAAAGCTGTTAAAAACAGAAATCAAACTGAATAATTCATTTTGTATCCGAAACTATGGTTGTTATTCACGCTAACAAATTGTTTTTTTTTTGATAAATATATTGCCTTTTAAAGATTTTTCGTTAATGTTTTAAAGAATTTTAAATGTCAGTGTTTACTTTTATCAATAGAACGTTTTAAATAAATTTTATTTCGACAAACATAATAAACCAATACACAAAATTAAACAAAGTTCCAACAACTTCTATAGAAAACAAAATATACCGCTTACTTTAGCATCACAAACATGAATTTACAGAACAACAACGTAAACATCTTACTCCACACTATTCTAAACCGCCCCATTTATACGGGTTACCTAAAATTCATAAACCCAATATTCCATTAACACCAATTGTCAGCTCCATAAATTCTCCATGCAGTGTGCTCTCAAAATTCCTTTTAACAATTATTTAACCACTTACAGGCAAGTCTAATTCTCATATTAAAAACAGCGCACATTTTTTAGAAAATTATCACATATACAATACAAAAATACTTTCACACTAGCAAGTTTTCACATTGTGAACCTATACAATAATGTTCCTGTACCAAAACACTTCCCATAGTAAAAGAACGATTAGAACAAGATTCTTTACTAAATCAACGTACTGAATTGTCCATTAATACAATAGTGGAACTACTAACATTTTGTACAAAGACAACATATTTTCAACTTAATGATGACTTCTACCAACAAGATTTTGGCATGTCAATGGGTTCCTGTTTGTCTCCCGCTTTAAGCAACATTTTTATGGAAAAATTTGAAGAACAAACAATTTTCTCAAAACAGATTAAACCTTTGGTTTGGTGGCGTTAGATTGATGACATATTCGTTATTTGGGAACATAATCTTGAAGATTTACATGCATTACTTAACGTCATAAACAACACAGAACAAACTGTTCAGTTTACACTAGAGCTGGAACAGAATAACAAATAACCATTCTTAGACATTTTAATAACCAAAACATAATCGACATTTGAAACAGAAGTTTACAGAAAATCGACTCATACTAACAGGTATCTCAACTATAACTCTAATCATCCAAGTTTAGTAAAAAGAGGTATCATTAAATCTCTATATGACAGAGCAAAAACCAACTGAAAAAACGTTTATAAAAAAAGTACTTTCTGCCAATCATTACCCAAATAAATTTATTACTAACTAAACAAAATGGAATACCAAACAATCTCTAACAAACAAAATCAAACTTCACCAAGCAACACTGACTCCCAAGATAATCACATTAATACAAGAACTATACCATACATACAGGGTCTATCAGAAAGACTAAAAAGAGGGGGAAACAGATATAATATCAAAACATCATTTAAAACAAGAAATACACTAAAATCAATTATATCAAAAACCAAACCAAATAACACAACTCAAAATAGAAAAATTGCATTTATAAAATCCCGTGTGAAAGTAATAAATTCTATATTGGAGAAACCTCTAGACCTCTGAATGTTCGAATAAACGAACACAAAAATTACATAAAAAAAACGACAATTTGAAAAATCCAAAATTTGTGAACATGCTTGGGACCTTGGTCATAAAATACAGTTTCAAAATTCAGTTATATTACACAAAGAAGAACACAAGACCAAAAGAAAACTAAAAGAGTCTGCTTTAATTTTGTTAAATGAAAACGATTGTAACGCTACTACCTCCGTAGAATTCAGTCGGTCCTGGTTGCCGATGTTTAAGGAAGAAATTGCTAATGGTCGTGTCCTTGTGAACAACCCAATATCGGAATAGTTCATAAGGTTTTTCCTAGATTTTCCCTTATGATTTTAATGGGATCACTGAATCAACAAGTCGCACCTAGGAGCGCCACATAAAATTCTGAAGATCTCCCTTTCAAATTCTTCCAATTTGAAAGGAACTTCATGATTATATGATCTTTAGAAATTTCTGTGCTACCCTGTATATTACAAATAAATTCTCTTAGTTACGTCAGAAATCAAATAATACACATTTTATTTTTATTTTATTTTATCCGTACTCTGTTAACCATTGACAACGGGGTCTGATCTAGACCCCAAAACTTTTGGAATATACAGCAATTTTCTTTAAACTGTAGTGTTATTTATTATGTAGACATTAACAAACGAAATAGTTCAGTAATTTACACTACAAGTGTTTCAGCATGTTATGGCTTCGTTAGGTGTACAATGTATTTTAAACATATTCATTTAATGAACTAGTCGTAATGAAACTAGGCCATGCAGCAAGAGATCAGATCAGTACTCTATCAGCACAAACCTGAAGTGGTGAGAGTATATCGTTTAAAAAATTGTCTTCAAAATGTATTTCGTGAAAATATTCTTTCATCTGTGGTGTTTACTATAATGAAGGAGATAATGTGATAATCTTATACCGTAGGTAAACATCTTTCTGGCTTCTAATGTCATCTCTGTTTGAGTCAACACGTCTGGCTGCTGTATGTGAATTTATAATACATGAGCGTGTTCTCGTTACGATGTTGAAGCCGACCAGATTTAAAAAGTAGTCGCAAAATATAGTTGTGATGTCAGTTTATTTATCATTTAGAAGTTCAAATACGAACAGTTTGGAACAATAACCCTCTGTTAGAAAGCGAGTGTCTAGGCATATTGAAATGGACTAGTTATATACGAATGTGATATTTTAGGGTTTTACGTTTTTTCGGCCGATATTTATTGGATGAGTAATATTTAGACTAGGGGACTATAGTTTTGGATTGGACCGTAATCGTTCCACGTAAATATTTTTTGTATGGCCATTTTCGGCAACATTTAACAGTTAAACCAATTGGGACTTTTTCGCCAAAATTAGCTATTTAACAGTTTAACCAATTGGGACATTTTAACTGTTTTTGGATTATACCACGTATTGGAAATGGTTTGGACATTTTTGGTTTTAATTTTGATGGCAGTGAGTCTTGAAATAAGACCACAATTCGGATTGATCCAATGGCTTTGAGTTTCTATGGAGATATTTTTGTAAATTACAGTACCAATTTTTTTTCTGGTTATATGATGTAAAGATATTCTCATCGTGAAATGTCCAAGTAAGGCAATACTGTTAATACTTAATAAAATGCCTTAGCTTTAATTAGATGTACTACTGTCATAATCATTTTCCACAAAAGCTGATGTTCTTTCTACTAATTCTGGGCAAAGATTGAAGATTATGGATAATAATGTTGGGTTTAAATATAAATTATGTAACAATATTGAAAATTTCGTTTTACGAAAAACAAAAATTGATGTTTAAAGTTATTTAATTTTTTTGTAATATAGGTTTGAGGTTAAACTTAAATAAATTTAATATAACTAAGTTGATTCAACTGAACTGACAACATTTCATATTATATTCAATAACAAACTGTTCTTTTCGTGTAGCATCAATTAATCAAATCAGTTTTAATAAATTATGAAGAAGAGCGACAGAGGCTGTCAGAAAGTTTCTGAGTTAAAAAATATATTTAAATATTTAAAGAAAAGTTGCGAGGCCCTGATAATTATAAAAGTTTACCGCAAGAGAGAGCGTAGGCTAATATTACTTTGAAGTAAATGTAACATCCTGATGATGTACTATCTACTTTGTAATTATTTAATTTGCATCGTAAGTGATAGGTAGGCGACCTGAGTAAGTTTAGAAAACTTTATTATGCCAAGGGATAGATCCATTGGCGGAGAGTTAACTTTTTCTAATCTAATCCATTATTTTTTCATGAACGTACAATTCCACCGGATTTTTTAAAACCTCACTAATTTAATGATATAGTTTATTATAATTTCCATTTAATACAATTAGGGGTAAAATGTAAATGAATATTTTTACTTATTACATTATATTTGAATGTAGACTTGGGACTATTTACTCAATATACGTTATTAAAAAACCAGACTGAAAATTTTGACAAAGAAAACCCACTTTAAAAATTCCTAAGAGTCATCCAGTCAGTATGCCGTACAGTATTGTAAATATCTAAGATTTGAGGAAGACGTCAGAATACAAGATATAAATGAATAAGTGCAAAAGATTTCCAGATGTGCTTCCTCCAGTGATTTTACCACGAAAAGTTGAAATCTTCAGATTTTTTCATTTTTTTTAACCGACTTCAAAAAGAAGGTGGTTTCAATTCGTCTGTATCTATGTTTTTTTTTATGTTTGTTCACCGATTACTCGGAAACGACTTGAGGAATTTGGACCATTTTACTGGATCCTGTTTGGGGGAATAGCGAAGTGGTCCCATATTTTTTTCATGAACATAGCTTGTACCGTTTCTTAGAAAATTGGGAAAAACTATTTTTACTCTATGACTTGGTGGAGGAGCCGGTATTATTAAAATTTGAAAAATTTTATTCGGAACTTGGTACAAATTGAAAAGAGATTGAATTAGTTACGTGATATCTTAAAGTGGTCAGAAAGGTTTTTCAAATAGCATAGCTTGTATCGTTTCTTATAGAATGGAGAAAAACTTTTTACCTATTTTCTTATAATCTATCTCTTGGTGGAGTCGCCGGTATTATAAGCTTTGATAGAGGTATTGGTATTAACTATTCGGAAATTGGAGTAAATAAGATGAATTAAACAAAATGAGTGTCAGTTAATATGTATATACAATGTGTATTCATAAATCAAAGGATTTCTTTTTATTTATAATTTTAAGAGAAACAGTTATACTTCAAAAACAGATTTTTTACATGGTCTAAAACATAAACAGTAATCATTCCATGTCAATTTTTTATTAACTGTAGACGCGGTTTGTCTTCAAAGAGCACTTTTGATTACAAATTAAAGTATCTTCATTTCTGTTAAGATGTAAAATTATTATCAAATAGAAGTAATCTAATACTAGTATGTATATATTAATTTCGTTCTGGAAAACGGCTATAACGATTTCGATGAAATTTTGCCAATTAGAAGTTTCAATGTATAGAAATCGATTGGCGAGGGTCTCTGATTTGGGAAAAATCGTTTTGCTAAAGAAATTAAATAATTAAAAAAATTACTGACAGTTTGCGACAATCAAGATAGCTGCTTTGTAATTTAAAGGTGTTCAATACAGGGTGATTTGGTAACCTACGTAAGAGTGAGATTCATATTGTAAAAATTCTTTCAATGCAGGGTGATTTGAGAGTGAAACAGCTCTTGTAATCATTTTTCAATACAAATTGTATTTGTATGTTCCGAACAGGTAACTATTAAATGCCTCCCTCATATTTTCCTAGCATTATATTTTTACACCTAGAGATTTTCATGCTTTTTAGTTAATTTTCTTTTGAAGTCGGTTTTTGTTTTTTTTTAAATGTATTTTTTTGACCAGTAAAGTTTTTGAGATATTTATTACTTCAAGATTGGAGCATTAATGCCTGTATGAAGTCTTCATAATAAGATTATAAAAACGATCATGAAAATCTACAGGGTAGTATTTTTTCTGGAGTCACGTTCTTTCTGCCACTATAACTGTTTTTACTACATCTCTGGCAATTAACAAAAATTGTAAATGAATCTTTTTTTGGTATCTGCCACTGATTTTGTTTAAAAAAATGATCAATTTCATTGTATCGTAAGAACAAACAATCAATAACAAAGATTGTTCTGTTTTTTAGAATTTATATATCAAGCTTTACAAGAATTTTGCAACCAAATTTGTGATTTTTCCACTTTTTTGTAAAAAATGCTATAAGATTTTTTGATTTGTTTTTACCTAAACTGTCATTCCTCAAAATATTTGCACTCAACTCGTTTACAACCTATATATGTTTATATTGATTTCATGATGGCAAAGTTTAAGCTGGGCAATATGAAATTTTACTTTTTCCCTTTCGAAGCTTTATATCAAAGCGAATGCATACATTTCGTAATTATTTTCCTCATAACCGTACAAAAGAGTACGTCGGATATTCTTTTCACAGTGTAAACATAAGATGATCATATTTTCTCTCATGCCTGAAGAGATGTGTTCCATTTATTAGAAGATGAGTGATTGTTTACCAAAAAGAACATCGGTCCTGCCTTTCATGAGGAAAGATTGCACTTAACCAGGAAGTTAGAATCTCTTGAAAAATAGAGCACTTGGCTGCCGACGCCACAAATCAACATAACGCCACTTCTCCATTCTCAGTTTTTTTCTTTGTACAGGTCGCTTCGGATACGTCTGAGGAAAAATAATTTTCTATTTATTGGAGAAATATATACAACTTTCTACCGTAATCGTGTTGGGAGAGCTAACCTGTTTATTTATCTTTTGGACGTGCAATGTTTAAAGCTTAAAGTGATATTTAGATTCAGAAATAGTTAACAGTTTTAACGTAATTTACAATATTTAACAGAATAATTGTTCGAGCTAGTAACGTTTTTAAAAATATTTTACTCCGTAACAGCAGATTTACATTTTTTAGTTCTCAATGGTTGTATCATCCGATCAATTTGCCTTAATAATCATATATAGAACATTGATTTGGTGAATTCTGCCTATTTTTATTTTAATTTGCTTGGCACCGAATTTAGTTAGCAGTTTACGATCTCCAACGAAGGTATAAATAGAAAGCCAGTCTCTAAATTTCTTCATTCTGTTTTCAGATTTCAATTTTTGAAAATGCCAAATGAGATTTTGACGAAACGTCAGGTAAAATGTTCTTTTCAGAGCACAAACCGAGATACGGATGTACTCCGGATACAACAAAAAAATCACTTTGTTCCATCCGTGATGGACTACAATCTAACATATATATATATATATATATATATATATATATATATATATATATATTTGTTCTTAAGTTTTCGCGGGCACTAAATGTTTAGGTGGTTTTCGGGAATTCATCCGCGTAGTTGGCAACTGATCCCTGCCGGTAAAATGACGACGTTTCGGCAGAGTCACATCTGCCCTCTTCAGGTCGGTTCGCATAATTCTCGTAGCCTTCTGCTTTCGCTTCTAGTTACTCGAAGTATTCGAAATATTCGAGATTTTTGAGGTTATACGTACTTAGAACGTTCTGACATACGAGCGCTGTGTGTTGTTTACAGTAACTTAAAGGATTCATCTCGGCCAAAAAATGGAATTAAATCGTGAACATTTTCGTGCGATTATTTTTTACAACTTTCGACGTGGATTAAGTCAGCAAGAGTGTATGGATGAACTTAATTTAATTTTTGGCGATGAAACTCCATCAAGGACCACTGTTTATCGATGGTACGGTGAATTCAATCGAGGTCGTAGTTCACTCCAAGACGAATTTCGTGAAGGTCGTCCAAAAACAGTTTTTGTTCCGGAAACCATTGATGCTGTGCGCGAACTGATATTGCAAGATCCTCATGAGACCTATCGTGAGATTGAGTCAACCTTACACATTTGTAGGACCAACGTACATTCAATATTGCATAAACATTTGAATGTAAAAAAATTGTTCGCGTTGGATTCCACACAATTTGTCGATCGTTCAAAAAAGGCTCGTGTTGATTGGTCGATAGAGAAGCTCAAAAAATACGATCGCGGTGCTTCAAAACACGTTAAGACATACTGACAGGTGATGAATCGTGGATTTACGCGTATGAGCCCGAAAGTAAACAGCAGTCGACTGTATGGGTGTTTCAAGATGAGCCGAATCCAACAAAAATTGTTCGCCCACGAAGCACTTCCAAGCAAATGATCACCTGTTTTTTCGGAAAAACTGAACATGTCGCAACCGTACCACTAGAACAACGCAGAACAGTCAATTCTGAGGGGTACACAACCATTTGTTTGCCAGTGGTCTTCCAAGAAATGAGGAAAACCAACCGCCGAAGACGGATCACTCTTCACCATGACCATGCGAGCTCTCACAGATCAGCTCAAACAACTGCATTTTTGACCACTCAAAACATCGATTTGATGAGTCATCCGCCGTATAGTCCTGACTTGTCACCAAATGACTTCTTTTTATTCCCGTACGTAAAAAACAAACTGAGAGGTCAACGTTTTTCGACACCTGAAGAAGCGGTTGCTGCGTTCAGAATGCATGTTTTGGAGATACCTCAATCAGAGTGGAAAAAGTGCTTCGACAATTGGTTCAAACGCATGCAAAAGTGTATAGATCTTCATGGGGAATATTTTGAAAAACAATAAAGCGATTTTCAATGATTAATATTTGTTTTTGTTCTCTAATTCCGAAATATAAAAGGCAGCCCTCGTATACAGATACTTTCTATAAACCAATTCCTGAAGCTGATAAAATTCTAACTCATTATTTAGAACAGAATAAAAAAAATATTATTCGACAAGTAAAAATTTCAATTAGTTTGACGTTATTAGAGCCTAAAAATCACCTGTTGCTAGAATATGTTATATTAGTTTTTTAACACTTACTTCGAAAAACTTTCGACGAACTTTATAGCAAGTTGGAATTGTTTCCGGAAAGCATCCACATACAGTTAACTCCCGAGATGTATTGATTTGGTAAAGGGCAGATTGCAATCACACCGAAATTGGATTGAGCAGAATGGGGTGTACCGGTAACAGGCAGATGGCAGACGAGGGTAACTTGAGGTGGGATACAATGCATATGCATTCAGACAAAGAGCACTGTTTAATTTTACTCCTCCACCCTAAGCGCACTTCTCTTAACCGTGCCAGATGTGCCCACGTGAGCGCGTCACATTAGGGTCCAGCGGACAATTCTATTCAGTTTTAGAGCCCATTTATACCCCGCGGCCAATGTACTCAGGTGTCGGTGCTTGGTTGGATTAAATCATTCGCGATATTCAAGGTGTATACGTATACTGTTATCCCCTTTTGCACAGTTGACGATAACAATGAACACAATTGCAGAGAGTCGACGTACATGTGGATTCTGATTACTTTGATAAATGAGCCATTAATCACGTTTCACGGTGAAACCCCTTTGCTGGAAAAGTTTTATGGGGCATTTGGATGTTGAGAAATACCTGAAGGGATGATTTAGTTTTTAACCGACTTCCAAAAAGGAATCAATTCGTCGCGTATTTTTTTATGTATGTAAGTCAGCTGATTTCTTCTCCTCTGGTGAACCGTTTTGTATGAATATGGTCTTGTTTAATAGAGTATATATAAGGATTGGTGAAACTTTAAATTTGGGAAAAGAATTCTATTGGTAAAGTGATGAAATTTGTGACTGAACACATGCATGCATGAAAATCGACCAATATCCCTAACATATTGGTCGATTTTTCGAAAACTCCTTATGGATGTTTATAGTTTTTGAACGTTTAATCTATTAAGGAAGATCCCTAGGTGATCTCATATACTTTTCTGCGACGTGCAACTTGCAGTTTTGTAGAAAATCGCTGAAAATTCCAAAATTCTTATAAAAAGTTTCATCGAGATGACATAACGGACATTTCTTTATAAATATTTTAATTCCAACGTAATAGTGCGGGAATTTTAGGCACTGGAACTTTTAATTGCGAATTTGAAAATTTTCTATGTACATCTCAAGCATATAGGTAGTAAAGCATAGTATTTTCGGCTCCTTAAATCAATGTGTACCGAGCTCGTTTTGTTTGTATACCAGGCAAATACCTATTTAAATGAAAATTTTTCCATTTTGCGAAGACGGTGCTTTTGGTTGTCACATTCTCCCGGCCTAATAGAAAATATAACTATTGTATTTACTTCACCCAATAATGCAACCGTCCTGTATATGCTGCTCCTTATCGGTCACCCAATATATAATTTTTTAACTCTACTCCACCGCATATTTCAGCTATCCTGTTTATGCTGATAAGCTACGCTAAACAACACTTCTTTAGAATAAGTTCTGTCGAGGCAACATTGTGTGTGCGGTGGATCCAATAGAGTAAATTAGGGCTATCCAACATCGTTTTTTTTTGCTATAAGAAATACCTGAAGGGATGATTTACTTTATAACCGACTTCCAAAAAGGAGGTCATCAATTCGTCGCGTATTTTTTTTATGTATGTTACCTGATTTCTTCTCCTGTAGTGAACCGTTTTGTATGAATATGATCTTGTTTAATAGAGTATACTCGTATATCCGGATTAGTGAAACTTCAAATTTGGGAAAAGAATTCTATTGGTAAAGTGATGAAATTTGTGACTGAACACATGCGTGCATGGAAATCGACCAATATTCATATTGGTCGATTTTTCAAAAACTCCTTATGGATGTGTATAGATTTTTAAGGTTTAATCCAGTACGGAAGATCCCTAGGTGATCTTATATACTTTTCTGCGACGTGCAAATTGCAGTTTTGCAGAAAATCGCCGAAAATTCCAAAATTCTTATAAAAAGTTTCATCGAAATGACATAACGGACATTTCCTCATAAATATTTTAATTTCAACGTAATAGTGCGAGAGTTTTAGGCACTGGAAGCTTTAATTGCGAATTTTAAAATTTTATTTGTACATCTCAAGCATATAGGTAGTAAAGCATAGTATTCCTTAAATCAATGTGTACTAAGCTCGTTTTGTTTGTATACCAGACAAATACCGATTTAAATGCAAATTTTTCCATTTTGAGAAGACGGTGCTTTTGGTTGTCACATTCCCCGGCCTAATAGAAAATTCAGTGACAACACCTGTCAATTTTTGAACTACCGTCGGTCTGTTTTAAGCTAGCTTAAATTTCATGAACATCATGAAATGTAGCATCCCTGGAAGCTTTTATGGAAGATGCAACGTCCAAAACTTCGTTGAATAGTCGAGGAACCTTCATTTTCAGGTCACGTCTCGAACAAAAATATTTGCAAAATTTGTTAATTCGTTACTAAATTTTGTGTATTTGAGAAAAGAAAGCGAATGTCAAATTCTACGCTGCTGTTTGGTGCGTTTATACACAGGAAGTTTAGTTATAGCAAACAAAATCACAGAGTAAAGTGATATGATGATTGAAATATAGGTAAGGCCGTATATACAGGATGGTTGGAATATAGGGTGGAGTGGACGTTTTGGTGGTATAAAAATGTTGGAAAATATGTGCAAATTATATAGAGTGATTAAAAAACAGTTATATATTATGGTCGTAAACAAATCATATACAGGATGGTTGAAATATATGCTAAAGTTGAATTATATTTATAGAGTGTTATTAAAAAATATATTTCTTTTATAGCCCATAAGAAGTTGCATAAAGTGTGGAGAGGAATTAATGTTACACAGGACGATAATATAAAATGTTAAAAATGAAATAATTTATGGGGTTGCCCACAAGGAGTTATATACTATGGTTGAAATATAGGACGGATTTGACTCCGGAAATATGGGATGGATTCTACTCCGTCCTAAAGTTTACAGAAGGCTGCAAACAAATTTCTGCTTGTCCGTGGGCAGTCGTATGTACAGGATCGTTGGTACATAGGGTGGAGTGGAATTATCTATAGTTATACAGAATTGTCAAAAAATGTTGAAAAAAGGTTACATGACGTGGTCCATAAGGCATAAATATATTTTGGGCTTATTAAGTCTAATAGTACTAGTAGTACTACTAGTACATTTTGTAAACATTTACCTGTCAATTTAAATGAAAATGTATCATTGTGTAATGTTGAGGCTTTCGATGTTACCTGGTCATGTCTATTAAGGTTATACATACAAAATAAAAAATTAAGAATGAAAACTGGGTTAAAAAAAAACTAAAAAGTTGAAAACAAAAAAATTTAAACAAAAATATATAACCGCCTTCCACCTATTAGTAAAAAGCTAAAAATAATAATAACAAAATACAACTCTAGCAAATAAATAACACATTCATTGTTGTTAGGTACCTACCCAGGAAGAAAAAAATGTAAACATTAAAAGGTGCTCATTCTGTGCAAATTAATTACCTACCAATCTAGAATATTTTTGAAGTCGGTGCCAAGCAACAATCAAGTTTGATGAAGTAGTAGATAAGTATGCAATGAAGGATTTTAGTTTTGCTTGGCAACGATCAAGACAAAACACAAGTGAGGGACAATGGAACAAGATCAACGACAAACTTAAACGTAAAAACAGAGCTTAAAAAATAATTTGGTCTAGTGCGAGTTGAACTCGCGTACTAAGGGTGTACCACAGTGGCTTCCAACCTGTGGGGCTAGCCCCCCTAGGGGCCGCGAAACTGTTGCATGGGAGGCATGCAGCTGTTTCCCAAAAATCATTTTTGAATGCAAACCAAAAAAGTCAAATATGTGTCAAAAAAATGAATCAGCAAAATAGATATACGTAATCCAGAATTTGATTGTTAGAAAAATTATGGAGGCGCATACAATTTTTTTTTAAGTGATGGGGCGCAGCTACAAAAAGGTTGGAAACCACTGGTGCACCACCTTCAAGATTCGAATATTCCAGTTTCAGACAAGCAGAAAATGAGTGCATTTTCTTATATGTGAGTATATACAGGGTATTCTATCTCAAAAGAGCCACCGAGAATAATTTGGTTATTTTCAAAAATATTTTCGAGGGGTAAATTTTTGGAGGTAAACAGGCCAATTCAATGACCTAGAGATTTGAGATAGGGAAAATAGGTGTTGTCGTATATCATTTGAAAGCTCTTTTTACGGACTATACCGTCGTAATTTCTGTACATGTAATAATAAAAGAGTATTAAAAAAACGAATTTACATTACAATACAATGCCTCTAAAGCAAATGTTCAAAGTGTCTTCCACTGAGATCCACACAATAGTACAACCTTGACTAAAAGCCGTCTCTGACATGGTTCAGCATAGTCTGTGTTATCTGACTACACTCCGCTATAATTCGTTGGTGTAGTTCGTCCAAATTCTCAGGCTGGGTCTTAAAAATTTTGGATTTAACATGTCCTCACAAAAAAATCCAAATGTTCAGATCAGGTGATCGGGCAAGATATTCCAAAGGATATCTTCTTCCAGTCCAGCGACCAGGGTATTCCAAATCGAGGTATTGAGGAACTGGTACGGCGTAGTGAGGAGGAACTCCATCTTGTTGGAAATGCAATTGTTCTTCATGTAGTAGAGGATCATTTTCTAATTTTTCTATTATCAATGCAATAATTTAATTTTCCAATATATTGTGATAAATTTCACCATTTAAATTACCAGGAATAAACAGGGGTCCAATTAAATGATTTCCGAAAGTCCCTGCCCTCACGTTTAGTTTTACCGGATGTTGACAATGAGCTTCTCGAAATAAATGAGGATTTGTATTGCTCCAAAATCTACAGTTATGTCGGTTAACCTTCCCATGAAGTGAAATAGTGCACTCATCCGAAAAGCAAACATTGTACAAGAAATTCGGGTTTTCTATCATACGCTGGGTCATAAATTCGCAAAACTCTTGCCTTCGAACCCAATCATCTTCATGCAATTCATGAAGTAATTTAATTTTGTACGGATGGTATTTGTACTTATGCAAAATTCTAAAAACGTTAGTTTTGCTAATACCGGAAGCTGCAGAGATTTGCTGGACAGACTACGTGTTTGGTATAAGTTGGACATTACCAATGTAGCCACAGCTACCCCTTCATCATTTACAATTCCAATGGGACCTCTTTCTTTATTCATTACTGAGCCCGTCTCAACAAATTTTAAAATCAACTCTAATACGTATTTATGACGAACGTTACGTTCGGGATGGTTTTGGTTAAAAACCCTTGCCGCATATCGAGCACAATTTTGATTTTGGTAATAAAGATTTACGAGCTCAACATGTTCTTGCAATGTGTATACCATAATTATCTTTTAAATTTTCAACAAATCAGTAAAGTAATAACTTGAAAGATAAATGTACAATGCTTCAAATGATCGAATAAAGGTCAGAACAGATAAACAAACTTGCTGTAAATATTAACAAAAAATAATGTAAAATAAATTAATGTTTACATTTAATGTTTTTCTTGTATTGTGTGTTATTACAGGGTGCGACAATGAAACAGGATGGTTTAAGAGCGTACTATAAAAGAACTCCTTTTAATACTTTTCCATGCAGTAAAACCTTTTAATTTAATAATCCGGTTTTACTACTAGGTCTGTCAGGTTTTTTGTTAGTTTTGAAAATAACCAAGATATTCAAGGTGGCTCGTTGGAGATGAAATACCCTATATATTCGAAGTCCATTAGGTCAATCTTATTTAAATATCGCCGAAAAACTACTAAGCCTTCGATACATTTAACAGCAGTTAAAATTAAAAACAGGTAATCTATGCTGATTGTAATAACTGTGGATTTTAGACTTTTCAGTCCTATTTAATCCAGATGGTTAAAATGTGTTTAGCCTCAACAGCTTCTGTGTTGTTCTTTCCAACCTCCATAAAACAAAAATGTAGGTAAAAATGTTGGGATACGTCCCATGCAAATTTTCCGTTGGAGAAACAGAACATATTGTGTCATACTGTCATTTCACACGGACAAAGCTGGTGAACTTATTGCTGTTAACCTTTGAACTCCCCGCAAGTTTATAACCCTGAAAACAAATTCAAGTTAGCTCCGAACAGAAGCTCCCGCATGTGAAACACATGACTGGTTATCATAGTGACCGCCAACACAGTTTCCTTCCACTTCCCTTTCAGTGCTGACTTGACGTTTCAACGCAATATGCAGAACCGTATTGCTGAAATCCGGAAAACTTTCCAGCCTTTGCAGTTATCTGGGAGACGGAAAGCATCGCTACTCAGTTCTTTATCTGTTAAGGAACATGTTTCAAAACAGATTTACTTCTACAAGGAAATTCCAATTTTGTCTCACAGCTTTCAAGTTTTTGTCAAGGTAGTAAATAATATTCAGTAGTATTTGGAAAGGGAAGAAATTGTGCCAAACTATTTAAGTTAAAAGATTAACTGAACCTCCAGCATTAGTCAAGAGAAATATATTTTCTCTGTAATATAAGACTAATTAACTAATTATGTTGAGTCCAGGAAAATTAATATTAGAATGTTTGAGACTAATTATATTGAGTATAGTTAAATGAATATTAGAATGTTTGAGGTATTACGTGACTTCCGGTTCAAGATGGCGGGGCGACCACACGTGTGAATGTGTTAGGCTAGTTTATCCTTAAAAGTATAGTTATTTAATTCCAGTCTTTCAAACTCTTTACATTCTACAGCTCTAAAGACGCTGTTAAAAGTGATAAAGACGCCTATTAGAATGTTTGAGGTATTACGTGACTGTTTATTTTTTCCATAACGTCAGTTTTTACGAACTAAATCTGTATTAGACTTCCGGTTCAAGATGGCGGGGCGACCACACATGTGAATGTGTTAGGCTAGTTTATCCTTAAAAGTATAGTAATTTAATTCCAGTCTTTCAAACTCTTTACATTCTACGCTGTAAAAAGTGATAAAGACGCTCTGGAAGTGAATTTATGTGTTAGTTAGTGATACAGCCGGAAATCCCAGGTTGCCCCATCCTGTATATAAACGTGTACATAAAGAAAAACTACTAGAACTATTCCAGAAGAGGTATGGGAATTCCCAGACTATCCTCTCTGGAAACCCACTTTGACTGGCCGGTTAGCCCTGGCAGCTTAGGCCAATAAAACCGAAAAGGGACAGAGAGAGAAATCTAAATTACCAATAATTTATTAGCAACTTACAGTAATCATTAAAAAGGGTAAATCCCAAGTACCTGGATTCTAAATAACAGATTTCACAGATAATGCAAAATTTTGTATAATGAAATTATGTAAATTACGACAATCCTTAATTACTTACCTATTAATGACATATTAGTACCTATTATTTCCTACAAAATAAACTATACAATTCCGGATTTGGACCCCGTCATTTTTTCGAATTAGTTTAGTTATATACCTAAACCGGGATATAAACAAAGTTTTCCGACGTTTCGCCCACACTTATAAGGGGCTTTTTCAAGGAAGAGACAAAAAACAAAACAAATGTTACTTTCCTTGCGGCTACTCCATTCATTTCATCTTTTTCTCATGAACACTCAAAACTTCACTTTTTATTAAACTTGTCACAATGATATACAAATTCTAAATGAGTAAGAGGTACGAAGAAATAATAATTGGCTCCACGACATTTTTAGATACAAGAAGGGTAGGAGGCACTTAATGGGATTATTTTATGATTGAAATGAAATTTTGTATACGTTCCTGGAATTTTATTAGTGGATAATGTAAGTGATTTCTTGTGGAAATGTTGATACAAGATTGGGATTTTTGGCGATTCAACGGCCTCACGGAATTTTCTGGTGAAAGATTTGGCCACGACAGAGGAGCTGTCGAAGAGGATTTGGTGGCCCGTTTCGTAATGATGTCCAGCTACAGCAGGCCGGTTTTCAAACAACGTTTGTGCTCACCCAGACGAGTGTTTATAGATCGACCTGTTTCACCGATGTATACTGCCCCACACGAGCATGGAATGGAATAAACACCTTTAGATGAAAGAGGATTTTGTTTATCTTTTAAAGAAGGTATTGTGGATAGTGGTTTGTAGACTGTTTTCACCTCGTGCTTATGGAGAAGCTTCCCAATTATATCCGTGGCCTTGCTGATATATATGAAATCGCCAAAAATCCCAAGAATTTCAACCGAGACAAAGGTTTTGAACTTTCGCCCATCTGGCAATCTTGCATCAATATTTCCACAAAATAAATCACTTACATTATCCACTAATAAAATTACAGAAACGTATACGAAATTTCATCTCAATCATAAAATAATCCCATTAAGTGCCTCTTACCCTTCTTTTACCTGTAAATTGCGGGGGGCCAATTATTATTTCTTCGTACCTAATACTAATTTAGAATTTGTACATCATTGTGACAAGTTGAATAAAAAGTGAAGTTTTGAGTGTTCGTGAGAAAAAGATGAAATGAATGGAGTAGCCGCAAGGTAAGTAACATTTGTTTTGTTTTTTGTCTCATCCTTGAAAAAGCCCCTTATAAGTATGGGCAAAACGTCGGAAAACTTTGTTTATATCCCGGTTTAGGTATATAAATAAACTAATTCGAAAAAATGACGCCATCAAAATCCGGAAAAAACTATGACTGTGGCCGCGTAAACCACCGTTCTCATATATACAATGAGCTGTATGGGATAGGACCCTAGTCCGAATTCATTAGTTTAATGTTTTTATAAATCATTATGTTTTCGTTAGAATCCAGGTCCCTAAAATTATTTACTTGTTTAACTAATTTTAAAGAAATTGAATCTATGAAGTGGAGTTGAAGTAACGGCCAAAGTAAAATTACAGTTAGACAGGTGGGTTCAAAAAATCTTACAAATACATGTGACATTGGATGGTACATAAGTAGTTCCATATATCGGATGGTTGAAATATAAGGTGGAATAGAATTACAGTTATACATGGTGTTTAAAAAAATGTTGTATGGGTGGTACATAAGTAGTTGCGTATGCAAGGTGGTTCAAATAAGAGTAAACAAACTGTAGTTATAAAAGGTGGGTAAAAGGACTTAAAAAATGGTTAAGTAAGCATGTGCAGTAAGGATATTCGAGTTATAAGGCGGATACTTGGCATATGGGGTGAAGTAAAATTATAGTTATACACGGTGATTTAAACAAAAAAAAACAATCGTTTTAGAAAATACAATATGAATTATTTTATTCACAACGTGACCAAACATTTGTGTGTGTGTGTGTGTGTGTATGTGTGTGTGTGTGTGAGAGAGAGAGAGATAGAGGCAGAGAGAGCGAGAGAGAGAATTGTACCTTAAATCAGAAAAAAAAAGGAAAAATGTCACAAAGTAGTTACGTAGTTACTGATTGCACAGTGTTTCTAAATGTTTTTATTTTAAGCGTTTTTTTAAGTTGACTCAGTTGCTAAGTACGAGCTTCAATCACTGAAATATTTTAATTAGTTGGGAGCACTCATATGGTACAAATATCAATTGACATGCTAATTAACAGAAACATAGTTACTTTAAAGAATTTCACTGAAAATGTTTTTACAATATAAATTATAGTTGATCACATCTTGATAAACTACTTGATCATGTAGTATTCAATAGACATTTTTAACCTCAATTGTCGCATGTGAAAGGTGTCATCTTGCTATCTGAAAATCCTATATAAGTAAGTGTTGTTCATGATAATCAAGTAGGTAAAAGATTTCAAAATAAATTTTTCATCTTTCAATAATTTATATTTAAAAAAGAACCGACTTCAGCTGTATGCAATCAACCACTATTTTCAGACATATCTTCTTTTTTATCTGATTTAATTAAGGTACAATTCAATTGAAAATTTTAGCGTATTCTTATCTCTCTCTCTTTCTCCCTCTATCTTTCTCCTTCTCTATTTTTCTCTCTATTGCATCCACACTCTATATACTTCTGTGTATTGGTCACTCCTATATAACTTATTGGTCTATCATTTTCTGAATCATCCTGTACAACTATAATTCAACTCAACACAATATTACAACGGTCCTAATATCTTTAAAACCACCCTGTATAAGTACAAATCCTCTCCACACTATTGAATGTTTCTATTTTTGTATCGTTTAAATTATCCCTGTATACCAATGATTTTACTTCGCCCCATATTCTAGTATTCCATTTATGCAACTGCTCCTGGCCTACCCTGTATAACAAAATTCATCTTTTTGAACCCATTTTATAACTATAAATTTACTCTACCATTTATTTTAATCATCCGATATATGGAACTGCTTCTAATACCCATATCTATAATTGTACCACGTCCTACATCCTATAATTCAAATATCCTAATTGCTTATGCTTATATAACAAATTTTTGATACATCCTCGATAACAATAATGTTACCCCACTCATACTCCAAACATTTTGTCTAAGTAACTACTTATGTTCCAACCTATATTACTTTTTTTAAACAGCCCTCTATAACTATAATTATAGTCCACGTTATATTTCAACCATCCTGTATACTCAACTTCTTCTGACAATTTTTAAAGCCTTTTATATAACTGTAATTATTCTCCGTTCTATATCGCAAATATCCACTCTGTATAACTCCACTCCACTCTTATTTCAACCACCTTGTATACGCAACTACTTATGTGCTACCCAATACAATATTTTTAGAACCACCCTGTATAACTAATTCAATTCCAACTTATATTTCAACCATCCTATGTATACAACTGCTTATGTATCACCTAATATTACATGCACCCATGCACATACCTTCAACCGTATTCCACACAGAAGAGATCACCGAAACAGCAAATTTTCGTTATAATAAGCTAATGGAATATTTTCTGCAATTTCACGCGACTGTATCGATAACAAGTAATCTGCATTTGAATTCTTAGTTTACTAAAAAAAATTGTCGTCGGAAATTTTAAAGGCATCTCTATATATGTACTTACTTGCTTTTGTACTAGTGCTTCTTGTAGAATCGTTTTGTTTCTCCAGTGTAACAACTGCCACACTCGCAAATATGCTAAAAATACAATTGCAGTAGTTATTACCGAGGTTTCATGATTCGTTTTTGGCATCATACTCAGCAAACTATTTCCACTCTTGAAATCACCTTGATTTCATATTGGTGTCAAATTCGCTTGAGTTGCGCTCAACGAGTACTTAGTTGCCACCACCAATAGAAATATTGATGTCGTACTGTACATCCATAGTTTGTGCAAAAATACTTATATTTTTATTAACGATGAAAGGTAATGATAATAATGATGATATTGATGATGAATATGAAATATTTATTTATTTAGTCCAAATATATCATTTTTGTAAATACTATTTTCGATGTAATTAGTGGAAGTCTAATTGATATATTATGTATAACTGGTAGTCGCCCAGTGGTCTAAATTCGCCCCTATTTCATGAAATTGTAAAAAGTATATTTTTATAAGAAATAAAGTTGTGGAGAAATCGGAGAAGTAGATGCAATTACCAAAATCGTTCACTCATATTGATAAATCTATTAAAATAAAAAGAAAAAAAAATCAAATATCGGCATTCAAAATATTTTTTACAAGTGAATGACCCCCAAATTTTTGACTGGAATCGCTCCTGGCAAAATGTTCGATATAATAATTGGAAGATTGTTGTTTGCAACCTAAAACTTTTCGTCATTTGGGGTTTCAATCGAGGCAAAAGGCTATTTCACTCGATTAAAAGCTGCATCCAAAGAACTAAGTACAGTAGTTCATTGGCTGCACCTCTCAATCGAGTGAGATAGCCTCTTGCTCTCTCATTTTACTCTTGGTACGACATTTGTGTATTGCATGCCACCTCCAGAAGTACATATTCTATGAATATAACAGCATCTAACGTTCGTCCTTCCATATATAATTACTCAATGTTTTGAGTTTTGACCGTCTGGCGGCACTGTCAGTATTATTTGTTTGGCGTTGACAGTATGGACGGAAATATAGAATTTTTTATTATATTTTATTTAATGAATGATAAATTAATATTAGCATTCTGTACTGAAGGTCGTCAGTACCTCCTAAACAAAACAAAAATAAAGCAAATCGGTTGAGAGACAGAGGAGAAAATGGTACCTAACCGTTTTATCTTTGCCTATTTATATATAGATTCTATTATTGATTTAATAATTGTAGTTAAAAAAATGTCATGACAATAGGGAGACTAGACAGTATAATAAGATTTGGTGGATACAGATATTCCGAAATGAAGGTACCTTCTGATCAATTTATGTTAAACGCTTCGATGCTCAAGCAAGGAGTACGCTATTAGATCCTCAAGTGGTGACAAATTCTACCTCGAAAGGGGTTGAAAAGTGTGTTATTGTTGAGCACAAAGAGGTGAAATTTGCTAGAGAACAGCGTGACTAACATAGGAAAAACTCGTTTTTCACTTTCCGAGAAAATATCTTTTGGAGTGATTTTATTGCTTCTGTCATGATGCAGCCAAGCATCAAAATACAATTGTTATAAGTAGGGCATATGAGCAAAGGGTTGAGATAAGGACGTAATCCTGTAACGAAACATAGTAATATGGTCTTTTGCCAAGCGGAATAATGAAAGTTGATATCGAGAGTAGTCTCTAAAATAAACTGACTTCAAAAGCATCAAAATGAAAACCATTACAAACAGCCTGTACGACATACTTTCATGACATTTAAACTAGATATTTATGATGAAAATTTAACATTTACTATGGTGTTAACAGTTTTTGTGCATATATTTTTCCAATTTTCAGAAAAATGGTATGTTTACCTTATAGAAAAATGTTCGGAATCAAGCTGGAACATATCTTTGTATAATACAATATATAATAATCAAATTGCGTGAGCAGTTTTGGAAGAAAACACTGAAGATTCATTGAAAATCGCGAAATCTAGTCCCTTATATGCTTTTTTTCTGATTTTCTATAAAACCGTAAATCACATATTATAGACAATTATATGGGAACTTTGTGTTATGTTCCTTAATATAATGTAGTTGAAATCATCAAAATTGCCCAAGCCGTTTTTGAATAATCACTCGTCATACACAAAAAAAATTGTAGAAGAATTGATCTCCTCCTTTTTTGGAAGTCGGTTAAAAATGTTTACTATTTTATTTAGTTCCACTTTAAAACGATCACAATACTTTGTTTCATGACACTATTTTATGTAACTCAAACTCCGATAGTTTTACAAAATATTCTATTTTCATACGATCCAATCTCCTCGATAAATTTATCGGATTGACTGTTCGGATTAATTAATTAACTAGTTTATAAAACCCTGTTGAACATTCATTAACAAAAGGTGATATTCGTCAGGAAATCCTTGTACCTCGAACGATTTTTTGATATTCCCGAAGTTATGTCAGCGAAGTCAAAAAGAGATAAATTAGATTTTGAAAACGATGTTCGAACATCAGCCACACGTTATAAGCACAGTCCGTCTAAGCGAGAATAAAGGCCTTGTGGCTGAGACTGGAAGTGTGGAAATTACCTCATTTATTAGGTGAGGGTGTGCGACCCCTGGAGCTGACACCTCTCCTTTGCACCTGCTGCCGGATATTATTGAGTTTAAAACAGAAGATTCGTGCAGATCCGGATCAGATTGAGATTCCCTTAATTGAGGCAATAATAATTTGGCCAGTTCCAATTAATAAGGAAAAGGTTACTCATAGAATATACCTTTGATTTCTTTTAAATGTTTTGACTATCTATTAGATATGTAACATAAAAATGTGATATATTTTTCGTATTGAATGATTGTAAGTATAATTAAATTTCCATTATACGAGGGCTGCCTTTTATATTTCGGGATTGGACAACCCTAGTGTTGCAATCTGACAACTGACAGCTCTATCGTAAAGTTTGACATTTTTGAGGTTATACGTACTCAGAACGTTTTGACATACGAGCGCTATGTGTTGTTTACAGTAGCTTGGAAGGATTCATCTCGGCCAAAAAATGGAATTAAATCGTAAACATTTTCGTGCGATTATTTTTTACAACTTTCGACGTGGATTAAGTAAGCAAGAATGCATGGATGAACTTAATTTATTTTTTGGCAATGAAACTCCATCAGGGACCAATATTTATCGATGGTATGGTGAATTCAATCGAGGTCGTAGTTCACTCCAAGACGAATTTCGTGAAGGTCGTCCAAAAACAGTTGTTGTTCCGGAAACAATTGATGATGTGCGCGAACTGATATTGCAAGATCGTTATGTGACCTATCGTGAGATTGAGTCAATCTTACACATTAGTGGGACCAGCATACATTCAATAAACACAAACCTTTTAATTTCAAAAAAATTTGTTCGCGTTGGATCCCACACAATTTGTCAATCGTTCAAAATAAGGCTCGTGTCGATTAGTAGAAAGAAAAGCTCAAAAAATACGATCGTGGTGCTTCAAAACACGTTTATGACATAGTGACAGGTGTTTCAAGATGAGTCGAATCCAACAAAAGTTGTTCGCACACTTCCAAGCAAATGATCGCCTGTTTTTTCGGAAAAACTGGACATGATGCAACCGTACCACTAGAACAACGCAGTACAGTCAATTCTGAGTGGTACACACCATTTGTTTGCCAGTTGTCTTCCAAGAAATGAGGAAAACCAACCGCCGAAGATGGATCACTCTTCACCACGACAATGCGAGCTCTCACATATCGGCTCAAACAACTGCATTTTTGACCACTCAAAACATCGATTTAATGAGTCATCCACCGTATGGACCTGACTTGTCACCTAATGACTTCTTCTTAGTCCCGTACGTAAAAAACAAACTGAGAGGTCAACGTTTTTCGACACCTAAAGAAGCGGTTGCTGCGTTCAGAATGCATGTTTGGGAGATACCTCAATCAGAGTGGAAAAAGTGCTTCGACAATTGGTTCAAACGCATGCTAAAGTGTATAGATCTTCATGGGGAATATTTTGAAAAACAATAAAGCAATTTTCGATAATTAATATTTGTTTTTGTTCTCTAATCCCGAAATATAAAAGGCAGCCCTCGTATCAAAGATCATTACATTCCTATAGAACTGAATCAATGTGACTGAATATTTAAAAATTACTACATACAATGAATTGAAATCATGAATATTTACTATAAATGCATTCGACACATAATTCAAGAAAACAAAAGCAACAGATAACTACCAATATTTCCGTAGAGAATCCGCGTGAGCACCCAAAAGGGGAGTGCGAATCACCCCCTAGGTCCTGATAGAGGATACAAATTAAGTTAATCAAGTGACCGTAATTGGCCGATATCCGTAGACGATAACAAGTTCAGAACACTAATTAATTACCAGTGCCCATAATAACAAGTAATAATTTAGTGAATAATAAGAGAAAAATCACCTACATAAATCTCTATTAATCTTAAGAGTCGTAATTTGATGGTATCGGTGAGAAACTCTGTCTCGGCGCCACGAAGGAAAATATACGCCCCCAAATGACTAGCCTAGTGAATGAGCGTTACAAAATTGAGCATCGCATAATCACCATTTTATGAGAAATTTTGGTCTGTTGAATATATATATATATATATATATATATATATATATATATATATATATATATGTTCTGAGAGGCGTCCGCGGTCATTATTATGAACTAAGCTAGGTTCCGGGTGAGAACCGCTTCTGAATTTATTAAATACTCGACGTTTCGACTCCTGCTTTGGAGCCATTTTCAAGAGACAAAAAATAAAATAGAGTTTCAGAGTCTAAATCGAACTCGGGGCCTCAACATGCCTACTCCCCAACAGTCACTAAGTAACTGAACTGAAGGTGAATCTGCGCTGCTTCTTTTATTTATAGTTATCGGTCAATTAGGAGGGGATGTCGCGTGATGAAGGGGCTGTGCGGTGATTGGTTGGGTGTTGGTGGGCGTGTCTGGTTTGTTTAAGTTTGTTAAGCAGTGGGAAGGCGAGGGCATCGCGTCTATTTAGACTGAGGGGTTTTTTCTCTATTTTGATGGCTTCCCGAATAGTGGATGCCCTAAGAGAATTGAGAGATATGATAGTTCTACTGTCCTCGAAGTTGATAGAGTGCACTGTTTGGATATGGTGATGCGCGAGAGCTGAAGTCGGATCTTTTTTGCGAACTGACAGAGAATGTTCATATACTCGATGGTTAACGCACCTGTTGGTACGACAGATGTAGCTTTGTGGGCAATCGCGACATGAAATTTCGTAAACTCCTCGATCCTCGTTAGATATTTTATCTTTGGGGTTACCGGTTAAGTTGCCTATAGTTTGAGTGGTGCTGAAGACAGTATTTATTTGATGTCGTTGTAAAATCCGTGATATTTTGTCAGCGACTCCTCGAATGTATGGAAGGGCGGCTTTTCGATCTTGTTGGTCTGTTTCTGTCGGGGTTTTGTAGAAAAAAAATACGAATTTATAAATACAAATAGACGTGTCCAAGCGTTTTTCCCTTCAAGTCCTCCTTTATTCGATATCAAATTTATTTCATTTGGCTGTTCCACGCTGTATAGGATGACTACAAAACCATGTAGAGGGTGATTGCAATATTGGGTGAATTAGAGTCGTAATTATACAAAGGAATCTAGATTAGCTAAAAATAATAAAAACATAGTCTATAACTATGTGGAAAAATTCAAATTAATATATGTCAAAAAATAGTGATTGATTTCTGTGTTCAAACTATTTTCATTTTTATTTAGTTGAAATCAGTTATTTTTTAAATATAAAATATTTCTGGCTACATTTTAAAGTAGAGTATGCCAAGTAAAAAGCATTCTAAGAATAGAAAATAGTAAGGTAATAATATATGAATAAATGAAAGTATAGAACCCTTCAATAAATTTGACTAGATCAAAACTATACACGCAATTTCTTATTGAATCAAAATCTTCTCTTAAATTTTCTTAGCGGCCACTATAAACAAGGTGTATGTAGATTTGCATTAATTTTATGCAGTCATAAATAGAGCTTAGACGGGCAGAGAAGAAACTTCAACTGCTCTATAGGACGCTGCGAACATCCCCCTGTTTTAGCGAATTGAGTAATCAAAAAGGTAAATCAAAGCTATGAGGCTTTGAAGTTAAAGGTTTTTGTTTATTCGCGTGGATTTTTATCCTACCTTTAGCTCCGACTAAATTGAATTTGCATACTGCCTTTGTTGTGCTCTTCTTCCTACACTCATTCCATTTGTGGCTTAATCACTGTTTGGAGTGCTGCCATCTAATCAGCAGATTTATTCGGTATTTCCGCCATTCCCTTTCTCCATGTTTCATTCTTTTACGCTGAGTATTTTCTTTTCAGCTCGATTGTTGATTTAAAAGATCCAACCCACAATGCATTGAGTTTGCTCGCATAGTTTCAGGAGTATTCCGTGAATTTTGAATGTGATTTGAAAAACAAACTTCGTATTATTTATCTCTTGAATAGACGAAGGTAGAAAGAGTTTCAATTAAATGTGATGGTACTTGATTTTGTATTTGTGCTAGACAACCTGGAGAAATACTTTCATATAAAGTGTATAAGATATGTTTAATTAAAACTGGTAAATTAATATTTTTAATGTTTAAATGAATCACCCTTTCACTTCCATTTTATTGGTAATTGCAAAATCTTGAGACACAAGGCAATATGTGGCTGACACTTTAAGAGTTTTTGTAGTTGCAAGTTTAAAATTGCAAAAACATTCGAAAAATCTCCATTATTCGTGGTGTAGATTTCTTCTTTAGCAAATTTCATGTTTGCAGCTCAACGAGAATTACCCCATAGACCAATCAATAGAGCAAAAAAAAACTGATAATGTGTAAAAAATACTATCAGGACACCAACTGTGCCATCACATTAACAAAGATTCCTAGCGATATTTTGCTATGTTTTCCACTCACAACTATGGTTTTTTACTTTGTTATAAACAATTGAAGCAAGAAAATTACTTTTTTTTCTTAGCATGTTTATAAAATCAAAAATAATAAACTAATCTCAATGGTGTTAACAGGTCAATTGTAAAGCATGAAAATGCCAATGAAATGAGCCCAGGCTCGATCCGATTGGATCATTAGTAACAGGGGAAAACAAAAAATACTGAAAAATGTAGCATTTTTAAAAAAAATCGTATCTTCGTCACTTTAAAAGCTGTAGAACTTGGCTTATAGGAAGTGATAGTAATTTACATCTATTTCATGCATGCCAAAATCAGACGCCACCGGTTTAATAGTTTTTGAACAATTGTGATATAAAGTTTTCTGTACAGTATTTTTGCATTGTGTCCCTATGCGTCATAGATAATCAAATTTCAATTTTGAAAAAAGTTGTTGAAAGTAGAGGTGTCATTCTACAAAGCCTCTATTCTCATTTTTCACTAAATGTCTGTGAAATATCTGAAAAATGTTAGCTAACATGACAAAAAATAGGCGAGCGTATGAATGTATCCAAGGAGTGGGGAAAACACGGTTGTTGAGGGGAAGCGTATAGTAATATATAGTAGAGGCACATACATAGATGATTTTAATATTTAAAATCCTCAAAAGTAAGAATTTTTCTAATGATCGCTCTCTTTCGATGTTTCGTAAACCCAAAATCCACAAATTAACGCAAAAACGAGAAACCATTTACATATAAATATATTAATAAAAAAACAGTTCCCATTTGATATAAAAAAATTGAACAAATCACTCTGTATAGAAGTTTTTTTAGCAATTAGATTCTTTCACCATCTGTCAGAGTGACAGTTACTATCGATAATAATTATTGTTAGCAGTTCCCCTCAACAACCGTGTACCACCCACTACTCGAACACATTCATACGCTCACCGAATTTTGGTCATTTTTGCTATCGTTTTTCGTATATTTCGCAGACATTTAATGAAAAATGAAAATAGAGGCGTTGTAGAATGATACCTCTACTTTCAACATCTCTATTCTGAATTGATATTTGACGATCCATGTCGCATGGAGACACACTTCAAGAATAGTGGACTAAAAACTTCAGATAGCAATTATTTAAAAACTAATAAACCGATAGCGCCTGGTTTAGTCACGCATAAGGTAGATATCAATTACTATCAGTTCCCACAAGCCCAGTTCTACAACTTCGATAGTGACGGAGTTATGATAATATAAAGAAAACCGCTAAATTTTCCAGTATTTTTGTTTTTCCCTGTTACTAAAGATCTTATCAGATCGATCCTGGGCTCATTTCATTGGTATTTCCATGCTTTACAATTCACCTGTTGACACCATTGAGATTAGTTTATTATTTTTCATTTTATAGACATGCAACGAAAAAAACCGCAATTTTTTTGTTTCAATTGTTCATAATAAAGTAAAAAACCATAGTTGCGAGTGGAAAAGTTAGCAAAATATCACTACAAATCATTCTTAATGTGATGGCACAGGCAGTATCTTGATAGTATTTTTTGCACGAAAAAATCTCTATTGATTGGTCTACCAATGCTTTTGATGGACTTGTTTTAAAGTACCAAAATATACTCACACAAGGAGTTTTTTTTTAAATTAAATATTTGACATTGATTTACGATTAATTTCTTGTTCATTTGTGTTAATACCATTGAAAACGGGGTCTGATTTAGACCTTGAAACGTTTGGACTTTTTTGAAAGACTTTGAAGTTTATGTAGTGTTATTCCCAAAGAACGTAGAAAAAATAAAAACCAGAGATGCCACAAGTATCGTTCAGAAAACTACATATTTTCAGTTCAACGATGACCTTTACCAACAAGATTTTGGCATGGCCATGGGTTCTTGTCTCTCACCAGTATTAAGTAACATATTTATGGAAAAATTCGAGCAACAAGTAATTTTATCAAAAGAAAATAAACCTGTAGTTTGGTGGTGTCAAAGTCGTACCTTGGAACGTCATTTATAAACTCTAAGGACAACTCTTTCAAGTTCTTCCAACTCGAAAGCTGTTTAACTGTAATACATGATCTTTACAATTTTTTGTGCTACCTGTATATCTAGAAACAACAATTTTTTCTTACGTCAACTTAAATGTGATACATCAAACTTTCATTTTGCATTTTATATTTTCAGTGCACTTTTAAAGCCATTGAAAAGAAGGTCAGAATAGACCTAGAAACGTTTGTTTTTTCCTTGAATATACAGATTTTTGTTTCGATTGTGTTGTTATTTCGCAAGAACACATAAAAATAATCATTTCTTAATATAAGTAACCATATTTACATAAAACCTTAGTTCAAATATATTATAAATGTACGAAAAATATATCACCCACCAAAAAACTAAGCTAAGAATTATTTCTTAGACACATTAACATAGATAAACACAAATATCAAAACTTCAAAATCAATCTCCTAAAATCCCGTTTGCAAGCCAAGGTAGGTCAATCCACAGATCATACAGAAAGAATAGATGGTAAAAACTATATTCAAAAACAACGACATGCGCACACTGCGATCATCATAGAAGCAGCTTTTACTGTACAGGAAACTGTAATATGCTTTTATCAATAAGAACAAAAGGGATCTACATAGTATCTACATTTACTAACAACTAATCGCAATTGATAAAGGCTCTCGTCTAGAAACAATACATTGTCTAGCGTTCAATGTGTTCAAAAATCTTGAATACATAGCATCATAATTAGATAATGGTAATATTGTTTACTTATGAGAACAGCTCTAACGGCCTGTCAGTTGAATTAAGTGCCATTAAGTTATTCAAGGTGTTCTTACCGTATTTTTCAACCACTGCTTAATCTGCTCTCCAGCATAAATTAAGAAACAATCTCAATAAGGCAGAATACAAATTTAGGACCTCTTAACGGTCATATTACCAAGACTGTACTTTTAATCGGATTTCCATGTCGACTAATTAAAACACATCAACTTTGAGATGCACAAGCACAGTAGCTGCCGAGAAATCTTTCTAATTGCTAATTATAATTCTGTGTATTTTATAAATTGAGATTCTAATCACCAATCATGATAATGAATTAATCGGAGGATTTCTCTTTAGAAAATAAACCACTTTTAATTACTTGCCCGCTTTCCTTAAACGCTTCGTTTAAAAGGTAGCCTTATCAATAGTATCCGGACTTCTCGCGAAAGAAACTTCTAAGAAGTGGACTGTATAAAAATATCCTTTACGGGAATGGTTGGTTTCGTTTTCGGTTTCGGTCGTTTCGATAATTGGTTTTTGCATTGTAGTATTTAATTTACCACATCTGTAGTTGTTTATTTAGTGAATAGTGATACTCTTAAACTTAAAACTATAGAGATTTGTTTTACACTTAAACTCAAATTAACAAAACTGCATATTTTTGCCACTTGAAAGCTATAAGATTTGTGTTTACCACAGAAACTTAGTATATACAGGGTGTAAATCAATAAGTTCGATAGATTTCAAGATTTGTTATGAGAATTCTTCTGATATCTGGTGCGATTTGCATTAATCCGATATTCCTGGGAATCCGAGATAGTTGGCTGCCGACGGGACGGCTAGCGTTAACGGGAATTCGTCGAATTTTATCGAAGCTTCGAGAACACTTTTCCCGATGGCTCGTTGACTTACTAGAGAATTCCGAGAGAAATATATAAACACGCACAGCTGGTGTCGTTGGCGATAGCATTCATTCAGTATTCGACGGTCGTATAGTTAAGTAGAGATAAATTGTAAATAGTTCTCTGAATGTAAATTGTGTTAAAGTTAAGGTGTCCAAGAACTGAATGGAAACCGAGGGTAAAAATAAAAACATTACAGTGGTGTCAGGTGTTGGACGTATTTGTGGAACTTTAGAACTGGAAAATAAATAGACTGACAATGTTTAAAAACGTGAGTTTGGACCAATTGAAAGTGACTGATTTTAAAAAAGAAATGGAGGAAAGGGATTTAGAAATTAGTGGGAAAAAGTGATTTAATACAACGACTACGAGTAGCCCTAATAAATTTAGGTAACGATCCCGATACTTATTTGTTTGAAGTTTCTGGTAATGAAGACATGAGTATGCTATTAAAACAAATGGAAACTTTAAAAGTGACCTTGCAAGACAAATTACTAGAAAATTCTAAAACTTTAGAACACAAATTGCTAGAAAATTCTAAAACCCTAGAAGACAAATTGCTGGAAAATTCTAAAAACTTGAAAAAGGCGTTAGAAGAAAATTCTAAATCTCTAGAAGAAAATTTGAAAAGCATGCTACAGAAAAATTGAGAAATGCTGGAAGAGAAAATATTCGAGAATGAGGCTCAGATGAAGGAGCTGAAGCAAACAATGGTCGAAGAGTCAAAAATGAAATGCGGAAAGAAGAGCTAAAACAGATAATGGAGGGTGAGATCAGCAAAATAAAGAATCATTACACTATGAACACATGTCCGCAAACGCTTCGTAAATGATGTACAGAGTGTTGAAATCTTCAGTTTCAGTTATTTCAGTTTTTTTCTTGTTACAACTAAAGTTAATCTGCCACTGTTTCTGTGTAGAAAAATGATCAATTTCATGTGTACCGTGAAAACAAACAATCCCTCTGTGATACAATATGTTATTATTATCTCAAAATTTAAAAAAAAAACAAGTTTACTTAACTTTGAAAACGAAGGGCTCAAATTCGCCACCTTTAGCTATTACACTCGAGTCTAGACGTCGACACGTAGATTTTCATATTCGATTGAAAATACCAGGAGAATCTTGAATAAGTCATATAATAATAAATAATAATAATAAATTGGTCAAATGCGAGTTGGACTCGCATACTTAGGGTTCCGTACCACCTTCAAGATTCTAATATTCCAGTTTCAGACAAGCAGAGAATGCGTGCATTTTCTTATATTTACCCTAATATCTTTCAAAGGAAGCGTTTTAAATTTATAAAAAATATATACTTTCATTTTCCCCACATAGACTTTTTATTTTATCTGCTTCAGGATTCGCTTGATTTTTATCAGAATACATGTGTATTTAATTTTCTAATGTGGCCCCCAAAAATTAACATTAGAGTTTTATTTTACTAATAAACTTTCAGAGAAATCTTTTATAATCTACTGTCTGAGTTTTAAGGCTCTGTGGATTGGAATATAAAGGGCAAAATAGGTCAAGTTTTAAATTATAAATTATTAAATCTGTTATTCAAATTATTAAAAAATACAAATAAAATATATTTTTCAAAATTTAAATAGTGTAGTTTCTAAAGCGGGAATTAAGCCTTTTATCTGATATATTACATGATGCTTTTGAAAATTGAATCTTTATTTTCCATTTAATTGTATAATTTGTTCCTAAAATTACTATGGGGGTTTTCTAATAATTTATTTTCCGTTTGATTCTATTATTTGGGGGCCAAATAATAGAATTAGGGATTTTTTCATATTTTTCAAATAAACAAAAAAAAAATAGTTTGGGAAACAACGAGGGGAATGGATAATTTTTTTAATATATTTTAAAATATTAATTTAAAAAAAAATTAAAAAAATATATTTGTATTCGTCATAATGAGCCCTGTAATTTGATATATTACATGACCCGTTAGAAACAATTATAATTTTTTATTTTCCATTTAATTCTATAATTTGCCCCACAAAATGAATATTAGGGGTTTTTCCTTTTTTTCCAGTAAAGTTCAGGTGAGGGGCTATACCTCCATTTTTTTCAAAATTTTCCAGCTTATGGTTTCGGAGATGGGGGGGAGATGGGTAATTTTTTTTATATTTTTGTTAATATCTTTTAATTAATTAATTTAAAAAAAAAATGAAAAAAATATATTTGTTTTCGGTATAACGAGCCGTTTCATTTGATAAATAACATGATGGGTTACAAACAATTTTAATTTTATATTTTCCATTTAATTCTGTAATTAGCCCCCCAAAATTAAAAGTAGAGGTTTCACCTTATTTTTCCAGTAAACTTCAGGTCAGAACCTATACCTCTATTTTTTTTCAAAACTTTACGTTTTATAGTTTCCGAGATAAGGGGGGGGGAAATGGGTACATTTTGGTATATTTTCGTTAATATCTTATTAAATATATATTTTTTTAAAATATGAAAAAATATATTTGTATTCTTCAGAATGAGACCTTTCATTTGATATATTGCATGATGCGTTTGAAATTTTTTTTATTTTTAAATTTTTATTTAAGTCTATAATTTGCCCTCCACAATTAATAATAATGATTTCTCCTTATTTTTTCTGTAAAGTTCGGGCAACGTTCTATATTTCCTATTTTTTTCAAAATTTTAGGCTCAGTAGTTTCGGAGATCAGGGGGGGAACGGTCGATTTTTTTAGTTTTTCCCCCCAGAAGTACCACTAAAATCAAAATTTTTTTCTTTTACGATATGTACTCCTGATCGGGTCACCAAACTATACATTGATGCCAAATTTCAACCTCTTCCTTATAGTAGTTTAGGAGAAAATTGCTGTGATGTGACAGAGGCAGACATCCGGAATGATATTATAAGGGTATCCGTATATTGTATATACGGAACCCTAAAAAGATTGGTAATCCA
Organism: Octodonta nipae; assembly: GCA_034190945.1. NCBI lineage: Eukaryota > Metazoa > Arthropoda > Insecta > Coleoptera > Chrysomelidae > Octodonta > Octodonta nipae. Next base: position 104,422,090 of record CM067222.1, on the reverse strand, counting down.
TAAGAGGTTCATTTACAGTTTTTGTGAATTGTCAGGGGCATACTAAACAAAAGTTGTAGGAGCAGAAAGAACAAGTGACCTCAGAAAAAGTAGCACCTTGTAGATTTTCTAAGCTTCCATTAAAAAAAGTTGAGTAGCAAATGGGGTGATGAGAGTGCAATTTAACCGGTAACCCTTCGTAAATCTTTTGATGTGTCTTTGCGATTTTCAAAATAAGTTCTTTGGGAATTATTCCAGATGGGTCATTTTTGTTGGGACACCCTGTATATTCAGAATATTGAACATCGGTAAGGAAGCGTTTGCGTACATACGTTCATAGAATGAAATGACTCGAGGAAGCTCATCTTGAAATTTTTCGCACTTATTCATTTCCACCCTGTAGAGTACGTAAGAATCCCAGAAAAAGTCAACTTTTCTTCTTGTTCTTGTTTATTTTCTTGTATTTGAAAATGTTTCATGTCATTTAAAATCTTAGAGTGGATACAATTAATGTTCTACATTAGAAACTTCCAAACATAATTTCTTTCTGGAAGTTCCATTTATCACGAAAATATTAGTTTCCAATTACATAGTTCAGTTGTTACAAAACAGTCAAAAACTTTTTGATCCCCATAAGAAAAGAAAAAGAACTTTTGTCACGTACTAATTTTCACCTTTTCACCTATCTGTCTTTCGTATCCGCCCCTGGCCTAAGTTCACATTGCCATTTCACGCGGGTAAAACAATAGGCTCATTGTTTGAAATCCCTGCGGTGTAAAGCTTTTACGAAAAGGTACACTTCACTAATGTCTAAATTACATTTAGGTGAATAACATTTCATTATTCTGTTAATTCAATCTATCCTCGGAAAGTTTATCTGAGATTCACAAGCCAGCAGAGAATATTGACTTACTCCTGGATCATTATGGATTAACTGGAAATTGTTTGTTCTTAAGGAATTTTCTAAGATGCTTAAAACACAACGAAACTGAGTGTATATTTTATTAAAACTTTTGAAGTAGTGCAGATAGTATTAAATAGTATTTTCTAATAAAATGTTTTTAAAAAATATATAACCGACTTCTACCTATAACTAAAAAGCTAAAAATATAATATAATATAATTCAACTACAGCATATATTTCAACCATCCTGTATATGATTTGCTTATGTCCACATCATATAACAGTTTTTTAATCACCCTATATAATTTTAATTTCATATTTTTTCCAACATTTTTATACCACCAAACATCCAGTCCACCATATATTCCAACCATCCTGTATATACGGCTGCCTACGAACCACTATCATTCTAGTCCGTCCTATATTTCAATCTTCATATAAATGCAACTCCTTCTATCACCTTACTTTGTGATTTTGTTTGCTATAACTAAACACCCTGTCTATAAACGTACCAAATAGCAATTTAAAGTTTGACATGTGTTGTCATGAATTTTGTATTAGGCCGGGAGAATGTGACAACCAAAAGCACTGTCTTCGCAAAATGGAAAAACTTGCATTTAAATAGGTATTTGCCTGGTATACAAACAAAACGAGCTTGGTACTCATTGATTTAAGGATCCGAAAATACTATGTTTTACTACCTATATGCTTGAGATGTACATAGAAAATTTTCAAACTCGCAATTAAAACTTCCAGCGCCTAAAATTCCGGCACTATCAGGTTGGAATTAAAATATTTATGAGGAAATGTCCCTTATTTCATTTAGATGAAATTTTTGATAAGAATTTTTGGCGATTTTCTGCAAAACTGCAAGTTGCACGTCGCAGAAAAGTATATGAGATCACCTAGGGATCTTCCTTAATAGATTAAACGCTAAAGAACTATACACATCCATAAAAAGTTTTCGAAAAATCGATCAATATGTTAGGGATATTGGTCGATTTCCATGCACCCATGTGTTCATTCACAAATTTCATCACTTTACCAATAGAATTATTTTCCCAAATTTAAAGTTTCACCAATACGGATATATACTCTATTAAACAAGACCATATTCATACAAAACGGTTCACCACCAGAGAAGAAATCAGGTAACATACATACAAAAAAAAATACGCGACGAATTGATAACCTCCTCCTTTTTGAAAGTCGGTTAAAAACAACACTTAGAGCAGGATGCAGATTGTGGCCTTGAGTTCCATATAGACCCTGAACTCTTTTTCATTTTTAACCGACGTCAAAAAGAAGGAGGTTCTCAATTCGTCTGCATAGTATGTATATGTGTATGTTTTTTAGAAAATCAGGAAAAACTTGTTTACCGACTGTCCTATATAGTAAGCTTTGGTGGAGGTGCTCGCATTAAAATATGGAAATGTTTCTATGCATAATTTGAGGTTTAATAAATTGAATAGAAATTGGATTAATCAAGGATTAATCAAAATAAATGTCAGTTAATCAACTTCAAGGTGAAGATCCTCAATTAGTCTGTATATACAGTGTGTCTTTATAAATATGACGAATTTTATTTACGAACAATATTAAGAGAAACAGTTACTCTTCATAAACAGATTTTTTTGTTAATATCTAAAACTGTTATTAAATCTAAGTAATTAAAATTGAAAACAGCACCTAATTATGTTATTCCACTAATAACTGTATAATAAGTATTTATGTAACTTATTCAATACCCATCAAAAAATGTATTGTTTTAAAGTGAGTTTCTTTTACTTTTTGTAATATCATAAATTGTAACCAAACACAGTTATTGGAATAGAAAACTGCATCCAATTATTCTGTATCACTAAAAATTGTAATAAATTGAAGACAGACTGGAACTAAATAGAAATAAATATCAGTGAATCAACTTCAAGATGGTTCGTCTCTGTATACAGTGTGTCTTCATAAGTTGGATTCAAACAGAAAACGTTCGTATGCATATTATTTAAGCAACACTTTCTTAATACATAAATTTAGAAAACATTTTCGTTTTTTGTTTGCTAGTGTAGAAAGTAATGATCTGTTCATGTAATATAAATAAAGGAAAGCTGAAAAAACCGACGTAAAGTGAGTGATTTCTTAAAAATTCATAACTTGGTTGTAATAACAGCTAGAATCCTAATCTGCCTCTTATTGATAGCTTACAACATTGAGATTAATAACGCTGAAGGTCGATATTGTACGTGAAGTAGATCTTACAGGATTGCAATTAAAGTAATTTAAAGAAATATTTTGCAGGACGGATCGGATTAACCACGATAGTTCGATAGCGATATGCAAAATATATTTTGAGAGCTTATAAAATATACTTGACTTCATATATCTTGGATTTTTGTCATAGTGCCGTAAAATGTATTAATACTGCGTTTGAAATTTGCCTTAAACGATGGACGCTCCGATGTTTTGACAGTGGCGGATCCAGTCAGTAGAAAAAAGTCAATTAATTAATATCAGTAAACTGTATACAGGTAACCATTAACCTAATAAACCAATGAAAAAATAGACCAATATGAGCAGGCAATAGTTATGTAAATAAAAACGTAATGAACTTCTGAGAATATACATATAATAATACAATATAACATAATTTTCATCTAGTGCCCCCACCTTAATAAAATTCTAGATCCGTTCATGTGCCTTGACAGCTATTGTCAGTGCACCGCAATGTTTACTATTATTTTAAACGAACGCCTCGGCATTATAGCGAAAAACCAAGATAGACAAATTGAAGTGGAATTTATTAACTTTAAAAATATCTTTAGTTTACTCGCTAAAAAATGATCCAGTCAGGATGTATAAATACTCCTTAAGAAGAATTTCCTATTCTCTACAACTTTCCTGTAGACGGCATTACGATTTCTCCCTCAGTTTTCATTATATTTATAAGCAAAAACCAAGGAAATACGTATTTTGCAGGTTTTTCTTATTTAAATCGTTTATTTCTACGAGTTTTCTGTTAAAATCTTAACAATAATTATCTATAAACTGTTACTGACTGATTCTATAAGCGAATTGCTGTTGAATTTTTGTGTCCGAGTTAAATTTTGCTCTATAAACTGGTATAGCAGCTTTGTTATTTCACATAAACTTTTGAATTTTTTGTGCTACCCTGTATATATCAAATTTGCCGTAAATTCTCTTAATAACTGCATCAGTTTGATTGTTAAACATTAATGCCAATTTGGGAATTACTAAATTTGTCAATTAATTTACCATTGAAAACGGAGCCTGATTTAAACCTTGAAACGTTTGGACCATTTGAAATATACTCAAGTTTATTTGGTGTTATTTCCAAGAATACCCAGAAAAAATAATAACATGCATGTCCCAAAGATAAAGACACCCAGTATACATTTTCTTAGTAATTAAACTGATGAACTGCGAGACATCAATACCAACACTTCCAATTAAAATTATCAATTTACCCTTTCGGACCAATATTTGCGAAAGAAAATTAAAATATTAATTATTTTTCGTATAAGGGCAAATCTTCTCATGAAATATTCCGGAAGTTATTCGGTAAGTCGTGATCTGCAGTTAGTGAAGAAGTTTAGTATGCATGTTTGAAATTTAAACAAAGTTGGAATATTTATAGAGTCGGCAGGCAAGAGAGCTCCCCAAGCACTAATTGGAATAATCTAGTTCCAATTAATTCTGCGGGAAGTTCGACGTTACCTTCTGCAAGATTAATTTCGTCAAAAGTCAGGAGCGCAGATACTAACGAGAGAAGAACAGTAGCAGACTCTCCGTCGCTGTGGATTCGTTAGCAAGACGATACGCCCACAGTGCCATAGAAAATATTTCCGAGTTCCAAATAACGTTGAATTTCAGATTTTATAATTAGGAATTTATTTTCGATGAATGCTGGCAGTTTTTCCCGTTCTAACTTATAACAAAATTAATTACTTTGTACGAATACAAGATTGAAAGTACTTTAAAGTATTAGTATGAGAGGTAACAACGTATGGAAAATAAGAACTTTCAGGTAGACCAGTTTTTAGATATGTTATCTCCCTCACCTTCCCGAACGTTATACGGGATGCCTGGCTGGCGGTAGCGCTTGCATTCAGGTAAAATATCATTTTTTCAAATAATTTTAACAAGGTTTATTTTTAATTACTATTTTAATTGAACTTTTTGATACATGAATATTATTTCCAGATAGTTTTATTGTTGTTTAAACTGTGCCAGACGGTAATTTTGATTTAAAAAAAAATAGAATTATTACAAATTATTATGTCATCATCATCATTATCTTCATCACTGCTGTCATTTTCAATATCATCATCGTCTATTGAAGTGTTATTGTTTAGTAATAAGATATTATCTGTAATAAAGGGTGTTTTTTAGAGGTATTGGAATGTCTTCGATGGCACATTACATATAATATCCAAAAAAAAATGTATGAATTAGATGTTGCGGTTTTAGTTCAATGCTGGTTCAATGCAAGTATATAATTGACGAAGGACCTTTAGCGGAACAATCAATAAAACACGTGACGTCGCGTAAATGAATCACCAAATAAAAGTTAATCACTAACCTTTTACGTCGAAGCTCTGCAGGTGGTGTTTTCTTGGTTCTTCTTTCTTCAGAGGCTAGCCCCGCAACAGCAGGAACTGATTTTAGAGCTCCATCTGGACAACACGTTACACAAAAAATGACGACGTAATGTTCATGGATTGAGCAAACAAAAATGCGGGTTTAACAACAAATGATGCGCTTTTGTAATCACAAAAGAAACAAAATGAAAGCGGTTTAGCGGTTGTTACGACCGGAACTATAACTAGAGTATGGTTTCCGTTAAAATCCAAAAATATCACAAAACTAATAACGGAACCAACGATCAAAGTGTATCCAACTAAATCCCAAACATGGATGGCACAAAATTGCCATTATAAACTCAGATAACACTTCTAGACATCTATCACCACATTTCACCATAACCTCTCTTCCCAAGTACTACACACATCCTCACACTAGGAAGATCAACAGGCAACAACCTTTAACGAGGACGGTCAACGGCCGACTCCCCTTCCGACAACTGACATCTCAAAAATCCTACCAACCTATCCAAATCTACTAACATCGTCTTAAATTTCCTACAATTCCCTTCCTCTTCCTCTACGACATTCCACAACATCAATGCTCGAAATGTCCCGTGCTCGACTCTACTTTTCTAAATCTTCTTTCCATAAATGCCATTAACCTATTTAGAACGTGTGATTCCACCCTTAGCACTTCGTTTTGAACGTCAAGAGAAATCTAACCAAATATCTTAACCTAGAATAAATCAACATCAAAACAAATCAATACCAAATACAAAGCGAGAATATTTCCAATAAGAAAAACCCAATAAGCCTATCGCAATAACAAAAATGTTACAGAATAAAAAAAAGGTACGTATTTACGATTGAAGATAATTTTATCCTATAAGTTGGTGTTAATATTCGAAGTCAATACTCGTGTTTTAGTTACGAGAAAACAGTTATTGTAGATAAATGACACATCCAATGTCCAGTTTTGGCTATTTCAGATATTTCGTCATTTACTTGTTCTTTTACGGGTTTATGGAATACACTGCTAGTTACACTCTGCAACAAAAATGTAATGTTACAAGACATATGCTTAATAACCCTTGTTATACTATTCTCCACTCCACCCTACATCCAAAATACTGCCCCCTTTTTAATATTTAATACGAAAACAATGTTAGCAACTGTTGCTTAAGAAAAAATTGTAAATAAATTTGCATCCAGATTAAAGAATATATACACTAAATTTTTTAAACGGTTTACCGCTTTCTTTCAAAGAGTAATCCAGAAGTATCTTCCCTTGAACTTAGGGAGGATTTAATTATTATGGTTATCTTTCTAAAACAAGGTAGATGAGAATAAGTGCTGTCACTGTGATGTATAATCCGAGAATAATTCACGCCGAAATACCTTCCTCTTCATTTAGATTCCTCTCAGCTTTGTTTTCCAGATTTATACAAATGTTTACATTAAGAGTTAATTTCAAATTTGAATTTCTAATTTATCAGATGCTCTGCCACATTTTCCAGTTCTTTGAGTTTTGTTAACCTCATGTATTTCATTTCGTGATGGAATAAAATACCCTTGATAAGATTGGAGTCGTACTCAAGCACTCTCCTGAGAGGAAAGTAGGCAACAAGAGACGAAAGATCCTTTCTCGAATGAATCTCAATTAATTCCCTGCTCAGTTTTTATAAAATACAGGGTTCGAAGTTAACCGCGAACTATTTATTCTACTACAAAAATAATACTTCCATAATATTAGTTATTAAGTTATACCTGCAATGTTTATATAAAGGGATTCTAGAAAACTATCCGTTGAAATCACATTTTTGCGAAAATTTATATTCCTGGAAATTCTGTGGAACCTTTGGTGTGTCACAAATGTAAAAACACAGTTTTGCATCCTAACACCAAACTTTATTTTAAACACTCAACGCCGTTTCAACAACTCTAAGTTATCATCATCAAGGAGCAAACCAAGTTTGACAAGGCATAAAGGAAATAACCGATCAAACAAAGGTCCTGACACATTCTGTGGATATTCGCGAAACCAACGTTAATAACATCAACTGTATCCCAAGCAAAGTATAGGATGAAATCAGTACAAATAAAAATGCAGTAAAAATCGAAGTTAAAAATATTAGAACACCCTAAGTACCTAAGCTTCCTTTAACAAACCACCAACTTCAATGGTAACTCATTTTGGCTTATGTACATACGACAATTTGAAGCAGTGGGCACAGCTAAGCAATGGCATACCCAAGAAGAGTCTACCTCTCTTGTAATTTATGCAAGATGTCCAGCATTAGAACTCCTCCAGACGATTCCTAAGGATGAACAAGATAACTTCGGCAAGATCATTGTAGTCCTAGATAAAAGATGCGATAACCAATCACTGACTCAATTACATCAGGTGCGACTGAGTGTGAAAACACAAAATCCGGAAGAATTCAGTACGAATATCAGACGTTAAGTATCCAGATCATCTATAAGATGTGTAACATTACATTTTTGCCGCAGAGTGTAACTAGCAGTGTATTACATAAACCCGTAAAAGAACAAGTAAACGACGAAATATCTGAGGTTTGAATTATGCAAAACGTATTTTAAATAGCCTAAACTGGACGTTGGATTTGTCATTTATCTACAATAACTGTTTTCTTGTAACTAAAACACGAGTATTGACTTCGAATATTAACACCAACGGATAGTATAAAATTATCTTCAAACGTAAAGACGTACGTTTTTTTATTATTTTGTAGCATCTTTGTTATTGATAGGCTTATTGGGTTTTTCGTATTGGAAATATTCTCGCTTTGTATTTGGTATTGATTTGTTTTGATGTCTAGTTATTCTAGGTTAAGATCGTTGGTTAGATTTTTCTTGAGGCGATTTGCCAAAGGCGGAATCACACGTTCTAAGTAGGTTAATGGCATTTATGGGAAGAAGATGTAGAAAAGTAGAGTCGAGCACGGGACATTTCGAGCATGGATGTTGTGGAATGTCCGAGAAGAAGAACGTTATTTAGACGATGTTGGTATTAGAATTTGAGAAATGGGTTGGTAGGATTTTTGAGATGTCAGTTGTCGGAAGGGAGTTGGCCGTTGACCGTCCTCGTGAAAGGTTGTTGCCTGTTGACCGTCCTAGTGAAAGGATGCATTTGAGTAGTACCTGGAAAGAGAGTTTATGATGGTGAAATGTGGTGATAGATGTCTAGAAGTGTAATCTGAATTTATAATGGCAATTTTGTGCCATCCATTGATTGGGATTTAGTTGGATACACTTTAATCGATGGTTCCGTTATTAGTTTTGTGATATTTTTGGGTTTTAACGGAAACTATACTCGTGTGAGGATTTAAGACAAGTTCATCACTCACTCTCTCGTGGATCTGCAGTTTCAGCAACGTTTAATTGATGATTTTGGTAATAATTTGAACTTAGTGTATCAGGTATGTTATGTTGATTCTTGGTTGAACTATAGATACGTGTATGTAGTTACATGAAGTTGGCTACAGGTCGACTTGTGTTTGATATTTTTGCAGGATTGTATTGAAATAATTTAAAAGTTCATTCAATTATTTACTATTTTATGAAGAGTTTTATTGAAGTAGGTTTGTTGTGACGTAACTGACAATATTAGCCATGGAGCCCTTATCTATAGATTTCTTGTAGCCGCGGAGGATTGGTAGGTTATCTTAGGCGGTTAGCTGGGGTAAAGAGGCAGAGAATCTACCTGGCGCCCGGAACATCTTTATATTGGAAAGTTAACTTACAGTTGGCTTGGCCCTTGTTTGTTAACCCACTCCCGTCTCCACTGAAGCTGAAGTGCACCCTGGTGTGTCAACGTTTACCACGTGGGCCGTAATAAGGTGGTAGAATAGCTATTACATCTAGGCATTCCGGACGTTTTTTTGACATTACAGATGACACTAAAAATCAATTAGCCACACAGAGGTTTATTAATGGCATCAGAGATGATGAAGTTCAAAAAAATGTTAAACTCAGTAAAATCAAGAATGTCATGAGCAAATCCAAACCGAGAGTACGAGCAGTTTCATTTCCATTGGAAGGACTAAAATCATCGCTGCAGGCAAGATTTAACGGAATCAACCAAATACTTGAGCAGATCCCGAAAAGTGGAACCAAGGGCATATGTTATCATTATGAATGTACAGAGAATTTCCAGCCTGAGATTACCTGAACGATAACCAACCAGGCGTAGCTAACACAACAACCACACCCTCATTGAAAACACCGATCAGTCAGCATAAGAGGTCGAATGCTGACAAACCTTCCACTAGCCCCAGGAGAATATCCATCCGGGGATTTTGAACAAGTAGCAGTAGCCTAGTCGGCAGGGGTACCATCAGTGGTCAAGCATTTACCACCATCTTTAACATCAGCGCCATTTTATCCATTGCCAAGTCTAGAGTCTTAAACTCAGTAAAATCAAGAAAAGCAATGAAGGTCGAGGCTGTCATGACCATATCCAAACCGAAAGTACGAGCAGTTTCGTTTCCACTGGAAGAACTAGAATCATCTCTGCAGGCAAGATTTAACGGAATCAACCACATACTTGAGCAGATCCCAAAAAGTGGAACCAGGGGCATATGTTATCATTATGAATGTACAGAGAATTTCCAGCCTGAGATTACCTGAACGATCACCAACCAGGCGTAGCTAATACAACAACCACACCCTCATTGGAAACTCCGATCAGTCAGCATAAGTGGTCGAATGCTGACAAACCTGCCACTAGCCCCAGGACAATATCCATCCAGGGATTTTGCCGAAATAGCAGTAGCCTAGTCGTCAGGGGTACCATCAGTGGTCAAGCATTTACCACCATCTTTAACATCAGCGCCGTTTTATCCATTGCCAAATCTAGAGTCTAGAAACTGCAACAATTACAATCTTGCTAACAATTTTTATTACTTTTGTTCTCTGCAGAGTTAACTGTACCAGATTATATTAATTACTTATATTAAATGTATAAATCAATAAAATTCTACTGCTTTTGTATTAATTTAATTGACGAAATCAAACTACTGACTAACAATCAATATTTTTCTTCGCTCCGTTAGGCAAATATTGGATAACAATATTTGAATAACGCATGAAATATCTTCCTCCCTTCAAGTCAGATGAACTTTTACTCTTTGAAATTAGAGGGAATATTTGTTCTACATTCTACAACGGGAGAAGCAAGTAATCGCTTCAAGGTTTGGGGAGGTAAAATGATTAACCTGTTATATAAGTTGTACGTACCTCTGAGAGATAAAATTTGCGTTCTTGTTATTTCTTTGTATTCGTTTCTAAGATATATTTATATGTCAATATTCTAGACTTAACATAATTTTCTATTGGTTGTCTAGATTGGTATAGGGATTATTTCTGTGCCAATATACAGGGTGTTCCATGGAAAATAGTACAGTAAGGTTTAAGGTTTTGAATTCAAAAGTATTATTCTGCAGTTGTAATGTTAACGCCATAGGTGTAGACCTTGATCCTGTTTTTTTCAATTGAATATCTATTCAATTTGTCGAAGCAATAATACAATTATGTCTACTGAAAACGCCATTAAGAAAAATTTATGCATTTAGAAGCAAACCTCAGTAAATTGAGGTAATTCATTATACTAAGTTCGTGTATTAATCAATTCTTGAAAAAGCTGGATTCTATATTGGTATAAATTATTATGTTTTAGTACCTTACTACTTGTACGTTTTCTCAGAATACCATTTTCCTTAGGTTGGCCACTACCGTTGCCATATTTACTCAATCTTCTGCCTGATGTTTGTCTAAAAAAAACCTGGATTGACGCATAGTTACTACAATTTTTGGAAGAGACGATGAAAACAGCCCTTTTCTCATAGTTTCTTTACCATTGAAAACGGGATCTGCCCCAGACGATTGGAAATACAAAGTAATTTCGGGAATTGTGGTGTTATTTCCCGAAAATTGCTTAAACATTGACAAACTACGCCTCAACTATCCTCCATGAAACACCCTGTATAAGTATAAAATCTCTTCATCCTATTGACTGTTCCTGTTTTTATATTGTATGAATCACCCTATATGTCAACTATTCTATATATGCAAGTGCTGACTAGTCTACTCTATACATATAACAAATTGTGTAACCACATTGTATAAATATAATTTTACTCTAACTTTTATTTGAAGCACCATAATTCAAATATCCTAACTGGATATGCGCAAATAACAAATTTTTCATACACCCTGTCTAACTGTAATTCTATTCCATCTTACATTTCAACCATCCAATATATGCAACTGCTTATGTACTACGTAATATTACATTTATTTGTAAGATTTCGTGATCCCTTTCCTCTGTGGTGACTTCTTACCGATCACCCTGTATAAGTAAGTGTTTTTGCAATTAATTAATGGAATAAAGAAATAAAAATAAATTACAGCAACTAATTAGAGCTTATGAACGATGCTTTGGTTTTCTCTAGTACTTCAAAAGCATAGGCATCAAACAATTAAGCCACTTGGCATTCAATTAATAAAGGTAATAAAAGTTTTCTTTTGATATCTATCTTTCTTACTTTAAACAAAGCTGTAATTTAAAAGAGATTGCCCCTTTTACTCAAGTGTGTCGAATAAAGCTCAATTTAACATATGATTTTACCCACCTTTATACGCCTTAACTAGTTCAATAATAAGTTCCTGTTAGCGGAATGATGAACAATAATTCCTCTTCCCTACATGATGAGTTATTATCAGATAGAATGAGTAATTGGGATGTAGGTAGACTACGAAGAACGTGAATGAATTCACCTGTTAAGCGGCAGGAAGTCAACGGTTTAGCTATTCAAGTTCATTTTGGAACCTTTGCTACCTATTAAACATAATTTCTACACTTAAAGATGCATTTGTGTTTGAGTTGCAATGTTTTAATTCGTTTCATTATATGAGGGCTGCCTTTTATATTTCGGGATTAGAGAACAAACACAAATATTAATCATTTAATTTGGAGTGGTCAAAAATGCAGTTGTTTGAGCCGATGTGTGAGAGCTCACATGGTGGTGGTGAAGTGTGATCCGTCTTCGGTGGTTGGTTTTCCACATTTCTTGGAAGACAACTGGCAAACAAATGGTTGTGTACCACTCAGAATTAAATGTTCTGCGTTGTTCTAGTGGTATGGTTGCGACATGTCCAGTTTTCCGAAAAACAGGCGATCATTTGCTTGGAAGTGCTTCGTGCGCGAACAACTTTTGTTGGATTCGGCTCATCTTGAAACACCCATACAGTCGACTGCTGTTTACTTTCGGTCTCATACACGTAAATCCACGATTCATTACCTGTCACTATGTCATAAACGTGTTTTGAAGCACCGCGGTCGGATTTTTTGAGCTTTTCTTTCGTCCAATCGACACGAGCCTTTTTTGTGAACGATTGACAAATTGTGTGGAATCCTACGCGAATAAATTTTATTGACATTCAAATGTTTATGCAATATTGAATGTATGCTGGTCCCACTAATGTGTAAGGTTGACTCAATCTCACGATATGTCACATGACGATCTTGCAAAATCAATTCGCGCACAGCATCAATGGTTTCCGGAACAACAACTGTTTTTAGACGACATTCACGAAATTCGTCTTGGAGTGAACTACGACCTCGATTGAATTCACCATACCATCGATAAACAGAGGTCCTTGATGGAGTTTCATCGCCAAAAATTAAATTAAGTTCACCCATGCACTCTTGCTGACTTAATCCATGTCGAAAGTTGTAAAAAATAATCGCACGAAAATGTTCACGATTTAATTCCATTTTTTGGCCGAGATGAATCCTTTAAGTTACTGTAAACAACACATAGCGCTCGTATATCAAAACGTTCTGAGTTTGTATAACCTCAAAATTGTCAAACTTTACGATAGAGATGTCAGTAGTCAGATTGCAACACTAAGGTTGTCCAATCCCGAAATATAAAAGGCAGCCTTCGTAATAACGTAACTGGTAATAAGGTATCAATTAATATCTTTCTTAGTAAATGACAATTGCGACGGAAAAGATGTTTTAAATTTAAGCACTTACAAAATCACCTTTGAATCATTTGTGTCCTAGTTTTTCATCATTTATGACAAGACTTATTATAACATTCTATAGGGCAAAGTTGAGATCATTTTGGGACAGAACTTAACAACAATTCGTCTACCCATCACTTTGGTAACAGTTTATAGAAAATAATTGATAAGATGTTAACAGCATATTTACAGAATAATATAAACCCTCAAAAATATATTTTATGTTTTTGGCTTATAATATGAAATGTGATGAACGAATCGTAATGCGGTCTACGTACAAATTGTAAACAATTAGAAATCCCTCTTAACCATTACTTTACAGATATTAGTCGTTACAACGACCTACAATCGCTGATTCAATTACAATCACTTACAACTATTAGTTGTACACTACTACTAGATAATAATGCTTTCAATATAATATAACTGATATCGCATTTATTATCACAATATTCTACTTATGCAAAGCTTTAGAAATGCTAATTGAATTGACAATTGAAAATTCTACTTGGTATTCTTTCTTCAGTGAAATTTTGACATTAATGCCGGGGTACGTTGTTAACTAACCCTACGGCCAGAGTACGCCCCCCAACCAGGCATCATATTCGTACTCGAGGATATTTCAAGAACAAAAATATTGTTTTCAAATATAGTGTTTGTAGGTCATGACTGTATCTTTTTTTTAACGACAAAAACTTTGGAAAATGGTTGGAGAGTTACTTTGCAACGCGAACCGTATAAAATCCGATAAGTTTTTTAGACTAATTATTTTTGCTGGAAAAGAAATCATAAAATACACAAAACATATTTTACCTATAAACCAGGACGTTTTAAAATTGATTATTTCGTATATTTGCTAGTTATTTTCATTTTATTATATACTTTATATGCTAGCTTTCTCCACACTAGTCAATTTAAAAGAAATCGTAAATTCAAAGTAAAGAATGTCAAAGATATTTCAAACAGTGTATATCAAGGAAGTCACGTTCCTGTTAACATCGCAGATCAAAAGAATCTGCAAAGAAGTTGCAGGCAGGTTAAAGTGATCCACTTAGATATGAACTTGTTAGACAAACAAAAGGGGCACAGCTGCATACAAACGCATTGTCTGCGATTAATATTAATTACAATAGAGCTCGAACAAAATTATGACTAAATATATAAACCGTTAAAAGGTCTCCACAAATCTATGTTTAAAAAATTGTAAGGCATACCTACACAAAACATTTGAATTAAATAGGGGCTAATCACAAGAAAGTAATTTTAGAAACCGAAATGGTAATAAATACATTCTACATATACAGGAGTACGCGTGGGTTGGCACAAATTCATTTAAAATTCAGGTGTTGTTTTTTGGACTGCGATTTTTGTGATGATAAACTCATTTATGCAGGGTGGTTGAGAAATAGATTTTTCTATTCTTTAATTCCTTGATATTTTCCGGCTTATTAAATTAGACCTCTCCTTGTAAATCAAGCAAAACATTTAATTCTGTTTCTTCTGGAAGAACCTGAATGTAAAATCATTTTGTTCCAACCCACGCCTCCTCACTGTATATCTATTTGTCTCGATTTTTGGGCTGACATTGACTAAGACTACCAACTTGAAGCTAATAAATACTTTATATTATTTGATTTTGTCAATTTTAACGGAATTATGCATGCCAATAATAAAAATGGTATCTAAAATTTGCTACATAAAATTAATTAACAAGGATATATCGGGTGTAACAAAAGTACCGGTACCTCCCTGTAACTTCCTATGATCGCATTTGCCGGAAAAACGTTCCAGATAACAAACTTACATTCACATATACAGTGATGGGCAAATGTGGAACCAAGCAAATATCTCTGGAATTATTAGAGATATCAAAATGAAATTTGGAATGTTTCTGATGAAACATTTTATTGCGAATATAAAAATATCGGGTTTGATATTGTTTTCTTCAATACCTACCGAGATATTAACAGAAAAGTAATTAAGGAAAGGAAAAAAACTAATATCCCTTAAAGAAATACATAATCATAATTATTAACTAAATCTAAGTGATTTTCAAAACATTGAAATTTAACTTAATTAAACTTAATGTATTAGATGTTCAAACTGAGCACCCTTTACTTCTTGACAATAAGCAAGTCGGTTTTTAAATTCTCTAGTAACATTAGCTATTACTTCTGGTGTAATTCTCTGGATGTCTTGAGTTATTCTTGTAGCTAATTCTTGCAAATTATTTGGTCCATCAACATAAACCTTAGACTTTAAGTAAGCCCACAGAAAATAGTCTAGTGGATTAAGGTCAGGACTTCGTGCAGGCCATTTATAAGTACCCCTTCTTCCAATCCATCTGTGATAAAATGTCCTATCTAAATGATCTCGAACAATGCGAGTGTAAGGGGGTGGTGCTCCATCCTGCTGAAACCAGATATTATTTGCTAATTGTCCATTTACCTCCAATGCCGAAATAACTTGTGTTTCCAAGAGCTGTAAATCTCTATCTCCGTTTAAAGTTTCTTGTAGAAAGAGGGTCCCACGATTCTGTTGTTATAAATGCCGGCCCAAACGTTCAATTTTTGGGGATGTTGTGTATGAACATCTTGTGACCAATTAGGATTACTTTGCGACCAGTAACGGCAGTTATGTCGATTAACCGTACCATTTAAACAAAATGTAGCCTCGTCTGAAAACACCACATTTCTTATAAAATTGTTATCACGGTTACAAATATCCATCATCGTTTCACAAAATTGCAAACGTCTGTCGAAATCGTCTTCGGAGAGTTTTTGAACGAAGCGAATTTTATATGGATGGTATTTTTCTCGCCTTAATATCCTTCCTACTGAACGACGGCTAATTCCATGCATATTGGCGAGGTCGGTAGTGGATAAGTGAGGATTTTCTTCTAAAGATATAGCAACATTTTGAGCTACACCTTCATTACTTGCACATTTTAACCGTCCACTTTTTCGTAAATTGCTAACTGTTCCACTTGTGTCGTACCTTCGCAAAGTTTTCGTCACTACTGAACGGGATATTTGTGTATTCGGATGAACAATGTTAAAAAGGTAACAAACTTCTTGACGCGTCCTTTTCCTCTCCCCATACCCAATCATCATTAATATTTCTATTCTTTCTCTTTCAATTAATTCGGCCATTTCACGATCAAATTAAAACAATACAATATTTTTACGTTCAAATAAAAAAACTAATAACTTATTTTGACAACTACTGTCACTTCTGCAATGAATTTCATGGACTACTAAACCTGATTCAGATTTAATTTGCCCCTGATTTAAACAAACGCACGTGTATTCGACTTTGGAACAAGCAATGCTGTTGGCTGTGACAGTATAATGCCACCGATTGGCCAATAGAAATACAAATCCTTACCGAGCGGTTTGTTTATATCGGACGTAAATGAAATCTGAACCGAGTTTAGCTACCATCGATTTTTTCCTTTCCTTAGTTACTTTTCTGTTAATATCTCGGTAGGTATTGAAGTAAACAATATCAAACTCGATATTTTTGTATTCGCAATAAAATGTTTCATCAGAAACTAAAATACTATACAGGGTGTTTCATTGCAAATTTTAAAATCGACATTACTTCCGGTAAAACAGTAAGTTCAAAATTGTAAAAAAAATTGGAAACAAATAGGCAATCTACTGCAGTATCCACCTTCCAAATTTCATTATGATATCTCTAATAATTCCAGAGATATTTACTTGGTTCCACACATTTGCCCATCACTGTATAATATTAGTAGGGATTGGTGTCAGTTATACAACTATATACAATGAGAACATTATTTTTTTATGAATTAGAGTCCACTGCATATTCTTATGGAAATTATATTTTCACTAAATTTATTGCGCGATGTTCTTCTTGATGTTTAGAACAAAAGATTAAATGCACCCCCCATCCAGTTTTTTTTTTCAATACAACCAATCAGTTCTGGTCACATTTTCAATATAACATGAAATAAGGAACATAAAGTAGTTCAAATTTAAACGAATGTTCAGGAAAGTCATTGATATTCTTATGTTCTCTGAAATAAGCACTCAGCATCTGTTCTTGTATGTAAAACTATAAACTCCTTTACAGTTTATATTGCAGCTGTTGACATTTACAAGAAGACATTTTGGTCTGCTGATTTTTTTTCATAAGTAAGTGTCGTAAAGATATTCACTTACTTTACACCTCATATACAAGGTATATATAGATTATAAAGAATGAAGTCTTGTTCAACACGATAGCCATGTTGCATATTGGTGAAACACAAATAACACTTCGACACCTTAACAGTCGTAATAAAACTATTCAAAATGTTTGAAATGATATTTTATGATCCAGCAAGTCGGTTCTGCTCCAGCTCTTTGTTTGATGTTTCTATCTCCACACGTATATTTATTTTCGAAGACTTTGCAGAGTTAATGGAGATTCCAGGAATTACGGCCTTAGTTTATGCGCCGAACGACGTTTCACAGGATAACGGTATAATGAAACAAATGGATATTACCAAACTCACTTCTCAATTCATTTCAAGAATGCTTTTATGTTTGTTTTTTATTGTTACCTTCAGTATTCAAAGTTTATTCACAAATGTATTATTCGAGTTATTCATTTAATTTTTTCCATTCAAATGAAAACCATTGTTAACCGACTTCCAAAAAGGAGGAGGTTATCAATTCGTGGCGTATTTTTTTTTTGCTTTTTTTTGTATGTATGTTACCTGATTTCTTCTCCTGTGGTGCACCGTTTTGAATGAATATGGTCTTGTTTAATAAAGTATATATCCGGATTGGTGCAACTTCAAATTTTGGAAAAGAATTCTATTGGTAAAGTGATAAAATTTGTGAATGAACACATGCGTACATGGAAATCGACAAATATCCCATACATATTGGCCGATTTTTCAAAAACTCCTTATGGATGTGTATATTTTTTAACGTTTAATCTATTAAGGAAGATCCTTAGGTGATCTCATATACTTTTCTGCGACGTGCAACTTGCAGTTTTGTAGAAAATCGCCGAAAATTCCAAAATTGTTATCAAAAATTTCATCGAAATGACATAACGGACATTTCCTCATAAATATTTTAATTCCAACGTAATAGTGCGGGAATTTTGGGCACTGGAAGTTTTAATTGCGAATTTGAAAATTTTCTATGTACATCTCAAGCATATAGGTAGTAAAGCATAGTATTTTCGGGTCCTTAAATCAATGAGTACCAAGCTCGTTTTGTTTGTATACCAGGCAAATACCCTTAAATGAAAATTTTTCCATTTTGTGAAGACGGTGGTTTTGGTTGTCACATTCTCCCGTTCTAATAGAAAATTCAGTGACAACACATGTCAAACTTTAAACTGCTATTTGGTGCGTTTATAGACAGGGTGTTAAGTTATAGCAAACAAAATCACAAAGTAAGGTGATAGAAGGAGTTGCATTTATATGAAGATTGAAATATTGGACGGACTAGAATGATAGTAGTCCGTAGGCAGCCGTATATACAGGATGGTTGGAATATAGGGAGGACTGGACGTTTGGTGGTATAAAAATGCTGGAAAAAATGTGAAATTAAAATTATATAGGGTGATTAAAAAACTGTTATATGATGTGGACATAAGCAAATCATATACAGCATGGTTGAAATATGCTGGAGTTGAATTATATTTATACAGTGTGATTAAAAAAATATTTCTTTTCTAGCCCATAAGAAGTTGCAGAAAGTGTGGAGAGGAATAACGTACACAGGGCGATATTATAAAATGTTAAAAATGACATAATTTATGGGGTAGCCCTATATACTATGATTGAAATATAGGACGGAATTGACTCCGTAAATATGGGATGGATTCTACTCCGTTCTATAGTTTACAGAACGCAGCTAACAAATTTATGCTTGTCCGTGGGCAGTCTTATGTACAGGAAGGTTGGTACAAAGGTTGGAGTGGAATTGTCTATAGTTGTACAGGGCTGTCAAAAAAAGTTGAAAAAAGGTTACATGGCGTAGTCCATAAGGCATAAATATGTTTTGGGCTTATTAAGTTAGCGCATACTAGTACAGTTTGTTCGTAAAGATTTACCTGTCAATTTAAATCAGAAAGTATCATTGTGTAATGTTGAGGCTTTCGATGTTACCTGATTCTGCTGTCTATTAAGATTATACATACAAAATAAAAAATAAAGAATGAAAACTACTTGAGTTCAAAAAAACTAAAAAATTGAAAATACGCTCCGATGTTTTGTCGTGGCGGATCTAATCAGTGGAAAAAAGTCAATTAATTAATATCAGTAAACTGTATACAGGTAACCATTTATTTAATAAACCAATGAATAAAACATTAAAAAAATATATAACCGACTTCTACCTATAACTAAAAAGCTAAAAATAATTATAACAAAATTCAACTATAGCAAATAAATAACACATGCAACGTTGTTAGGTACCTACCCACGAAGTAAAAAAAGTAAACATTAAAAGGTGCTCATTCTGTACAAATTAATTACCTACCAATCTAGTATATTTTTGAAGTCGGTGCCAAGAAACAATCAATTTGATGAATTACTAGATAAGTACGCAATGAAGGAACTAACAAAAAAAATAACTAAAAAGGCTTTAAATGAAGTATATCCTCCTATCCATAATATCGATCCCAAATTATATAAAAGTGTCACATTCATGGGTTCTCCTTCTCAAAAAATAGCCCAATCTTTATTAAATAGAAACATTCATACAGCTTTTAAAACGGATAACAACTTAGGAAAACATATAAGAAACAATAAAGATGAAATTAACAAAAATAACAACTCTGGTGTCTATAAGTTGACATGTGGTAGTTGCCCTAGTTTCTACAACGGCCATACGGGAAGATCATTCAAGACAAGATGGGACGAACATACCAAAGCTTTTGAGTGCCACAATGATAATAAGTTAACTTTTGCCGACCATTTGTTGAATGAAAATCATGTACTTCAGAATACATTCGAAGTATTACATTTACAACAAAAAAGTAAAAAATTATATCTTTTAGAGTCATTAGAAATTAACAAAAACTAAAATTCACCTTACCACTTAAATGATCAAACCGAAACCAATTCATCACCATTACTTAATCTTTTCAATAGAACTATATAAACCTCAATTACAATATTTTGTTCTTTCTTAATAGTGATAAACCCCTCCTACCTGCTTCAATAATCCTCTAAATAGCTCTGTAATTGCATCCACATAGTTCTTTGTAATAGTTTTAGGCATTTAACTGTTAGACTTACTTTGTATTCTGAAGAAGCCTGGTGAAAAAATTATCAATTTTAAATAAATTTAAGTGAAAATTACATGTGTAAGTGTGTTTATTTTAACATAATATTAAATGAATTTTCATCAAGTAAAGACAGAAACTATCATCAAAATACTGATTAATTATTTAATATTTTAATAAGTGTTTACTTAATTACTTTATTTTATTTTTAATTTACTCTAATAAAACTAATACACATACTTTTGTTTTACGTTCAGGTTAATAATTATTAATTCTGAGTTAAACATTTAATGACGAATACTTTTCTTATCAGAGCACTGGCATCAATGAGTAGTTTGATATCGCTCATTATATTCATTTAATCCCTAGTGAAGTAGAATTCGCCCGAACGTGATCTATAGGTAGGACTAAGCCTGACAAAGAACTGGAATAAAGTTCATTTCTTGGAGGTCAGGCGGAAAGCAGCAAAAGTTGTCTCATTTAAAAAGCCAAGAGAGCTTTTCGAATGTTGCAGCAATTGCCAACTAATCCCCTATGTCTTTTTCTTTTGTTTCTAGACTGCAGACATAAATACCGACGAGAGCTGCCTACCGGGATAAAAAGTAAGAAAATGCTTTTCCACTTAGATGGAGACACATAGAGTAGGAGTTGGGCAATTAGTATTGTTTTTTATACAATTAGCAGGCTTCGGGATTTTTCTGTTTTCCGTTTCGCTATCCATTTTAAGAACAGAAATAAACTTTTATTAAGTTAATTGTTTCGGTGAATTCACTGTAAAAAATTAACCTAAGAAGCACTCTTAAATTATGGACTAGTAGAATTACCCCTGGGGAATAAATAAAAGAAAGTACATCTAATAATATAATATGAGCAAAGTTTGTTTGTATATATATGTAATCGAGTTCTGGAAAACGGCTCTAACGATTTTAATGAACCTCGAAGTTTCCTTGGACTTCCATCTTCTTGAAGTGGTTGTGTATCTGCTATCGTCATCAGGTGAATGATAAGAAATTCAGAGTATCGGTCATATTTATAATCTACTCTTAACTGGTCATACGTCGCCGGTCATGGTCATTGGGTACCTTTAGGTTGGTTGCCGGTGATGCGTAGCAGCAGAGGCCGAAGAAGAGCTGTCCAAATATTGTTAATTTGGACGCTGGGCTGGCAAATTATATTCTAGTTCGATTATATATGATGTCTCAATGAATTCTTTTTTGTACCAGTGCTCTTCCTTGTGAATTGCTCTGACCTGGTCCCAGTTGATATTATGGTGTTCGGTCCATGCGTGATTACCTAGCCCAGACTTCGTTACCTCCGTCCTTTGAGTAGTGTGCGGTGTTCCTTAACCCTGGTGTCCAGCTGTCGCTTTGTCTCTCCAATGTAAAGATTGCCACATTCACACGATATGCTTTTTATACAGTTATTTGGTATTGCTGGTGCGTCGGGCCTCGATTTTGTTGGCATGTTGCTCAAGGTGTTGCTTTTGAAGATCATTCCATAGATGTGTGCAATTCTTCTCCGACAAGCCTTTAGTATAACCCGGGGTGGTTGCTGG
This sequence comes from Octodonta nipae, assembly GCA_034190945.1. Taxonomy (NCBI): domain Eukaryota; kingdom Metazoa; phylum Arthropoda; class Insecta; order Coleoptera; family Chrysomelidae; genus Octodonta; species Octodonta nipae. Next base: position 104,399,739 of record CM067222.1, on the reverse strand, counting down.
TCCACCACCGGGCGCCTCCCCAGGTGGCGGATAGGGGACGCTCTCCAGCAATGGGGAGTACTGAGGACTTCCTCAGGGCGGACCAAAATCAGATAGGGGAAGGAACCCCGAAAATAAACCATTCATGGATATGGGTGATAAGGTCAACTTAATACCCCAGGTGGGTACCTCTGCAGAGGATAATCCCACCACCGGTTCCGATCGAGTGAAAGCCTCGGTGGCCGGTGCACGCTCCACGGATTCTGGGGGGAGCGAATTATCACTGGTTCCGTCACATGGTGACAAGAAGAATAAGAACACTGCTAATGGTACAACATCGACCATTAAAACTAGAGCTGGCAGCAAGACACTATTCAGCCAAGTCCTCCAAAAGGCGGATAGTGCAGTTGACGGCTCCCAAAGGGCCACAACTGAGAGTAGCGCTCCAAACAAATTAGGAGCAAAGATCGATGAGCTCTTGAAGTTCATTGGGCCTAGGCACAATGTACATCATGAGATCAAGAAACTGGCACACGCCATTAAGTCAGAATATGACAAATATCAGACGTCAACGACGCGGCCACCTCCTGTAGCGAAACCTGCTACAACACAGACATCGCCAGTAAAGGTGTCAAACACTCAGACACAAGGTGAAAAGCAAAAGGAGGTCCCAAAAGCGGCTGCCTCAAAAGCAGCTAACTCAAAACCGACTGCATCAACACCGGCGGCCCCAAAGCAGGCGGCTTCAATAAAAGTAGCCTCAGTAGCAAGGACCTCGCCACCGAAGGCCTCGCCTTCAGTAGCCCCATCAAGTAAGGCACCACTAGTTAAAACTCTTAAACCGGTGCTACCTAGCAAGCTAAAGCCCGGTAAAGAAGGTTGCCAGAACATCGGGCAAACCACCCAGGCAACAACAAGTAGGGTGGTCAATTCAGAAGCGGAGAGAAACAATGTATTAAAACCCAAGTTTAAACCGCAGACCAAAAAACAACCTTCAAACCAGTCGACTGACTGGCAAGTGGTAAAGAGGAAAAAGGCCCCGAGGACCAATAAGCAAAAACCAGCCCAACATTGTACGCTGCTTATAAAGAAAGGCGAGAAGAGCTCCCATGCAGATATCTTGCGAGGTATCAAGAATGATCCCACCTTGCAGGATATAGGCAAAAAAGTCAATAAGATCCGACGAACAGCTAAGGGAGATCTACTTTTGTTATTCGCCAAGGCAGACGCTCAGGAGATGGAGCGCTATTGTAACGCCATCAAGAATAAGCTCCCAAGCGGGGCCACTGTACAATCTCGAATACCCCAAATCGAGATTGAAATTAAAGACCTGGACGAGATCAGTACCAAGGAAGAGGTAGTAAACCTACTCAAAGATAATATCGACGGCCTGGCAGAGATCACTGAGGAGGCAGTGAAATCACTTCGACGGGCATATAGATCAACACAAACGGCAGTTGTTTGTCTCCCAGAGGTCCAGGCCAAGAAAGCCATCGCACTTGGAAAGCTGAAACTTGCGTGGGGCACAGTACGTGTTCGCGAGAGGATCAGCCTTCGACGGTGCTTCAAATGCTGGCACTTTGGGCACAACGCCCAGGCGTGCAGAGGCAAGACTGACCGAAGCAGTTGTTGTCACAGATGCGGAGGCGCTGGTCACAATGCCTCGGCTTGTCAACAACCTGCCAAGTGCTTACTCTGCAAAGAGAAAGATAGTAGGTCAGACTGCCGGCACGTTGCGGGTAGTTGGAAATGTCCGATCTACCAACAGGCGATGAGAGCAGCACAAGCCCGTAAATGAAAGTACTGCAACTCAACCTCAACCATTGCGAAGCAGCCCAAGACCTACTGGTACAGCGGGTGCGGGAATTGGATTGCGACGTAGCCATAATCTGCGAGCAGTACAAAAACTTCGACACCCTGTCCTGGGTAAATGACACAACGGACAGAGCAGCGATATGGGCTTGCGGTAAACTTCCGTTCCAACAACTCCCAAATACCCCCGAACCATGGCTTGTGAGAGCCAAAGTGGGAGGGGTCCACTTTTATAGCTGCTATGCACCTCCTAGTGCACAGCTCGAGGAGTTCGAGTTATTCTTGGACACCTTGGCGGAGGATGTACGGAAGCGTGAATCGGTCGCCATCGCAGGAGATTTCAACGCCTGGGCAATTGACTGGGGATGTCGGGAAACGAGCGCGAGAGGACGAGCTCTCCTTGAGACCATGTCTTCGCTCAACCTGGTACTCCTCAACACAGGAGCCGTAACCACATATCGCAAAGGCACAGCCAGCTCCATTATCGACGTAACATTCGTTAGCAACAACCTAATTAAAGGGGGCTGTGAGTGGCGGGTCGATGAGGAGTTTACTAATAGCGACCACCAAGCTATTATTTGGGAAATCAACACCACTCCCAAACGAAGATTGTGTGTCAGTCGTGCGAGGTCACAGCCAGTCGGCTGGAACAAAAATGCTTTCGATGCTGATTCATTCGCCTTGGTTATGGAGCAGGAACCATTGTCAATAGCAACAAGCGCAGAAGCCACTGCCAAAGAGGTAATGACAAGCGTTGTCAAGTCCTGCGATGCTTCCATGCCAAGGAGACGGCAGAACAACAGCCGCCCACCAGTTTACTGGTGGAACGACACGATCTCACAACACCGACGAGAGTGTCTCAAAGCACGAAGGCTGCATCAACGAGCACGGAGACGCGACAGGGTCACAACAGAAGAACTAAGGCTCGACTATGAGATCAAAAGACAACAACTACGAAGAGCCATTCTCTCAAGCAAGAGATCCTACTGGAAGGAGTTGTGTGACGAAGTTAATCAAGATCCATGGGGAAAACCGTATAAAATCGTGATGCATAAAATTAAGGCCCCTCCCATGACATCAACGAACTGCCCCGAATCATTGCACCGCATTGTCACTCACTTGTTTCCTGCAAAGCCTGAGCTACCCGCTAATCCTTCGTGGCAGGTGAGGGACGAAGATATACCATCAGTGACTATGAGTGAGCTGATGGGCGCGTGCAACCGGCTCCAAAACGGTAAGGCTCCCGGTCCAGATGGCATACCTAACATCGCGCTAAAATGCGCCATAGCCAATAGGCCTGACATGTTTCTACACATGTATGAGACCTGCCTAAAGCAGGGGGTTTTCCCGAGTAAGTGGAAAAAGCAGAGGCTTGTGCTCCTCCCTAAAGGGGGAAAGAAACCTCCCGACGAACCGTCATCATATCGTCCCCTCTGTATGTTGGACTCTGCGGGAAAACTCCTTGAAAGGATAATAGGAGATAGGCTGGAGCCCTACGTTGAGCCGAAACTTTCCACCAACCAATTCGGGTTCAGAAAGGGGAGATCAACCATCGATGCCGTGACACTCGTTACCAACATCGCCAGAGAGGCTATCTCGGGAAAGAGATGGAGAAGAGGTGGAAAAAAGTACTGTCTAATAGCCACCCTGGATATCAAGAACGCCTTTAACTCGGCCCGCTGGGACCGCATTTTGGAGGCTCTTGTCAGGATGGAAGTTCCGCAGTACTTGCGCAGAATGGTTTCAGCCTATTTCAAGGACCGCATCTTGTTGTACCAAACTGAAAATGGGCAAGTAGACTATAAGATCACAGGAGGTGTACCTCAGGGCTCTGTTCTTGGCCCCCTCTTATGGAACGTAATGTACAACGACCTGCTCCTGCTCGGTCTGCCTGAGGGCGTCAGGCTAGTGGCATTCGCCGATGATGTGGCATTGATCATAGTGCGCAAGCACATAGAGGAGATACAAACAACCTTCTCATTCGCTATAGCCACAATTCAGCATTGGATGCTCGCAGCGGACTTGAGTTTAGCAGAGCAAAAGACCGAAACACTTCTTGTTAGCAGTCGGAAGGCAAGGGAAACCATCACCCTCAAAATAGGCGACACCTATATACAGTCGCAGCCCTTCATCAGCTATTTGGGGGTGCTCCTGGACACACGGCTCAACTTCAAAGAGCACATAATCGCGGCCAGCAAGAAAGCAGCTGGGGTACAGGGTGCATTATCTAGAATAATGCCGAATGTCGGAGGCCCTAGACAGATAAGAAGACAGCTACTGGCAACAGTAACTACTTCTGTTTTGTTGTACGGGGCACCGGTATGGGAGAAATCGCTCGAGCTACCATCGTACCGCCGGAAAATGAAATCAGTCCAGCGGCTCTCAGCGATTCGAGTGGCATCATCCTACCGCACTGTGTCTTACGAGGCGGTGAGTGTGATTGCCTCTACCCTACCAATCGACATCCTGGCTGCAGAAAGGGGACGGCTTTATCGCAGAAAGTTAGAGAAAGACCAACCGACAGGAAACAGCGATGAAAGAGCCATGAGTCTAAGGCAATGGCAGGAGAGGTGGGACAGCTCTACTAAAGGAAGGTGGACATATCGATTGATACCTAACATCAGTCGTTGGGTCAACCGCCAGCATGGGGAGGTTGGGTTCTACATCACTCAACTCCTGACTGGACATGGATGCTTTCGAGCATACCTGCACAGGTTCAGGAGGGCAAACTCCCCAAACTGCCCACACTGTACGGACGTGAGAGAGGACGCGG